>SJYV01012884.1:0-12762 GCA_006410875.1 Neotragus pygmaeus | reverse complement strand
ATATACACGCTTTTTTAGCTTATTGTCTCACAAAGGCTGTTACAGAATACTGAGTGAGCTTCCTGTGATCTAGAGTAGGTCCTTGCCAGTTATCTGCTTTGTGCATAATAGTGTGTATATGTCAGTCCCAGTCTCCCAGTTTATCCCTCCTCCCACTTTCTTGGTATCTATATTTATTTTTAGATTCCACACATAAGCAGTATCATATCTTTGACTTTATTCAATGTGGCAATCTCTGGGTCCATCCATATTGCTGCAAATGGCATTGTTTCATCCTTTTTTGTGGCTGAGTGATATTCCATTGTACATACATATGTACCATGTCTCTTTTGTTTATTCGACTGCTGATGTATATTTAGGTTGCTTCCATGTCCTGGCTATTGTAAATAGTGCTGCAATGCATGTTGGGGTGCATGTATCTTTTTAAATTATGTGTTTTTCCGGATATATAAACTTGACTATTTTTAAAGTATTAGTCCTTGAGACGTCCCTGATGGTCCAATGATTGGGATTCCATGCTTCCACTGTGGGAGACCAAAGTTTGATTTGGAAACTAAAATCCTGCAAGCTGTGGCATGGCTAAATAAAATAAAATTAATTAATTAATCGTTGATAGCAGAAACCATGTCTGTTTCCCTTATTTATCCCTTTATTTATCATAAAGAGCTCTTAGGGAAGCTGTGGATATAAATTCTTAAAACTAGCACTTACTAGATTTGTTTTATGTTTTATATATATAAATTATATATATATATGTATATGTATATGTATCAGATAATACTTTTAGTTTGGGAAGGCTCCTCATCATCATCAATCATTAATTACAAATATTCTTTGAGGGAGATTTTAGCTGTTGCTTTAAGTGGGAAAACAAAATGAGACAGATTCTGCTCTCAAGATTTTTTTTAATTCATTTACTGAAAGAAAGTGAAAAACAAAACTATAGCCAAATGAGTAAAAGAGATAGTAACTCTTATATAAACATCAGGAAAATTTCCTGGCCAGTGTTGATTTAGGGCTAAGGTTTTGGGATAACAGTAAAACTCAGATGGATAGAATGAAAAATGGCCTCTCGGTATGAAGGGGAATGGAACAAAGGCCAGGAGCCAGAACACCACATACTGGGCTTTACATCAGTAATGTGACGGGCCTGACCTGGGGTTTTATTAGAGTAGTAGTAGTGGATGTAGTGGAAAGGTACTGATGACAGCTGATGTTTGAGAACTTTACTCTGTGCCAGTCATTGTGCTCATAAACATTTTACATATTTTTATCTAAGTTAATCTTCATAGTGCTGAAATAGATGGTTTATTACTACTCTGAAAGTGAAGAAGACTACTTTTGAAGAAATTAAACTATTCAGAGTCTCCTCTTAAATGCATGCAGAGCTGCTGTATTACATTTAAGTTGTAGGAGATCTTGAATGCCAAGTCAAAGTGATGGAGCTTAACTCTTGCTCTCTAATGTATGCAGTATTCATCTAGGGACCTTTTACCAAATTCTTCCGCAGACTTCCCAAAATTAATCTGTTTAAAGTTGTAAAAAATTTTGGGATCACTCAAAATGTTAACCTCAAAATGTAATACTGTAGATGGTAGAATTTCAGTGCTATTAATAAAAGCAAAAAGCTGGTTTTCAGGAAACTGGAATAGAAGACCTCTCTCTTTCTGCATTAGGCAACACTGGACTATGGAATGTATTCTCGAGAAGAAGAACTATTACGGGAAAGAAAACGCATTGGAACAGTTGGAATTGCTTCTTATGATTATCACCAAGGAAGTGGAACATTTCTATTTCAAGCTGGTAATGGAATTTACCATGTAAAAGATGGAGGGCCACAAGGATTTACTGTAAGTTGATTTTACTACTTGATAAACTGTTAGGTGTCCTAAAATTATTTGTGTCCAAATTAGAAAGATAGTTAAGCTAAAAAATTCTGCTTACCAGTTATTTACCACTAACTTAGTAGTAAAGAAAATAGGAAATATGGGTATTAATTTCCAATTTTTAGTTAATAATTTTTCAGTGACATTAGTTATATAATTTTAAAGTACTGAAAACACTTGTTATGTAGGAAGAGTTAGTAAACGGAATCAGTGTGCCATTTTTTGTGTAATTGCTGAGTTGGATTTTCAAAGATAATGATATCACAAGACAATCCCTTTATGGTTCTTCTAAAAGCTTAATTCATCTCAATAAATAGTTTTAAATTTTGATTTTATTCCAGGCAGTTTTTCATGTGATATTAGAACTATTCTTCTGATAGAATTGTGATGCTTCTAGCTTTCATTACAATTTTATGAACAGATTATTTTATACTGGTAAAATGGAAACATTTAATAAGTGAAATAGGCGTATAAGTTTAATAAAAGTATGCAACAAATGATAATTACTCTATTTAACAGGTTTGGTCAACAGAATTTGTGAGGTGCTGTTATATTGTCTTTATTTCCATTCCTGTTATGCTTAGCTTATTAATAGGAAAAAAATGATTCGTTTCATATAAGTTAAGGCATATAAGTACATTTTTCTGGAGAGCAGTTATCACAGTTGATATTATACTTGGGATTATTATTCATTTTATAGGAAGGGTGCCAGTAAACACCCTGTATTGTATGTATGTAAATACATATGTATAAGCCTGATACTTGCCTTTAAATGTTGTTTACTTTTCTAGCAACAACCCTTACGGCCCAATTTAGTGGAGACTAGTTGTCCCAACATTCGGATGGATCCAAAACTATGCCCAGCTGATCCAGACTGGATTGCTTTTATACATAGCAATGATATTTGGATATCAAACATTGTAACGAGAGAAGAAAGGAGGCTCACTTATGTGCACAATGGTAATGCAGGTTCTTCAAATCAATTTTCCTAAAAAGTATTTTTAAAATTTAATTTGCTTTTGCTTACATTTTGAAATCAAAGCGTGCCGGATGATCTTTATATTTTAAATTTAAATGTTTAAAATTAAAAAACAAATACAACTTTTTTTATAAACTTGTACATATCACCTATAGAATGCTACTTGTTTTTTTTAAGTTGATGGCTATGTTTAATGTCTTGATTTTGCTGATATTATAGGTGTCTTCACATGTCCAAAATAATCAAGTATATATTCAATGCATGCACTTTTAATGTCAATTATACCTCAGTAAACCTTAGAAAAGATGATAGTGAAGCTTAAACAACAAAAAGAATACAAGTTTCTGAGAACACTAGATTACATAAAATTTCCTATGGGGTAAAAGAAAGAACTACCTCTACCACCACCAAAAATGAAATAACAAACAAAAAGAATCATTGTAATGCTACCTTGTTTTAATGGTTATTTTCAGACAGCACAACAGTAGCACTTCTCTGATTGAAATAAAATTTAATTTAAAAAATCTTGTTTTTAGGAAAACAAACAAAAACTCAATACACACTGTAAGAACGACTTAAAATTTTATTTTCCCTTTTTGGAGAGCCTGCTTAGTTATTTTGTCATAATAGGAAAAATAAAACTTTCTGTGTTTTGGAAATATTTAATTTCTATTGAAATGACTTTAATAATGCTAAGCACTACTAAAGGGCTTCCCTTGTAGCTCAGCTGGTAAAGAATCCGCCTGCAATGCAAGAGCCCTCGGTTCAATCCCTGGGTTAGGACAATCCCCTGGAGAAGGGAAAGGCCACCTATTCCAGTATTCTGGCCTAGAGAATTCCTTGGGCTATATATATAGCCCATGGGGTCGCAGAGAGTCAGACATGACTGAGCCACTTTCACTAAAAGCACAGAAATGATATGGATTTTTTTCCTTTTCCTCTAAAGCTTTTATACAAATGAAAGAAGGGAAGTAGTGTTTTGTTGTTTTATTTTTAAACATGGAAATAGACCTTAAGGTTAAGCTCCATGGTGAAGGACAGTCCCTCTAAAAATTTATTGTCCAACTTTCCCATAATTCGGTGGTCATAAAACTTATTGGGCATGGGCATCTTCCTTTATAAGTTATTTTAGAATATGATAGTGTATTGGCAACAGTTTTTTCATCATTAGGCTGGTCAGTGTTATAGAAGAAGCCTTTTCCTGAACAACTTAAATTGATTTAAAACACTGAATAGAAGTCAAGAACTCTGTTCTAACCATTGTCAATCAAAAAAGATATATCAAGTTCCTGTGTGCCAGACAATGTGGCAGGAACCAAGGATACAGAATTGAATAAGACATAGTCCTGGCCCTACAGGAAACTTTATAAACAAATAACAAAACAGAATGATAAACAGCAAACATTGGGTGTTATAAGAGTGCAAGCCAGGGTAGCTGTCCCAGGAGGCTTACCTGAAGAGATGACTCTTAAAATCCTCTCAGATAGTGACTGTACGTTAGCCATTACACTCCAGGCGAGAGGACAGCCTGGAAAGGCCTTGATGCAGAAGGCACCATAGTTCGTATGAATTAGAAGCAGTCCTGCGCTCCTAAAGCATGAGGTATGAGTCAAGATAGAAAGATGAGGCTGGAACATAAGGGCAAGAAGGGTGGACAATTCCTTATGAAAATGAACATGGCCTTTGTCATGATACGGGGGTTCATTGGAAAAAGCTTTTAGCAGTTGAGTAGTGTGGTCAGAGTCATATTGTAGATAAATTGTTCTGAATACTTTGTGAAAGTTATATTTGAGAAGCGAAAGTCTACAGAGAGGGCAAAGCTTAGTGTAAATACCCAGGTCTTAACAACCTAAAACTAGGGTGTAGAATAGAGCAAACGGGGTGGAGTAGGGAAATTTTTAAGTAAAATGTCCATATTTTGATGTTTAATTAGTCTTCATCTGGAGTCAGGAAGTCAGGACAGCTACCACTGGCAAAACAAAGTTTAGGTTAGTTGTTAGTAAATCTGGGTTGGAAATCCTAGCCATTTGTTCATGGTTGCAACAAACATTAGAGACTCACTGTGTACTAGTTATTGTACTTGGGGCTGGGACTGCTTTGACAGTGACTGTTAGAAATAAGGCATGTTTTTAGTCTGTATATCTTTTCCTTCAGTAGAATTGTTTTCCATACAGGATTATTGTGAAAATTGGCAGAATTTAAAGTAGAAGCCACTGAAATCCTGCTGCATGTGTGTGTGTGAGTTGGAATTTATTTTATAAATCTGAGAAGTGGTTCTCTTGTGTGACATTTTTAACAATTTTATTTATATTTGGCTGTGCTGGGTCTTCGCTGCTGCGTAGGCTTTTCTGTAGTTGGGGTGAGTGGGCTACTCTTGGTTGCCATGTGCAGGCTGCTCATCGTGGTAGCTGCTTTTGTTGCAGAGCAAGGGCTGCAGGCACGTGGGCTTCGGTAGTTGATGCACGTGGGCTCGGTATTCGCACTCACAGGCTCTGGAGCACAGACTCAGTAGTTGCACACAGGCTTAGTTGCTCTGTGGGTATGGGATCTTCCCAGACCTGGTGTTGAACCTGGGTCTCCTGCATTGGTAGGCAGAGTCTTTACCACTGAGCCAGCAGGGAAGCCCACTATAATAGTATTTTTATTAATTTCTTTTCTGTGCCTGTAGGTATATGGTATATTTTTTATTTTCAGGGTTAGTGTAGTAGTTAAAAATACCATCTAGAACTGGAGTATCTAGATTCGAGTCTCATCTACTCTTTTTCACTTCTGTTCTTTTGAATAAGTTGTTTAACCTGTCTTTGTTTTCATATCTGTGAAAAGGTTAATGAATAGCATGTCTTCATAGGTTATTATTGAAGTTTTAATATTTGCAAAGTGTTTTAGACAGGGTCTGAAATTTGTTTGTTTAGAAAAGTAGGTAGAGAGTAAGCATCATCACTTTTATTTCTCTTATCACAATAAATTTCCAAATGAAAGTCTTCTTTTGCATGGGTTTATTAGTCACTCAGTGTGTGCATTTGCTTATTCTCTACCTTGTATAATAGAGAAGCTTAAAAGTAATGTCATACCAACCTCTACTCTCAAAGGACATAATCTTATTGGGAGAACAAGGTGATACCATTTATTCATCTAATTAATCTTAGTGATTGAGGTCATCACCAGGGACACCTGTAACAAGTTATAGAGAGAAATAAATGAGTGATACCTATTATCACATCTACAGGAGAACAAAACATAAAACAGTATGGGAGCTATAACTTTGGAGTCGTTGAATGATGCAGGAATGCTGAGCACTGATGGCTACACCATTAATTACAAAATTCAGAAACCCGGAAAACAGAGCTGAATTTTGATTAAGTTGGTGTGAAAACTTCTTTGGTGGCAAGATGTGACCTGAACTGACCTGAGGTTATTTATAGTCCTAATCCTCCTTAGTTTGCCTATTCCTAAATTTGCTGCAGGAATATTAGTGTATTTGATTACCCTGCTGGAGATATGACATAATTATGTGTTGATATATAAACATGAAAAGAATCCCCCAGATTCTGTGTTCTGAACACTTGTGGACTCAAAATTTTGTTGTTNGGTGGCAAGATGTGACCTGAACTGACCTGAGGTTATTTATAGTCCTAATCCTCCTTAGTTTGCCTATTCCTAAATTTGCTGCAGGAATATTAGTGTATTTGATTACCCTGCTGGAGATATGACATAATTATGTGTTGATATATAAACATGAAAAGAATCCCCCAGATTCTGTGTTCTGAACACTTGTGGACTCAAAATTTTGTTGTTGTTTATCACTTGATTTTTATTTTATATTAGAGTATAGTTGATTTATGGTGTTGTGTTAGTTTTAGGTGTATAGCAATGATTCAGTTATACCTGTTCTTTTTCAAATGATTTTCCCATTTAGATTATTACAGAATATTGAGTAGAGTTCCCTGTGATTTACAGTAAGTCCTTTTGGGTTATCTAATATTTTATATATAGCAGTTTACTTATGTTAAGAGTGCCAGTTTCTTTTCTTTTACGTGTGTGTATAGAAACCAATATTTGTTGTTTAGTCACTAGTGGTGTCCAACTCTTTTGCCATTTCCTTCTCAAAAGTTTTTGGTAAGGAGCAACTGGTTCATATTACACATTCTTTTCAGACAATATATAGAAAATACAGATAAGAAAAAGATAATACATTGAAACGTACCTATAAAATTAAAATCACTGAAATATCACTATATACCCATTAGAATTGGAGAAGAATTTTCATACATTGCTAGTAAGTGTATAAAATAATACAGATACTTTGGAAAACTATGTGGCAGTTTGTTATAAATTTAAACATAAAATTATCACACTACCCAGCCATTCCAGTCCTAGGTTTTTATTCAAAGAAATGAAAACACATGTTCACATAGATTTTTATACAAGAATGATTTCTGTTGAGCTCTTATAGATTTTGGTCTGTTGGCTAAATGCACATAGCGTAGCTAACTGTTAGGATTGGATGAAACCTATGAATATAATAAATGTCAGAAGACCTGTAAGTATTTAACCTATCATTGTATATCAGAGTTTCCATGGGGATAATTCAAACTTCTGTCAGTATCCTGACTGATCAGAAAACTTGAATGAAAATCAGAAATCTCAGGAAAAAACACAAAAACCTTTTCTGCAGAGTAAACTTTAAACATCAAATAAGATTAAACTAAAATCTTAACGTTTTTTATAAATTGATAAATGACATTTTTTAAACAAATACTTAGTTTGCTTCAGATAAATTTTTTCTGAGCAAATGTGTGAGTTTCAGAATTGAAAATAAAATTCTTAGCCGAAACTGATATATCAGACTTCTGTTTTGTTGTAAGATCAAGTCTCATAGAAACTATATAAGAATATATTTACTTGTACACAAACTCACTGTGGAATGTGAAGTTTTTGAGATGGAGAGATAACTTGAATTCTGTGAACACCCCAATAAATATGACTAGTGTCAGAAAAATAAAAGAATGATTTTAGCATCTTTATTAATATTAGCAACTGGAAGCTGTTTAGATGTCCATTAACAGATGAATGGATAAAAAAATTGTCATATACAGTGGATTACCACTCAGCAACCAACATAAAGTATGTACTGTGTGATTTCACTTACATGGAAGTCTGGAATATGTAAAACTGACCTTTGGTGATAGAAATCAGATCAGTGGTGCTTCTGAGGCAGGAATGGCTGGGAAGGGACATGAGAATGGAAATATTCTGTCTTGGTAGGCTTAGGAGAGCCTTCTCGTGTATTCTCTTCCCCATGGTCCTAGCTAAATGGGAAAATGAAACCTGACATTTATGGAGCACATACTATGATGATTCAGGCTTTGTTGTAAGGACTTTATGAAAAATAGCTCATTTAGACCTCATAACAACCATATAAGGTAGGTTCTTATTCCCATTTACAAATGGGACACTGCAATGGAATGTGATCAGGTGATTTTCCCAGGATCAGTCATTTGGTGGATGATGGAATCCAGATTTGAGTTCAGTCCATTTGGCTTCACAGTTCACCGCGATACTATAGCTGCCTTTCAAAATAAATGGATCATTCTGCTTTCTACCTGTGAAAAGATGAAAACTTCTCTGAAAATGTTGCCTTTATGTTTGTTTAGAGCTAGCCAACATGGAAGAGGATCCCAGATCAGCCGGAGTTGCTACCTTTGTTCTTCAAGAAGAATTTGATAGATACTCTGGTTATTGGTGGTGTCCAGAAGCTGAAACAAGTAAGAGGGTTCAAAATAATATACTATAAGTCAGTTAAATTATTATGAGATTCAACTACTGGTTAGTTAACTGCACAGATTCTTGATTCTGAATAGGAGATTCTTAAATGATGGAGATTGGATCTTACCAATAGTTACTGTGAATATTCAGGCTGTATACCACCATAATGAATTCTCATAAGAAACAATTAGTTGTATTATGGTTCAGGGCCCCAGGTCCTTCAACTCTCCTTGCCAGTTTTTCTTTCTCTTTTTCATTTTTAATCTTTTGGCTGCACCATGCGGCATATGGGATCTTAGTTCCTCTATCACGGATCAAACCTATGCCCCCTGCCTTGGAAGCAGAGTCTCAACCACTGGGCCACCATGGAAGTCCCGCCAGTTTTTCATCTGGAAGCTGGTTGGTGGCAACTAAAAATACTACCCTTTAGTGGGAGTTGCTATAAAAATATAGGATTGCCTAGAGAGTCTGCATGAACAGATGGCCAAATTAGTGTATGAATGGATCAGGAAAAAAAGGCTAAAATTCCTTTTTCCTTTGTGAATTCACAAGTATTTCACTAGCTGAGAAACAGCTCTAAAGCAGAAGCTTTGAAACTTTTGGACTGTGATCTGGTTAGAAATTTGCTTTACATTCTAGCCTAATACATTGTACATATATTCTATATAAAACTGAAAACAAATTTCATGAAGCAATGCTTAATCTTACATGTAATGCACTCATATATTTTTTTTGCTTATTTTTAAAATGCTGATTATGACCAGCTAAAAGATTTCATGACCCACTAATGGATTGCATGTAGCATTCTGAACACATCTCTAAGGGACCATGAAAAGTATTTATATTTAAATCATATCTTAGATTTGGACATTTTAAGATGTAAAATATTTTGCCATAGCTATGTTGTTAGAACAAGATTATGACATGAATTAGAGAAACCATTAAAAAAAACCTTTTAAAGTGGGGTTTATTTTGTTATAGAAAATATTATAAATGTAATAATTCCTGAAAGGAATGCATTTTAAGGTATACAGGAACTGAAATACTTCACAAATCTGTTTCTTCCATTGTGTGTGTGTGTGTGTGTGTGTGTGTGTATGATGATCTTCAGTTTTTATCTCCAAGAGTAGTAACCTTTAACCAATAAAAGTGGCTTAGCAGTAACTCACCTTGCTACTGCAAAGATTAGTAGTATTTTCATACATGAAAGGGACTATATTTTGTACGTAAACTTTTTTACTATGGGAAATAGAATACTAGAGGGAATGGTCAATTGTGATGATTTTCTGGCATAGTGCTCCCAAATTTTCAATATTTAATTTCCTTTTAAGCTCCCAGTGGCAGTAAAATTCTTAGAATTCTATATGAAGAAAATGATGAATCTGAGGTGGAAATTATTCATGTTACATCCCCTATGTTGGAAACAAGGAGAGCAGATTCATTCCGTTATCCTAAAACAGGTACTGCATTCCATTGATGTTTATATACACTCATTCCTACTTTTCAAACAAGATTCTTCTGCATTCATTCAAAAGTTTGGTTAACATTGATCCTTTACAGACCAAAGGATAGATTGTTAAGTGTCTCTGAAGTAGATTTTTTTAATTATAGGCTGATCCTTTTAAATTATTTCAAAGGTAGGAAAGTGCACAAAACTGATTATTTCAAGGAATGGATAAAGAAATATCTTTGCTACAAAATAAAGATTTTTAAGGGATTATGTTCTTAATAAATTAGAAATTTTTTCTATGTATTGATATTTACAGCATTTCAATTATGAAATGATATAGGATTACCTACTAATTCCTAATGTTTTTTGGCTCCTTTTATAGTCATATAGAAAATTATGAATTTGAGATAGAATTTTGAGTTTTTTATATAATAAAGCCCTGACTAAATGCAATATTCCTGATTTGACTAAAAAGGATTCATCTGGTAAAATTAGTTTGAATAGCTTTTTATTACTATTTGTTTATATCTTTTCCTAAAGGCACAGCAAATCCAAAAGTCACTTTTAAGATGTCAGAAATACTGATTGATGCTGAAGGAAGGGTAAGTATAAAATACTTAGTTAACTTTTTGTATCATTTTGTCTGTCAACAGAGATTGTAGATATGCTTTCTTATATTTTGGACTTTCGGAACTTGCTGAGACATCTGTAGATCATGATTTCAGGTTGACTTCATTTTCTACTTTGAAAACTTTCTTACTGGTTCCCAAGTTAGGAATATGGGGAGTTGCGTATTTACCATTCCTTTACAGTAGTTTTTCCTCTTTGCCTTTGTTAATTCTCCAGATCAGTATTTCTTAAATAGTGGTTATTGACTGATGAGTTACCCTCTGTGTTGAATAGTTGTCTGTCTTAGATTAAATATCCCTCATGTCTTTTACACTGCTGCTTTCCACAGTCAGATGCCTATAAGCTTAATGTACACATAATTAATTTAAAAAACAATCTTCTCTGCTAGACTTTTTAAAAACAGCTTTACTGAAGTATAATTCACTTACAATATAATTCACTCATTTCAAGTTTAAAATGGCTTTTAGTATATTCTCAAGATTTGTACAGCTGTCACCACGGTCAATTCTAGAACATTTTCCTTACTCCTAAAGGAGATTCACATCCCTTTGTCATCACCCCCAAACCTCTCCATACCCCCCAGTCCTAGGCAGCCACTAATCTGTTTTCTGTCTATGGATCTACCTGTTCTGGACATTTCATATTAAATGGAATCATACAGTTTCTAGTCTGTTCTTTCACTTAACATCTTATTTTCGAGCATTAATCCTGTGGCACCAAGTAACAGCACTTCACTACTTTTTATCACCTAAAAATACTCTGTTGTGTGGATATATACACCACATTTTATTTATCCACTCATCAGTTTTAGACATTTGGGTTCTTCCAAATTTCGGTTACTAAACATAATGCTACCAATAATGTGGGTACAAGTTTTTGTACGGTCATACATTTTCATTTCTCTTGGTTAGATACCTAGGAGTGGAATTGTTGGGTCATATTATAATTCCGTATTTTAACCTTTTGAGGAACTTCCAAAAGGTTTCCGCAGAGGCTGCACTACTTTATATTTCCACCAGCAGTGTATGAGGTTTGCAACTTCTTCACATCTTCATCAACTCTTGTTATTATTTGTCTTATAGCCATCCTAGGGGATTTGAAGTTGCATCTTATTGTAGTTTTGATTTACATTTTTCTAATAACTAATGATGTTGAGCATCTTTTCATGTACTTACTGGCCATTTGTATATCTTTGGAGAGCAATCTATTCAGCTTGATCATTTTTTAAAATTTATATTTTAAAGTGTATTAGCCAGACTGCTTAGGGAAAAAAATTTGCTTACTCAAGACCATTTCACTAATATACATATAGCATTTTAAACTAAAATGTAAAGCACTAGAGACTACTATTTTTCTTAGATACTGAAGTCTATAAAGTGATTAAAATCTGATTTTACCAGTTATTATCAAGAGTTCTATTAGTATAAACTCTTTAAAAAAAACTTTTACACTGTGCTAATTCTTCAGTTAGAACTTTTTTAGACATAAAGAACACCAATAAAGGTAACCCATGACTTAAGCTGCTGGTTTTGCTATGTCCTTTGTACCTAAGACTGAACAAGTATGTCATGCGGTTAAAGATAGTGCTTTAAGTAGACCAGTATCAGTCTTCTATAACTAGATTCCTTTTTTCTTTTTCAATAGATTATAGATGTCATAGATAAGGAACTAATTCAGCCTTTTGAGATTCTGTTTGAAGGAGTTGAATATATTGCCAGAGCTGGATGGACTCCAGAGGGAAAATAGTGCGTATGTTAAATTGTCACTTCTTTACAAATAATTTAGGACCCAGAACTGTCTGTGCTATTAGGCTCTTCCTTTCCTTTGGAGCTGTTTTCATATGTAAATTTGCACGGTAGTTAGTTGGACACAAAGAATTTTTCCTGAACTCAGTGGACTTGTAATCCTAAAAGCATAGGTGCATTGCATTTTATTTCTGTCTCTTACTTAGCCAATGACAGTTTCACAGTGTTATTTGTGGTTAAAGTAGGACTTTCAGGCTCATATGTAAGTATATGTATTTTTTTAATTGTATAATTTAAGCAGAAATA
>SJYV01012883.1:0-14295 GCA_006410875.1 Neotragus pygmaeus | reverse complement strand
CTCCTTCCCCTGACATCTCCTAGTACTCCTCACCTTTATCGGAGCACTTAACGTAGCTTATTCATGTATTTGCTTTGTGCTCCAACTAATTTCTGAAATTGCATGACATTAGAGTATTATACCTCTGTGTTCCATGTAGGACTGTGAATGCTGTTTGATGTTAGATGTTCAAAGAAAATAAGTGTTGTTTTCTTTTTTACTGAATCTATCTGAGTAAAAGGGATAAAGTAGCAGAGATTTTACTTATAGGAGACCGCAGGTTCTTTTGAAGTGTCTCTTTCATCTGCTAGCTGTGTTTGAAATTCCCCCATGCTACAATGAGAGATAAAGTTTAAACCTGAAAACTCTCCTGGAAGGGGAATAACCATGAACTAAAATACACCAAAAGGTTAAAAAAAAGGGGAAGATTTTCCTTTGAGAAGGTGGAAGGGGGATGGAGTTGATGTACTCTCTATTCCTTTGTGATGCAGTTTGATGTGCGGGAGTTGGTATTGAGTAGAGAAAGCATCTTCAATAGTAAAAGCAGGTGAAATAAAGACAGCTGAGCCCCTGGAAGACACATTTTTCTGCATTCCCAGTTTTGTTGTGGATTGACCTTGAGTGGGATCTCCAAGGACATGATCTCTGTCTGTGGATGATGGCATCTCAGTAAACTCTTCATGAACATCTGGGAGAGAAGTGTTTTCCCATGGACTGTTGGGGATGTGGGCTTCAGCATTTGCAGCACTCGGGCTTAGTAGCTGCGGCTTATGGGCTTAGCTGTCCTGCGGCATGTGGGATCTTCCTGGCCTAGGGATTGAACCCATGAGTCCTGCATTAGCAGGCAGACTCTTAACTACTGGGCCACCAAGGAAGTCCTGGGAAGAAATTTTTTTACTTTTTATTCCTCAATTTTTTTTGATGCCACGTCCTAAGGTTAAAATTCTACCATCACCAGTAACAGACTGATAAGGATTCTTTTGGACTTATTTCGCCACATATGAAAGCAAAATATTACTCTAACAAAAACAGGAGTATGTTATATACATGCACTGGTGTATAATGTTTTTTGCTTTTAATGAACAAGAAAACATGGATATCATTCCTTATCAGTACGCTTGAATGTAACCATTTAAACACAGTTCCATAGTAAGGTGATACATGATTTATTTGAACAATCTGAAATTCATTCTGTCCACTGAATTTCAAGCTCGATGCTTTTAAACTTAACAGTTCATTTCTTCCTATCAAGGATTTTACTCAAGAATAAAGGGGAATCCTTGCATCCCTGAGATAAATCCTATCTGATCATGGTGTATGACCTTTTTAATGTGTTGTTGGATTCTGTTTGCTAGAATTTTGTTGCAGATTTTTGTNAACTTAACAGTTCATTTCTTCCTATCAAGGATTTTACTCAAGAATAAAGGGGAATCCTTGCATCCCTGAGATAAATCCTATCTGATCATGGTGTATGACCTTTTTAATGTGTTGTTGGATTCTGTTTGCTAGAATTTTGTTGCAGATTTTTGTGCTTATATTCATCAGTGATATTGCCCTGCAATTTTCTTTTCTTGTGGTATCATTGTCTGGTTTTGACATCAGGTTGATGGTGGCCTCATAGAATGAGTTTGTGAGTTTCCCTTCCTCTGCACGTTTCTGGAAGAGTTTGAGCAGGACAGGTGTTAGTTCTTCTCTAAACTCTCGGTAGAAATCACCTGTGAGGCCCTCTGACCCTGGGCTTTTGTTGCTGGAAGATGTTCACTGCAGCCCTGTTTACAACAGCTAGGAAACCAAAGCAACCTAGATGCCCATCAACAGATGAATGGATAGAGAAGTTGTGGTGCATACATACAACGGAATATTACTCAGCCATAAGAAAGAATGCATTTGAGTCAGTTCTAACCGGGTGGATGAACCTAGAGCCTATTACACAGAGTGAAGTAAGTCAGAAAGAGACAAACAAGTATTGTATATTAATGCATATACATGGAATCCATAAAGACGGTACTGGTGGATCAATCTGCAGGGCAGCGATGGCGACGCAGACATAGAGAACAGACTTAGGGACACGGCAGGGGACGGAGAGGGTGGAGGCACTGAGGGCATAGCGTGGACACATTCGTGTTCCTGAATGTAAAACAGCCAGCCAGCGGGAACTTGCTGTACGACACTGGGAACTCAAAACCAGTGCTCGGTGACAACCTAGAGGGGTAGGGTGGACTGGGAGACGGGAGGGAGGTGCCAGAGGGAGGGGAGGTGTGTGTACCCCTGGCTGAGGCATGCTGATGTACGGCAGAAACCAACAAAATATTTTAATGCAATTATCCTCCAATTAAAATAAAATTAAACAAAAATAGTTTAATAAAAATAAAACCTCAATAATCCAGATGCCACTAATACATAATCAGTGTTACATCAATAGGAACTGACTGAGCTGAGTTTTATCTTTGCAGACACTTTCCTAATAAACCAAGAAATTAACCAAAATAAATAAATAAAAGGGCAAGAACCGTTACCCTCACCACCATGCACACGCACACACACGCACACACACACCAGTTTCCCTTGCAATTACAGGGGAGGTACCCTTGAGAGGGTATATAAGTCTACACTTAGGATTTTCCAGGCATATGTGCTGCCCATGGGGGTACCCTTACAGGTGGTTTCTGTCAGCACATGTTTTATTGTGAAAGAAACCTGCAAAAAATCTGATCACTGCTGCCTAGAAGTCATCTGACAGCGAGTGAGGCAGTATTACACAGTGACTGAAGTAAAACCAGCTGGGTTTAAACCCAGCTCCATCATCTACCAGTTGTGTAACATAGGAAAAAATTACTCAGCCTCCTGTGCCTTAGTTTTCTCATCTTTAAAATGGGGGTGACAATAGAACCTCTTTTACAAGATTGTTGCAGGGACTGAATGCTTTAAAGCCTGTAAAGTATGTGTAAGCTCCTGGCATATGCTACATGCTTAATTATATGTTAGTTAAATCTTGACATGCGCTGACACCACAAAGTGTGAAGAGGTGGCTAAGCTGACAGTCAAGGGCAGTGAGCGAGTGCGGCAGCTGAGCATTCTAGTGCTGACCCGAGGGGGTTTCCTGCCCTGTGCACGTGCTCTGGACAGCTTCCTCCTCCCGGGACTGAAGTGCCAGCTCAGGTCTCCCTTTCTGGGAAATTCACTGCATTTCTCTAGTCCAAGACAACACCACATTAGTGTAAAGTATGCATATGTGGCTTCTACCCACAAGATAGGGCAAGATAATTCTTTGTCGGGGGTGGGGGATGCTGTTTTGCGCCTGGTAGGATGTTTAGCAGCATCCATGGCCTCTACCCACTAGATGCCAGTAGCACCTCCTCAGCTGAAAGTGAAAAGTGAAAGTCGCTCAGTTGTGTCCAACTCTTTGTGACCCCATGGACTATACAGTCCATGGAATTCTCCAGGCCAGAATACTGGAGTGGGTTGCCATGCCCTCCTCCAGAGGATCTTCCCAACCCAGGGATCGAACTCAGGTCTCTCACGTTGCAGGCAGATTCTTTATCAGCTGAGCCACAAGGGAAGCCCAAGAATACTGGGATGGGTAGCCTATCCCTTTTCCAGGGGACCTTCCCAACCCAGGAATCGAACAGGGGTCTCCTGCATTGCAGGTGGATTCTTTACCAACTGAGCTATCAGGGAAGCCCAGCACCCCCTCAGCTGAATCACTAAAAATGTCTCCAGACATTGCCAACCGTTCCTGGGAGGCCAAACTGACCCTGATTGAGAATCAGTGGTGTAACCTCAGACTGAATATGGAGGTTGCATTATCCAGCTGTTTCTTGGATATACCAAATCTGTCTTACTAGACTGTAAGAATCTGCAGGCAGGGAGAACCTTTTCATCCCAGCCACCCACCCATCAGTGCCGGTGCTGGAGACAAAGACGTTACTTAAATACTTCCTGCCTAACTCAAAACAGACAATCAAGCTAGTTGGTTAACATTTTAATTTCTGATTTGCACTCAGATTGACTTAAATAGAGGTGACATCAAGACTAATTATTTCTGCTAACTCTTCAAATGTCAATTACTTCAAAACACATCCTTCTCATACAATATGTAACGCAACTCAAGCTGGAGTTTTTTTGTCTTTCCTCGGATCACAATTCCGTACATACTTCACACAATAGCTAAGATATCTAAAGTTGGCTTTTAATTGCCGTCTATTCATTTCCTTCCTTACAATGAACTGGAAATATCTCAGATGCACCGAGGACATCTTTCTCGAGATCCCTTTGTCCCTGGTGTCACGACATCTGAATTTTAAAAAACACGAGCGACGTTCAGCCAGAGGAGGCCTGAGGGTCGGTGCTCTATGCCTCACACACTGCCTGGCAGCCAGGAATGCTCCCGGAGACTCTCTGTTCCCACGAGAGGCTTTTTATCCTGACGTTTATCGTATTCGGATGAACACAAATTTCATACTTCTCGTTCTGCTATTTCACATTTTATCTTTTTGTCTTGGAGGTGCACAAGTGACTATAAACACCAATATGTGTTTATATTCCCAACCCGTGGGAATTAACATGTACTGCTACATTCATCCCTTACTGCAAACTGCAGCTTATCGTACTGAAGGCGTCAAATTGGGATTGAGAGACACATCTGTTGAGACTTTCTCCTGGGATAGTACAAAACTTCACACCGCACGGACTTCCCTGGTGGTCCAGGGGTTAAGAGTCCACCTGCCAGTGCAGGAGACATGAGTTCAGCTCCTGGTTTGGGCAACTAATCGTGTGCCACAATTACCGAGCGTGTGTGCCTGGCGTCTGCACCCTGCAAAAGGAGGGGCCCCCACAGTGAGAAAGCTGGGCCCCGCCACGAAGGGCGGCCCCCACTCGCTGCCACTGGAGAAAACCTGCCTGCAGCAAAGAAGACTCACCACAGCCCCCGATAGAATAAACACACGCATAAAATTAGATAACCAAAACCTCACACCACAGATTGGGGAATTTAAAGGAATACATGAGTAGGGTCCTGGATACAAAGGCATGTCCTACGGAGAGAACAGATGCATTTTTGAGAGGCCCCAAGAAGGGGTAGTTACAGCATGGTTTCACCACGGGATGGGGCTCTGGAAACAGCTTTGCAGTCCCGGTGGGGAGGAGTGGTTCCAAGGACAGACTCACACGGCAGAGCTCTTGGGACTCAGGGTAATCAGAATGCGTAATCAGAATTGCAGTAACTGGTTTGCCAAGGGACCACGGCTGTAAGTTGTCCCCACATTGATGGGGCTGCGTCTTAACCCCTGCAGGCACTGCCATGACAGGCAGGTAGTCAACAGGAGAGGATTTAATGGACTTGGCGTAAGCACAGAGGGACGTAGCTCTGTGGTCTAAACACAGCCCACTCGAGTCAAGATACCCACGACCTCCGTTCTCCTCACAGGGACACATACACGCCACCAAGGCAACCAAGCAGGATTTTGCCCAGAGGGTCCTGCTTTCTGGCTTGGGCTCCCATAGGTATCGGTGATATCTGACTCAAAGATACACCATCAGTGTTTCATGGCCAATCAAACCCCTATTGAATGACCCATTTTTTTTCCTTTAGATCAGTTATTCTTGTGCATTCATGCTAAGTCACTTTAGTCGTATTCAACTCTGTGACCCTACGGACTGANTATCTGACTCAAAGATACACCATCAGTGTTTCATGGCCAATCAAACCCCTATTGAATGACCCATTTTTTTTCCTTTAGATCAGTTATTCTTGTGCATTCATGCTAAGTCACTTTAGTCGTATTCAACTCTGTGACCCTACGGACTGAAGCCCGCCAGGCTCCTCTGTCCATGGGATTCTCCAGGCAAGAATACTGGAGTGGGTTGTCATGCCCTCCTCCAGGGGATCTTTCCGACCCAGGGATCAAACCCATGTCTCTTACGACTTCTGCATTGGCAGGCGGGTTCTTTACCACTAGCGCCACCCGGGAAGCCCTAAGTTACCCTTTGTATAATTTATTCTCTTCTGTGACAATGTGAGTGAGCCATGAAACAACGGAGACCCAAGCCTTGATCAAACCCACGCTGAGAAGTAGGAAAACAACCTTTAAAAGTCACATCCATTCAGAGCCAATGTGAGTAGCTTAGGAGGTCTTCCTTTTTTTTTTTTTTTTTTAATGGCTTAGAATATTTTTGCTTTGATTCTTTGGGTACAGGTTATAGTTTAATCATAGAAGAAAATCTTATTTCCCTCTCAAATCCTTATTTGGGGGTGAAGGTGGGAAGGAAACACATATTTTTTTTTACTCCCGTGGACATTAGTCAATGTTTGAGGTGCACTGAAGTTTATAAAGTGCATGGCCATCCGTAAGGGAGGTAGCAAAGCAAAATGGGGAAGAGTGTGGACTCCAGATTGGACTGCCTGGCTGTGAACCCTGGCTCTCTCTCGTCCCCGTTTGGTGAAAATTGCTCTTTTGTATCTTTGTTTCTTCATCTCTAAAGTGGGACTAACAAGTGAGGATCAAATGGGTTAATACAAATAAAGGGCCCAGGGCCATGCCTGGCATAGAGCAAGCCTCTCAAAATGTTAGCCAGTATTTTAAAATCTGCTTGATTGAAATGTCTGAGAGTTTGGGGTAATTTTTTAAATAAATACAGAAATGCCATTATTAAAGTTTCTTATTAATGTTTCATGTGCAAACCCATACTTTCTACCTCTTGAACACGGAGGGAGGTATATAAAATTATGCATTCTAAGAGTCCTTGGAGACCCGCCATTGGCACCTCTTCAGCTCTTTAGCGTTGGAGGGTGTGGGCTTCAGAGATGCGAGGGTCCTTAGGTCAGGGCGCTGGAAGTCAACGTGGAGGGGAGAAAGAGAAAAGTAATAAAGGCCATGTCTCCCGGCTTCTGACTCCCATCAAACAACCGTCTTATTCCATTCATGGCTAAATCTGCCAGAGTTCACGAGGAGTTCTGCCAGAGAATATCAGGATTTTAATAATTTCTTCCCTTTCTTCTTTATCTGACTTATGGTAAAATGGATAGATAGACATAGATGGGCAGAAAGAGAGAGAGAGACAAAACCAGCTTCAGCTTTTATCATATGACTGTGCCACCACATGGGTGAGTTGCCCATGAAAGTCACTGGTAGGAAGAACCAGAGGAGGGTTTGTCATTGGGAAGAAGAAGGAGACAGAGGAAAGCTAAGGGCAATGCTATGAGACTGACTGTGTATATAAGTAGGACATCATCACCTTGGGGTTAAGCAGGTCTGTTCATGCCAATGCTTGGTGAAAGAAAGTAACAATATAAATAGCTCATTACCGGCAGACTTGACATTGAAAATTTATTTGGTACCAGGATCTCAGGATCATTAAGAAGACGTCCTTTATTTAAAATCTCAAAATCTTTCTGTAAGAAAACAACAATCTGAAACACATCTCTTGTCAGGAAGAACAGCAGCATCTGCCTAAGAACACGCAGTAACCCTATATTCAGATTAGGACAGGAAGTTAAAAAAAAAAAACACACACAACATCCAATTGAAGCTGCGGGAGGACACAGTAGACAGAATGTAATTAGTTGGGTTGACTGCCAGCCAGAACCTCAGGCAACCACCCCCTTGCTCTTATGAAAACTGCCTGGAGATTTTTAATGATGATGAGCAGTGAGGATCGCGGTTTTAAATCTTCTGAAATGCAGGGCGCCATCCTTCCCTCCAGCCACGCTAGGACATGGGTTCTGGGTTGGCACCAAGGAGCTCTCAGAGAGGTGAACCCTAGCTCGCGAACCAGTTATGACTCTGTCACCAAGCATTTGGTTTTGTCAGTTCTTTTGACCCTAACTAGTCTAACTGGATTTATGACAAGTTGGGCGATTTCAAAATGAGGATGCTGCTGCATGGACTCTGAATTTGGAATTGGGGAAGGGGTGTCTTCATGTGAGTGTTTTTCTTACAAGGGTGTGATGATAGGAATTCTAGGTTGGAGAATTCATGGAGGTTATAGTTCCAGGTCTAGATTCGAAGAAGCCCAGGGGGACCTCAGAAGGTAGAGTCTGCCTGCAATGCAGGAGACCTGGGTTCGATCTCTGGGTGGGGAAGATCCCCTGGGCAACACACTCCAGTATTCTTGCCTGGAGGGTTCATGAAGAGAGAAGCCTGGTAGGCTACAGTCCATGGGGTCACAAAGATTTAGACACGACTGAGTGACCAGCACTTTCAGAAGCTCCAAGTGTGTGGGTAGATGCTACCAAATTCTATTGTGTCTCTCTCTCCCATGGTCCCTGAAGGAGCCACTGGAAGGTAGTAGAAAGATCAGAGACACAACAGCCAGAACCGGTTTTGAATCTTAGCTGTGTCTCTTACTAGACATGGGATCTTGGGCAAGTCCCTGAACTGATCCAAACCTTGCACAAAGAAGGCAGAATGTGGGTATGACCCTGATTTATAAAATTCCTGTAATTTAGAAGATACACTGCACTCTGATTTTAAATACATGTACAAAATGTGCTATTTTTTTTCTTTTTTTTTTTAAATTTATTTATTTATTTATTTTTAAATTTAACTTTACAATACTCTATTGGGTTTGCCATACATCGACATGAATCCACCACAGGTGCACACAAGCTGATGAAGCTCTTTCCTGTGCCTAAAACTGGGCTCCAACAGCATCCAGGACTCCTTCCACGCAGATTGTGTGTTTAGTCTGTCCTATGGCTAATGACTGCAGCTGCTTCCTGCAGAGCCTGTTATAAGATCTATAAAAGGCCGAGATATTATGGTTTCAGAAGCAGGTAATGAGCATACACAGAAGCCACATGGTTTTTTTTCCTTTCCATTTGGATTTTGAGTTTTTGGGCTTTCTGCACAGGAGTTTGTGGGTACAATGCCAACTCTCACAGACAACAAGGATTTATTGTATTAATAATCTGCAAATTATGGATTGCAAAAACAAAGACATTTGGGGATTTCATTGAACTTCTACCAAGAGAGATGCCTCCACGCTGAGGTTTTCAAGTTTTTCACTGTGCCCGGTTGAAATTAATTACAAACTATACATCGCTTTGCATATTAATTATGAAAACATACTATGGAATATATTTAGGATAGAGTACAACAGAAGAAGTTGGCAATTTATGGATGTTGGATACCAAACCAAATGGAACACCCAACTAAGACTATCTTCCAAAAGCAGGCTTAAAAATGTATCTTTGCAATGCTATCAAAATCTTATTCATTCAAATCCACCAAAGACAAGCCCATTACAAATTTCCTTGATTTTGGATGGTTTGCGATACTATGTTCTTGAACCATCATGGGAAATCAATCCCAAAATTAATTTTAAGAAAATTTTTGACTGATGACCATTCACACAATCAAACCACATTCTATAGATGTTCTATCCAATGTAGCTTAAAAAAAATGTAGCTTTAAAAACAGAATCCACAATCAAATAAGTTGTAAAAATGTGTGTGTTTTAACAGTTATTTTTTATTGCCAATATGTATGGTAAGGAGTACACATACAGCTTCCTAAACTTATTGGACCAAGGAATCCAAGGCAAACAGAACAGAAACGATCAGAATTACGGTTCTTGTTTATTTCATCGGAGGCTTAGCCTGCTACTCACATTAGCCGTTTCTGGCTACAGCTGCGTGATCCACCCACGCTATGTTCACTTCTGACCTGAGACAGTAGGACGGGGAAAGAAAGGTTGGGAATATCTCCCCAGGGCAACTCTGTGAAGTCCATGCTGAGGATATTTCCAATAGGAAGTCCATTTTCATAAGATGGAATTTAGGACCTAGAGCCAACTGTTTCTTCCAGTTTTTCTCACCATTATCATGCCTCAGCTACTGGATCGGTCGGTCTCAGCAGTTTGGTCCTGAGGCATTTCATCTCCTTCATAAGCAAAGAGAAAATGGGAAGAGAGAGTGGTCCAGCCCCAAGAGGGAGAGGAAAGAAGGACAGAACATCATTCGAGCTTCTGTTATGTCAGTAGCACCGGGCTAAGTACTTTGCATTCATGGTCTCAGTCATAAGTTCCTATTAGGAATGAATTGTAAAAGGTCAGAGGAGTTAAGGAACAGTGGAGGAAAAGAACCTTGAGGGAATTAGAGTATCTCTATCTTGGGGAAGGAGCTATAACACCACCTCTTCTGGACCAAAAATTCACCTGGGACTTTACCCATCGCTTCCAACTAGGATGTCGATTCCCCATCTTCATCCTCATTCCAGCCCCTCATCTCCATTTCTTTCTCTGCCTCTAAAAACACTCTTCTTTACCATCAGTCCCTCACCAACTATCTCTCCCTTTTATTTTCATAAAATACTCTCATGGCCCCTCATTTTTCACCTGCCCTTTACACTCAACTCCCTGCCTTTGGCTCTACCGTGCAACACTACCTAACCAGTAGGGTCACCAGTAACTTCCGAGCAGCCAGATCCTGTTGGCGAGATTTTCTCCTCCTAGTTGAAGGGTATGTGGTAACTTGTGTTCTTGACACTTCCTCTTCTTTTGATTTATTATTTTTTTTCTCCTTACCTTTCTCAAAACTCTTTAATTCCTTCTGAGCCTTCTTGCCTGGCTTATCTTTCTCTTCCTACTTTGTTTCATTATTATGCTTTAATTTTTAAAGCTTTTAAATTAATTTTTTTTGGTTATTATTTTTTTGACCACACCACACAACATGTGGGATCTTAGTTCCCCTATCAGGGATTCCCAGGTAAGTACTAGTTGTAAAGACCGCACCTGCCAAAGCAGGGGATGCAAGAGCCTCTCATTTGATCCCTGGGTCAGGAAGACCCCTGGAGAAGGACACAGCAACCCACTGCAGAATCTTTGCCCGGAGAATCCCACGGACAGAGAAGCCTGGGCTTCCCGCTGCAGTGTCTTCTCTTGTTGGGGAGCACAGGCTGTAGGCCTGTGGGCTCATCAGTTATGCTGCTGGGGTTTAGTAGCCCCATGGCATGTGAAATCCTCCTGAACCAGGGATCGAACCCCTGTCCCCTCCATTGGCCGGTGGGTTCTTAAGCATTGGCTTGGCAGGGAAGTCCTGGCCTGTGCCTCGATTTACACTCTTTTCTGTCTCTGTATGTGTTTAGTCTCTCAGTCATGTCCAATTCTTTGCAGCCCTATGAACCATAGCCCGCCAGGCTCCTCTGTCCATGGGGATCCTCCAGGCAAAAGCACTGGAGTGGGCTGTCATGCCCTCCTTCAGGGGGTCTTCCTGATCCAGGTGTCATTGTAGGCAGATTCTTTACCGTCTGAGTCACCAGGAAGCCCTTTCTGTCTCTACTTGGTTTTTATTGGCAATGCCAATTAACATAGGAGCTTCACGAGCATTGGTCACTTTATCTACCTAGTATCTCTTTATCTTTTCTTTGGTATGAGCATCTCGTCTTTGGAGAAACTGTCCTCCCCACCTTCTATGGGGTCTTAGAAGCTGTCAACCCAAATGACTGTGCTATTTTATGCCGTTCATAAAGGAAGGACCTGGCCTAAGCCAGGGTAATCTTTCTTCTAGAACTGTCACAGAACCAAGCTTCCAGGCACTGACTCACAACCAAGACTGTATGCATTTCTAGAGTTATGTTTACCCTCTACTTCCTGATACTTGACTGCTCTTTTTGACATGCAATTTTCTTTATTGATTTATTTATTTTTGGCTGTGCTGGGTCTTCATTGCTGGGTGGGTCTTTTCTCCAGATAGGCAAGCGGGGGCTACTCTTCACTGCAGTGAGGAGGCTTCTCATTCCAGTGGCTTCTCCTGTTGCAGACCACGGGCTCTGGAGCACAGGCTCAGTAGTTGTGGCAGATGGGCTTAATTGCTCTAAGGCACATGGGATCTTCCTGGACCAGGGATCGAACCCATGTCTCCTGCATTGGCATGCAGAGTTTTTACTATTGAACCATCAGGGAAGCCCTGCTTGACTGATCTTTATGTTATGTGATTTTTTTAAATTGTAATTCTGTTGCTTGCAGCGAAAGAACCATAACAGGAATAGAGTTGCCCAGTTACATCAAAACCAAATGAGCCACTATCTTCTGAGTACATGCGAGTTGGAAGGGAATGATGCCAAAGAAGTATGAAACATAGTTCTGGTTTCAAAGAGATTACAATCCCAATGGGAAGAGAAAACAAACACAAATAAAATACTTCAAGAACAACCAAATGATAAATTGCAGGTAAAAGTGAGTACTAGGATAAATTGTATACAGGTTCTCTTTTTGTAAGTAAAAAGTCTATTGGCTTTTTGCTCGTAGTCCATGTAGTAGAATGTCCATGTAGTAGAATTCCGATGGAAGATCAGAAAAGGGTGGATAAAACAAATACAAGATGAGCAGTCTGAAATGGTAAAAGTTCCGTGTGGGAGGCAGCATGTAAGCTGGCCGTAGAAGGGCAACTGAGAGAAAGGGAAAGGGGTTGGCTGAGAGGAAGAAGTTAGGAGGGAGAGGCACAGAGTCGGGAAAATGCACTGATGTTGACAGTCAATACGGAACTCAGCTTGATTTCAGCAAGGGCCGTGTTTGCGTGAGCTGCAAAGGATACAGTAGAGAGGACGCATGAATAGTTGTGGGCAGAAAAACGGTCCCCCCGCAGATGTCCATGTTCCAATCTCCAGAATCCACTAATGTGAGGATATATGGCAAAGGAGGATTCAAGTTGCTCATGGAACAAAGCTAATTAGCTGACCTTAAAATAGGGGGATGTTCCTCGGTTATCTGGGTGGACCCACTGTATTCACAAAGGTACTTGTAAGTAGAAGAGGGAGGCAGAAGAGGAAGTTTGGAGTAATACAGTGTGAGAAGGACTCAATCTTTACAGCCTGGCTTTGAAGATGAAGACATGGGGTTACAAGCTAAGGGATATGAGCAACTTCAAGAAAACAAAACGAGCAAGGAAATGAATTATTCCCTGCAGCCTGTAAAGCATAGTATCTCTCTGTTAAAACCTTAATTTTAGTCCAGAGCAGCCTGTGTTGGATTTCTAACCTACACAACTGTAAGATCATAAACTGTGCTGTTTCAAACCACTAAAGTTGTGAAAAATTTGTACTGAGCAATAGAAAGCTAATACAATGGCATNGTATCTCTCTGTTAAAACCTTAATTTTAGTCCAGAGCAGCCTGTGTTGGATTTCTAACCTACACAACTGTAAGATCATAAACTGTGCTGTTTCAAACCACTAAAGTTGTGAAAAATTTGTACTGAGCAATAGAAAGCTAATACAATGGCATTTAATTTTTATTTTTTTAGTTGATTTAGTGTTGTGTTTGTTTAATTTTTGGCCACAACCTGTAGCATGTGGGAACTTAGTTCCCTGACCAGGGATCAAACCCACATCCTCTACTTTGGAAGGTGAAGTCTTAACCATTGGACCACCACAGAGGTCCCACAATGATATTTTAAATAACCACTTAGGAAAAGGTACAGAGACCGAACATCCAAAATGGATGCTCAGCCAACCAAGAGTCCATGTTGAACTTTAGTTCAGGGTAAATGGGATGTAGCCACTTCAGAGAGGGCCTTGACCTTGATCTCATGGATAATACATAGCCTAATGAGATCTTGGGTAATGATGAATCCTGGTGAGAACAGCAAGATCCGCACAACAGTGGACTAGATGTTGAATTGATGGGCTCTCTAACACATCTCTGACCACACCTGGGGTAAAATCTTCATTTTAAAGCTGCCTGGTTTAAACACATCAGCATCTTTTAAAACTCTGCGTGGCTCACCTATGGGAACTGCCAGATCATTTTGTTTGAAGATTTGTGTTTAAATTATTAATGCAGTAGATGTGGTTGATGTTTATTGCTCATACTAGGCACAGTTCTTTGGCAGTCACTTTTCTCAGCAAGAGAATCAACTAAATGAAAAAAAATTAAAAATTCATGACATTTAAAGGCTTCTTTTTTTGTATAATAAGTTATAAATGAAGAGGAAGGATAGGCTATTTTCTCTTTCCCCAAAACATGAGATGCAGTAGCGACTGGCGCATCAACAAGAGACTATTTCTGAGTCTAGAAGTTAAAGATTATGTGATTCCTTGAGGAAGTTTTGTGGCCCATTTTTGAGGATTATCCTAACATAAAGATCAATTTTTCCCACTTTCCCTTCTTTTCCTTCCATAACATTAGTAATATAATGACTTTTTGTCCCAAACTGATTAACTTCACTTATACTATTTCAGTTCAGTTAAGTTCAGTCACTCAGTCGTGTCCAACTCTTTGCAACACCATGAATTGCAGCACACCAGGCCTACCTGTCCATTACCAACTCCCGGAGTTCACTCAGACTCACATCCATCGAGTCTGTGATGCCATCCAGCCA
>SJYV01012882.1:0-10983 GCA_006410875.1 Neotragus pygmaeus | reverse complement strand
AGAGTTTTGAAAAAACATGATCCACTGGAGGAGGGAATGGCAAACTGCTCCAATATACTTACCATGAGAATCCCATGAATTGAATTAAAAGGCATTTTTAGTATTTGCACATAAAAATTGGGACTTGGGAGCAAACCTTGAATTAGGTGGTACCACTCAGACAATTTCTCACTTAGCAAAAGGGTTTTGGTGAGGAAAAAATCCCTAAGAATTAGACTTGAATAATGGCATTTTAGCTTTCTTGAGATTGAATGAGCGAGACCTTTGAGGTCAGAGGTGACTGCTTCTTGTTCTTCAAACCCCAGGATGTGGACTTGCTGTTGCTGCTAAGTAGCCTCAGTCGTGTCCAACTCTGCGACCCCATAGACGGCAGCCCACCAGGCTCCCCCATCCCTGGGATTCTCCAGGCAAGAACACTGGAGTGGGTTGCCATTTCCTTCTCCAATGCATGAAAGTGAAAAGTGAAAGTGAAGTCACTCAGTCGTGTCCAACTCCTAGCGACCCCATGGACTGCAGCCCACCAGGCTCCTCCATCCATGGGATTTGCCAGGCAAGAGCACTGGAGTGGGGTGCCATTGCCTTCTCCTGTGGACTTGCTGCTGCTGTTAATTCTGATGGGATGGGAAGGGCTGGCAGAGCAGCCCACACTCCCCTATTAAGAGGGTCAGGGTCAGCAGGGACTGATGAGAAGATGGGGAGGGGCGAGGACAGGAAGAGTAAGGGGAAGGTTGAGAGAAGCAGATGGAAAGCGTAGCAACCACAGTAGCAAAGAACACAGGGAAAGAGCCCAACCGAGGGGAAAAGGGCACTTAGAATCAAAGGGAGGCTTTGCAACAAGACACTGTGAGGATGCAAATCCTCTCTTAGGATGGACTATTGATACATTCTGCAGCTTTTCTATTCCTGGGTGTCAATGAATATGACTGGCCCAGTCAGAGACCTAGCAGTCTTCTATGGGTCTATCATCATGGCCTTGGGGATCCTCACTTACAGTGGACTTGTCTCAGAGCTGATCCAAAGTAACACTATAAAGATCCATCCTGACCCGAAATCAGGATGTATATTTATTTCTTTATTTTTTGCTTCCACATTCCTTTCAAGAACGAAGCTTTCATGGGGATGGGGCCTTGTCTTTCATGTTCATTGTTGGGGATGGAATATCCAGTTCCTATCCTCAGTGTCTGACAGGTAACAGACACGCAATAAATGTGTGATAAATGAAGAATTGAGTGGTGGCTATTAGGCTTTGACTGTATTTTATTCAGATTTAAATCTCTGCTCATATTATCCATGGAGCTCACCTGTTGGATGTTTACTCACATGAGTGTTATCTTCCTTAGTGAGAAACAACAAAGTGATGCCATCATTATTCTCATTTTTTTCAGGACAGTTCAGTTCAGTTGCTCAGTCGTGTCTGACTCTCTGTGACCCCATGGACTGTAGCATGCCGGGCTTCCTTTTTTCAGGACAGTGTTACATATTTTTGAAAAAAAGAGACTCTTGTCTTTGGAGTGTGAGACTGTTGCTGTTACTAAGTCGCTTCAGTCGTGTCCAACTCTGTGCGACCCCAGAGACGGCAGCCCACCAGGCTCCGCTGTCCCTGGGATTCTCCAGGCAAGAACACTGGAGTGGGTTGCCATTTCCTTCTCCAATGCATGAAAGTGAAAAGTGAAAGTGAATTTGCTCAGTCACGTCTGACTCCTAGCGACCCCATGGACTGCAGCCTATGAGGCTTCTTTGTCCATGGGATTTGCCAGGCAAGAGTACTGAGGTAAGTCCAAATACAAGCTAAGTCATTTTCTGGTTATGCCTGACTTGGAAGAAGTCTCTTGACTTATCTTAGCCTCAGTTCTTCATCTAAGTATGGAGAGTAGCATCATTTATGCAGATTAAATGTAAAGCAATACCATGCATAAACTCCTAGCACAGTGCCTGGGGTGTACAAGGCACTCCGTGATCACGATCATCATTGTTGTGTTTGTGTGGCTGGTTCCTTTCAGGTAGATATCTTAGCATAAAATATCTGTGGCTCTTCTTGAGAAAAATCCCACTTTATTGGCGGGTGTTTTAGAAGATGAGATGAGAAAGGCCACTGGGATGGGAGCGCAGATGTCACAGCCATATTCCAAATTGTAACGGGGTGCTCCTTTGACAAACTTCTAAGCACTGCTCCTTCCTTCATATTCAGGCACACCTTCATGCTTGCCTGATGTTGAAGACTGAAGATCCAGACATGTTATTAATTCACGTACTGACCATAAGGGTCCCGAGTCCCAGGGGAGGAGTACACTGTGATTAACCCATGCTTTTCCTCTAGCTGTCGGAGAGACCAATTTTTCCTTCTTTTTCCCCACCTCTCCTAGGCAAACTCCTCCTAGAAAATGGTAACCAGATCACAATAGAGGAAAACACAAAAGGAAATCCACTGTAATGGCTTTATAGCCCACTTGGAAAATCTGTGCCCTTTCTCCAGGGGTTCAATCTTTAACATTCTGAACTCTATGGCTGGCAGTGAATTTCCTTTGTCTATTGCAGCACAAAGCTTCTGTTGGCAGAAGCAATTTTTTGAAGCTATAAAATTTTTGGCAGAGTTTGAGAAACACACTGACCATTTCCAAATGGCCACTCCACTAAGTCCCAGGAAACAACCAATTTGGTCCAGGCTCCACTGACTGCTAACATAAAATTGGAATTTATGATACAGTGCAGAGTCTAATGATCCTGAGAAACAAGGAAGAAATTGAGATGAAATTCTCAGCTCTACAGGCTAAGTCTTCCAGCAAATGGAAACAATCCTGTCTCTTATTGTGAACTAAAAGACTGTTTTTGAAGATCTAGAAGTTTCTGTTGATGCTACTTAGAAGAGGTTGGGTCCAAAATTATCAAGTGCTCTATTTGTAGAACAAATGGAGTTTTAATGGCCTGCAGTGCCACTTGAATATTCATGCTAATAGATATTTTCCATTTAGGAAATAAGTACATGGTAACCAAGAATTAATTCCGATGGCTGGCCATTGTTATAGGCAACTAATTTATGCTGATTCTTGACTAGAAGAAACAAATTGCCACATCCAATAAGGGAAAGAAAGAAAGCCATCTTTTCTTCTTTACCTGCACTGCCCCCCTACACCACATCTGCTGAGCTTTCAAACTTCTTCTAGATGTGTTTACCAGTTTTATTCTGACCATTAAATGCTCTGGTTTTTGTTTACTGTTATTCAGTTAACAATATAGGAACCCAATATGAAAAGCTTTGGTATAAAGAATCAAATACTTACAACACATTAACTAGGTCCTTCAAATAGGAGAGACACTTTGCAGAAAATCTTGGAGGTCCCTGTTGTATGGACCAGTCCATTCTAAAGGAGATCAGTCCTGGGTGTTCATTGGAAGGACTGATGTTCAAGCTGAAACTCCAATACTTTGGCCACATGATTCGAAGAGCTGACTCATTGGAAAAGACCTTGATGCTGGGGAAGATTGAGGGAAAGAGGAGAAGGAGATGACAGAGGATGAGATGGCTGGAAGGCACCATCGACTCAATGGATATGAGTTTGGGTTAACTCCGGGAGTTGGTGATGGACAGGGAGGCCTGGCGTGCTGCAGTCCATGGAGTCACAAAGAGTCAGACACAACTGAGTAACTGAACTGAACTGAATTGTATAGATCAGAACTATTGTCATTGAGCCTAATTAAGTATGTAGATATCAAAATGTATAGAACTGATAGTTGTCTGTTTTTCATAATCAGATAAAGCAGAAGGAAAGAACTCTGAAGAAAAAAGCAATGACTTGTTAATTTTCCAGTTTTCAATCGGGATTTTAAGAAACATGTCTTGACCTACCAGCCTCTCCTTGAAATCACCACGTTAAATATCATAGTCTCTGCTTACTGAGCTTGTCTGAAAAAAGTGCTTTTCTTTCTTCTTTTTTTTTTCAATCACAGCAATTCCTTAAATGTTACACTGTTTTCTGTTTTTCTTTTTAACTGAGAGTTACAGTATTAAATAGGTTTTCCTGATGGCTTGTATGGTAAAGAACCTGCATGCAATGCAGCAGATCTGTATTTAATCACTGGGTCAGGAAGATTCCCTGGAGAAGGAAATGGCAACCCACTTCCATATTCTTGCCTGGAAAATCCCATGGACAGAGGAGCCTGGTAGGCTACAGTCCATGAGGTTGCAGGGAGTCAGACATGACTGAGCGACTATCACTCACTCGCTCACAGTCTTAAATAAGATTACCTGGACTGCCTGAGTCTTAAGTCTGGTTCTGCCATAAACTAGTTTTGAAATAGGAGGGAAGGGGGCATGGAACAACGTTTAAAAGAATGACATGGCTGTTGAGGTCGGGACATAACTGGTTAGAACCAACTAGGTCCAAGATGGTGGAGGATTCAACTTCCAGTGGACCTTGAACCTCATTATATGCTCATTGTGATACCTCATCATATAAGTGACACACTGAGGAGCTAGGACAGTTTGGAGGCCAACCGTAAAAGTCCAAGAAGAGGGCAGTGACCCAATTCCTGGAAATCCCCTCCCCTTCCCCCAGGTAGTTGGAACAGTCCTCCCACTCATTAGTCTATTAATAGTCTATGAAGTAACTGAGCTTTATAAAAACTAACAATCCTTATGCTGGGGCTTCTGGCTTTCTGAGATAGCCCACACTGTATCTGGGGAGTGTGTATCTCTCTCAATAAATCCGCTTTTAAAATATCACTTTGCCTCTTGCTGAATTCTTTCTGCACTAAGACATAAAGAGCTTGAACTTCAGCAGGTCCTGAGACCAGGTGTGCAATCTCAATGAAAAATGGGAGGCTTAAGCCCCATTCCAAGGTGTGTGGTTTCAGTTTGCTGAATTGTTGAAAGGCCTCCAATTATGAGCCTCAAAGTCTTTGTATCTAAAGTATAGACATTGGACGAGATCACTTTCAGGGTCAATTTTTGTCTAATTCTTACTTAGACAGTGATAATGCACTTCAGTAAAAATCCAACTCAGTCAACACTCAAAAAACCACTTCAAAAATCCTAACAAAAATATGAAAAAAGAAGAGCAGAATTTTAGGATCTTAATGGAGAACTGGGTTGGGAAGATTCCCTGGAGAAGGAAATGGCAACCCACTCCAGTACTCTTGCTTGGAAAATCCCATGGACAGAGGAGCCTGATAGGCTATAGTCCTTGGGGTCACAAAGACTCAGACACGACTGAGTGACTTCACTCACTCAGTGGAGAATTGGAACATCCTAGATGTGAAAATATATTTTACATAATTGAGCACAGTGATTCCCCCCAGGAGTTTTCACCATAAAAAACTCAGTCACATGGAGAATGACCCCTTCAAATTTTGCCTATAAATGCAAAACTTTGGGATTTGCTGTTGTCACTTGCTCAGTCATGTCCAACTCTTTGCCACACCATGGACTGAAGCAACCCAGGCTTCCCTGTCCTTCACTATCTCTTGGAGGTTTCTCAAACTCATGGCCATTGAGTTGGTGATGTCATCCAACCGTCCCATCCTCTTTCATCCCCTTCTCCTCCTGGGTACACACAAATCTCTCCAGGATGCTTGAAATATTTTTACTCACAACACTTCTGATGCCAATCATGTAGGGTTTTCACACCAAGCAATCCCTCAGTTTTCTGAGGAAACCAGTGGAATGTCCTATAGTTCAACTGAATTTTGTCACTGGTACTTAGAGTTAGCAGAGACCCCACAGAGGTCAGCCCCCAAGATTGTCTCCACTTCAGATACCAATCCCAAGCCCAGACTGCCTTGTCCTTGAACTGACCAGCTGTCCATCGAGGGTTCCTAAGACTCGCTCCATAGGTCTGCAATTTGCTAGAAGGCTCAAAGGACTAAAAGATTCACTTGTTTCTTGACTTATTATAAAGTATTCTACTTAAGAACAGCTGAATGGAGGAGAAGCACAGGGCCTGGTACTGGAGGTTTGTGCTGAGCTTCCCTGATGTCTCTGGTTTTGCCACTTTTGCAGCATCTCCTTATGGATGTTCTCCTCACCCAGCAGCTCATCAAATCTTACTGTTCAAGAGTTTTTACAGCTCAATCTCCAGCCACACTTCCCCTTTTCTGGAAGTCTATGTAGAGGGGGCTCAGTTCCAACCCTCTCATTCGTTGGTCTTTCTGGTGACCAGCCCCATCAGAGGCCACCTAGCACTCCCACCCTAAGTCACCTCATTAGCATAAACTCCATTTGATCAAAAGGGACGTCTTCAGTTCAGTTCAGTGGCTCAGTTGTGTCCAACTCTGTGCAACCCCATGGACTGTAGCACGCTAGTCTTCCCTGTACATCACCAACTCCTGGGGCTTACTCAAACTCATGTCCATTGAGTCAGTGATGCCATCCAACCATCTCATCCTCTGTTGGCCCCATCTTCTCCTACCTTCAATCTTTCCCAGCATCAGGGTCTTTTCAAATGAGTCAGCTCTTTGAATTAGGTGGCCAAAGTATTGGAGTTTCAGCTTCAGCATCAATCCTTCCAATGAATATTCAGGACTGATTTCCTTTAGGATGGACTAGTTGGTTTTCCTTGCAGTCCAAGGGACTCTCAAGAGTCTTCTCTAATACCACAGTTCAAAAGTATCAATTCTTTGGTGTTCAGCTTTCTTTATAGTCCAACTCTCACATCCATACATGACTACTGGAAAAACCATAGTTTTTATTAGACAGACCTTTGGTGGCAAAGTAATATCTCTGCTTTTTAATATGCTGTCCAGGTTAGTCATAGCTTTTCTTCCAAGGAGCAAGCGTCTTTTAACTACAATGGTGTGATAATTCACCTGGAGCCAGACATCCTAGAATGTGAAGTCAAGTGGGCCTTAGGAAACATCACCACGAACAAAGCTAGTAGAGGTGATGAAATTCCAGCTGAGCTATTTCAAATCCTGAACGATGATGCTGTGAAAGTGCTGCACTCAATATGCCAGCAAATTTGGAAAACTCAGCAGAGGCCACAGGACTGGAAAAGGTCAATTTTTACTTCAATCCTGAAGAAAGACAATGCCAAAGAATGCTCAAAGTACTGCACGGTTGCACTCATCTCACATGCTAGTAAAGTAATGCTCAAAATTCTCCAAGCAGACTTCAACAGTACACATGAACTGTGAAATTCCAGATGTTCAAGCTGGATTTAGGAAATGTAGAGGAACCAGAGATCAAATTGCCAACATCCATTGAATCATCAAAAAAGTGAGAGTTCCAGAAAAACATCTACTTCTGCTTTATTGACTATGCCAAAGCCTTTGACTGTGTGGATCACAATAAACTGTGGAAAATTCTTCAAGAGATGGGCATACTAGACCACCTGACCTGCCTCCTGAGAAATCTGTATGTAGGTCAAGAAGCAACAGTTAGAAATGGACATGGAACAACAGACCGGCTCCAAATTGGGAAAGGAGTACATCAAGGCTGTATATTGTCACTCTGCTTATTTAACTTATATGCAGAGTGCATCACATGAAATGCTGGACTGGATGAAGCACAAGCTGGAATCAAGATTGCAGGGAGAAATATCAATAACCTCATATATGCAGATGGCACCACCCTCATGGCAGAAAGTGTAGAAGAACTAAAGAGCCTCTTGATGCAAGTGAAAGAGGAGAGTGAAAAAGTTGGCTTAAAACTCAACATTGAGAAAACAAGATATGGAATCCAGTCCCATCACTTCATCGCAAATAGTTGAGGAAACCATGGAAATAGTGGGAGACTTTATTTTTTTGGATTCCAAAATCACTGTAAATGGTGACTGCAGCCGTGAAATTAAAAGATGCTTGCTCCTTGGAAGAAAAGCTATGACAAACCTAGACAGCATATTAAAAAGCAGGGGCTTATTATGAATAACAAAATAAACTCCCATCACTCAGGACATTCCAAGGGTTTTAGCATCTCTATGCCAAGAAAGGATAAAGACCAAATAAGTTTATTAAGCCACACCCACAGCCCTTGTCTATGAGGCTGGAGTTCCCACAAATTATTTTCCCTTTCCATTTCAATAATTTTCTAGAATGGATCATGGGTGTCAGAAAACCACTTCACTTACTATTTTGTGTGCACTAAATCACTTCAGTCATGTCCGACTCTTTGTGACCCCATGGACTGTAGCTCACCAGGCTCCTCTGTCCATGGGATTCTCCAGGCAAGAATACTAGAGTGGATAGTCATTTCCTTCTCCAGGGGATCTTCCTGACCCAGAGATTGAACCCGTATATCTCATGTCTCCTGTGTTGGGAGGAGGGTTTTTTACCACAAGTGCCACTGGGTATGCCTTGCTTACTCTTACTGTTTTATTATAAGGGAGTCAGAGACATCCCCCTGGAAGAGTGGCACAGAACAGGGTGTGTTGTGGTAGGGAGGTGGGGGATACATGGAGCTTCTGTTTCCTCTCCAGGCTCATTGCCTCTCCAGCATCTTGATGTGTCCTTCAACCTTGAAGTTCTCTGAACCTCATTGTCTAGTTGTTTTTTTATGGAGGTTTGATTACATAAGCATGATTGATTCAATCATTGGCTGTTGATGATTGAACTCAATTGAACTCAATATAAGCTGTCTGGATTTTGTGCTACCAAAAAAAAAGTATTTCATAGGACTCTCAGTTGATGAGCCTCAGAACTTAAGCATTTTTCTTCCACTTAATTAATAGATTAAAAAAGTATGTCTTTGTGTCAGGGATGAAAATATGGTTAAGATTGGATTCTTGTTCTCAAGGTGGATAAGGCACTCATTACTCACCCTTGTTTGAAGTGTCAAGACACAGAGGTACAGGTTGTACTGTGGGCGTTTATCTTAAACTTCAGACTGAGATTCAGGGCCAAATAATTTTGTATTCACTCATCAGTGTCTTTGATTTTCAATGCTGCATCCCCTTCTGTGCCAGGAGATGGTGATGCAGTAGACCTACACAGAGTAATAAACAGTGGCCCCTAGATTTTCTGTAGGTTTTAATGAAGAGTTAGTTTACCAGGATGTGTCCAGGAAGGATGTCTAATTCACAGTGGCACTTACTTCTATCACCAAACCATCCTGAAAATGTTTGCTGAAGAAGACACAAAGAAAAAGATGGAAGAGGGACAGCATGGTTTTGGAAACTCCCTAAATTCACTAAGAACACACAGAGCTACTGGAACAACAAAACTAAAAACTCATGGAAGTCTTCCCTAGTGGTACAGTGGAGAAGAATCTGCCTGCCAATGTAGGGAACATAGGTTCAAAACCTGGTCCTGGAAGATCCCACATGCCATGGAGCAACTAAGCTGGTGTGCCCAATCTACTGAGCCTGTGCTTTAGAGCCTGTGCCGCAATGAGAAATCTGTGCATGGCAACCAAGAGTAACCTCCACTTGCCACAGCTAGAAAAAGACCCTGCAGTAATGAAAAGGTCAACCAAAAATAAATAAATTATTTTTAAAAAACCCTCATGGACACCAACTTGAAATTTGGTGCTGAGGTAACCCCACAAATCTCAATATTGAACTGAGTCCAAAGCTCATAAACAGATGTCTTCATCCCCTACTTTTCTGTATCATCTCTTCTTCCTGCCTCATCTTTCCCTTCCTTCCATCCATCCTTCCTTCCTCTTGCTTCCTTCTTTCCTTCCTTACTTTCTTCCTTCATCTCTTCCTCTGTCTTTCCCTCCTTCCCAGTTTGTTCTCTGAAACTGAGGCCCAAAGTGGGGCAGAAGAACTAATGTATAGGACCATTGCTCTCTGTCCACCAACCACACCCACTGGAATCTCCCCAAATCTGAGGATCACACGCATGGGATTTTCCAGACTCCCCACAGTTTCCTGTCATTTTTGTTCTTTTCAATATAAAGTCAATTTGCTAAAAGCATATAACTGCATGCTATTTTCGTATGCTTGTAAAACATCTCATAAATAAATTCATAAATCATAAAAAATCTTATTTCTAAATATGAATCATAGTTTGGGAAACATAATTTCTAGAGAGGACACAAAAGAACAAATTTAAATTGAACAGCTGGAGAAACAAGCTAGAAAAAATTCAGCCTTTAAATAAGACAGAAGATCTGATGGTACAGTATAGTTCAGTGAAAAGTTGAAATGATTGCTAGCAAGCTTTCATCATGTTGGTTTGCATTCTTGATGTGATCTGGTGGTGGTGGTGATTTAGTCCTCAAGTTTTGTCTGACTCTTTTGGGACTCCATGGACTGTAGCCTGCCAAGCTCCTTTGTCCATGGGATTTCCCAGGCAAGAATATGGGAGGGAGTTGCCATTTCCTTCTCTAGGGGATCTTCATGACCCAGGGATCCAACCCATGCCTCTTGCATTGGCAAGCAGATTCTTTACCACTGAGCCACCATGGAAGCCCCAACATGATCTAGCAAGGAGTAAAATTTGGGTAGTCCAGGGCTGTGTGAAGTTCTTTGCTTTGGGGTGTTCTATCTTCTTCACTTTGCTGGCCCCTTGCATTGCCCATGGAGTGAATTCTTCTTCTGAGCTCCCGCCCAGCTTGGGACACTTCCTGTCCCCTGGGGTCATCTCTTATGCTCTCAAGTGTGTACAAAAATGTGCTGTTGACTCCCAAGCACTCTTCTCTGGACTGGACTAGTCTCTGGAGTTTCAGACTTCTGGTTCTAAATGCTTGGAGGACAGGACATCCCCAGGGACAGTGGACCTTTGTAACCTGGATCCATGAGTGCTTTTGGAATTCAGGGATGGCTACAGGAGGTCCATGTGCATTTTCGCAGTGGGCAAAGCGTGGGGGGGAATACACAGATTTCATCAGATTTTAAAGTAGTCCCTGGGGCCTCTTCCCAAACCAGGAATGACAGTGAGTGTGTACCTGGATCAGCCGTTGTTCAAGGGCTGACTTGAATGATGTGCGAGTGGTCTTGAGGTACATCCTTGAACATCTCCCATTTTACACGTGAAGAGCTGGAAGAAAAGTGCGATTGTAAGTAGCCAAGGTTATAGCTAATGGATATAGAGGTTCTTTGAAAAAAA
>SJYV01012881.1:132232-160078 GCA_006410875.1 Neotragus pygmaeus | reverse complement strand
TATATATATATTATATATAATTATATATATATATAAAATCATATCAGTTGCAAATAGTGACAGTGTTAATACTTCTCTTCTAATTTGGATGCCTTATTCTTTCTTTTTCTTGTTTGTTTCTGTAGCTAAGACTTCCACTATGATATTAAATAGAAATGGAAATAGTGAACATCCTTGTCTTGCTCCTGATTTTAGAGGAAGTTTTTCAGCACTGAGTGTGATGTTAGCTGCTGGTTTGTTATAAATGGCTGTTATTATCTTGAGATATGTTTCCTCTATAAAATCTCTGTTGAGATATAAGTTGTATATGAATTTTTCTGCTGTTCAGTCACTCAATCGTGTCCAACTCTTTGTGACCCCATGGACTGTAGCATGCCAAGCTTACCTGTACTTCTCCCAGAGCTTACTCAAACTCATGTCCATTGAATAAATGAAACTTTGTCAAACTCATGTCCATTGAGTCAATGATACATCCAACCATCTTGTCCTCTGTCATTCCCTTCTCCTGCCTTCAACTTTTCCTGGCATCAGGGTGTTTTCCAATTAGCTGGCTATTCACATCAGGTGGCCAGGGTATTGAAGCTTCAGCTTCAGCATCAGTCCTTCCAATGAGTATTTAGGGTTGATTTCCTTTAGGATTAACTGGTTTGATCTTACAATCCAAGGGACTCTCAAGAGTCTTCTCCAACACCATAGTTCAAAAGCATCCATTTTTCAGCATTCAGCCTTCTTTATGATCCAACTCTCACATATATACATGACTACTGGGAAAAGTACAGCTTTAACTAGATGGACCTTTGACAGTAAAGTAATGTCTCTGCTTTTTAATATGCTGTCTAGAATTGTCAAAGCTTTTCTTCCAACGCCCTGTTGCAGATGCCTGCTTGTGAAAGTAAAGTCCGCTGTGGTAAAGAACATATTGCANCTAGATGGACCTTTGACAGTAAAGTAATGTCTCTGCTTTTTAATATGCTGTCTAGAATTGTCAAAGCTTTTCTTCCAACGCCCTGTTGCAGATGCCTGCTTGTGAAAGTAAAGTCCGCTGTGGTAAAGAACATATTGCATAGGAACCTGGAATGTTAGGTCCATGAATCAAGGTAAATTGGAAGTGGTTAAACAGGAGATGGCAAGAGTGAACATCAGAATTTTAGGAATCAGTGAACTAAAATCGATGGGAATGGGCAAATTTAATTCAGATGACCATTATATCTACTACTGTGGGCAAAAATCCTTTATAAGAAATGTAGTAGCCTTCAAAAAAAAGTCCTAAATGCATTACTTTGGTCCTACCTCAAAAATGACAAAAAGGTCTCAGTTCACTTCCAAGGCAAACGATTCAATATCACAGTAATTCAAGTCTATTTTGCAAACACACTCTTCCAACAAAACAAGAGATGACTCTATACATGGACATCACCAGATAGTCAATACTGAAATCAGATTGATCACATTCTTTGCAGTCAAAGATGGAAAAACTCTACACAGTCAGCAAAAACAAGACCGGGAGCTGACTGTGGCTGACTGTGGCTCAGATCATGAATCCTTATTGCAAAATTTAGACTTAAATAGAAGAAAGTAAGGAAAACCACTAGGCCATTCAGGTATGACCTAAATTAAATTCCTTACAATTATATAGTGGAAGTGACAAATCGATTCAAGGGATTAGAGCTGACAGAATGCCTAAAGAAGTACAGTTGAATGTTCCTAACATTGTACAGGAGGCAGTGATCAAAATCATCCCCAAGAAAAAGAAATGCAACAAGGCAGAGTGATTGTCTGAGGAGGCCATACAAATAAGCTAAGGATAAAAAGAGAAGTGAAAGGCAAAGGAGAAAAGATATACCCATCTGAATGCAGAGTTCCAAAGAATAGCAAGGAAAGATAAGAAAGCCTTTTTAAGTGAACAATGCAAAGAAATAGAGGGGAAAAATAGAATGAGAAACCAGAGATCTCTTCAAGAAGATTAGATACACCAAGGGAACATTTCATCAAAGATGGGCACAATAAAGGACAGAAATGCCATGGAACAAACAGAAGCAGAAGATATTAAGAAGAAGGGCAAGAATACACAGAACTACACAGAAAAGTTCTCAGTGACTCAAATAACCTAGAGCCAGACATCCTGGAATGCAAAGTTAAGTGAGCCTTAGGAAGTATCACTATGAACAAAGCAAGTGGAGGTGAATAAGTGTGAGATTTTGTCAAGTACTTTTTCTGCATCTATTGAGATAGTCATTTTATTTTTATCTTTTTTTGTCAACATGGTATATTACATTAATTGTTTTGCATATATTGAACTATCCTTGCACTGCTGGAATAAATCCCACTTGACCATGGTGTGTGACTCTTTACATATGTGTGTGTGTGTGTGTGTGTGTGTGTGTGTGTGTGTGAAGGTGTGTGTGTGTGAGCTCTGTTGTGCCCGACTCTTTGCAATCCTTTAGAGTGTAGCCTGCCACTCTCCTCTGTCCATGGAATTTTCCAGGCAAGAAAATTGGTGGTTTGCCATTTCCTTCTCCAGGGATTTTCTCAACCCAGGGATCAAACTCACATCTTCTACCTCTCCTGGACTGGCATTCAGGTTCTATACCACTATCACCTCCTGGGAAGCCCTTTACATTATATGTGTGCAGTGTGTGTGTGTGTGTGTGTGTGTGTGTGTGTGTATGTCTATATGTATATTCTTTTCATATATTGTTAAATTAGGTTTGCTGATATTTTGCTGAGGAGATCTGTATCTATATTCATTAGGGATATTTGTCTGTAATTTTTTTGTGAGGGTAGTGCATTTCTCTGGATTTGCTCTCTGGGTAATGGAGACCTCATAGAATAAATTTAGGAGTATTCCATCCTCTTCAATTTTGGGGAATAGTTTGAGAACAATATTCATTAACTCTTAATATGTTTCTTGGAATTCCCCTTTGACAACAAACAAAGGACCTAGACTTTTGTTTGTTGAAAGATTTTTGATTACTGATTCAATTTCAACACTAAGAAATAGTCTGTTCAGATTATCTATTTCTTCTTGATTCAGTCTTGGAAGAGTATACATTTTTAGTTATGTATATGTCTTCTCTAGGCTGTCCAATTTGTTGGCATATAACTGTTCATAGCATTCTCTTATGATGGTTAGCATCTTTGTGGCATCGATTGCAATTTCTTCTCTTTCTTTTCTTATTTTATTTATTTGGGTCTTCTTTTTCCATAAAGAAGCTATCCAGACTTACACATTTCATTTATCTTTTCAAAAACCAGCTGTTGGCTTCACTGATCTTTCCTATGGTTTTGTTTATTTTTGGCCTCTATTTTATTTCTTCCTTTCTGATCTTAATCATTTCCTTCTGAAAAAGATAAACTTTTGGCCCACTCTGCTTTTAGAAAAAGGTTATATGGAAAATGTGAAATAATTGTGGTGTTGGAGAAGACTCTTGAGAGTCCCTTGGACTGCAAGGAGATCCAACCAGTCCATTCTAAAGGAGATCAGCCCTGGGTGTTCTTTGGAAGGAATGACGCTAAAGCTGAAGCTCCAGTATTTGGCCACCTCAGGTGAAGAGTTGACTCATTGGAAAAGACTCTGATGCTGGGAGGGATTGGGGGCAGGAGGAGAAGGGGGCGACAGAGGATGAGATGACTGGATGGCATCACTGACTTGATGGACATAAGTTTGGGTGAACTCCGGGAGTTGGTGATGGACAGGGAGGCCTGGCATGCTGCGATTCATGGGGTTGCAAAGAGTTGGACACAACTGAGCGACTGAACTGAACTGAACTGAAAGTTATATCAAAAGCTATGCTGTGTTCAGATTTTAAATTATGTTGCATCCATATTAAAAATATGTGAGGTGATGCTTTGAAAACTACCATTGATACAGAAACTGTCTCATGAGAGATTATTTTTTTTAAATAAGGAGCAGACTTATACATATAATATAATGTATATGGATGTAAATGTGGAAAGATCTAATGTGAAACTGGAACAAAATAATGTTTTTTCTATGAGATAATAGAAGCAATAGTTTTCATTTTTGTATTTATAGCTTCCTTCAAAATGTTCTAATGATGTTGTAGGATTTTCCACACCATAGTGGGGGTGGGATGTATTCTCTGGAATGTACTCTCCAGAAAATGTAAAATGTGAAATAAATACCTCTTCCCTTAATTATAATCTCTTTGACCACAGTCATAATCTAAAATTAGTGTAAAGAGCTAGAAATTTACTTTGATGGGCAAAGATTCTGTTTTGATTTATCGGAAGCCTGCTTTAATTTACGGAATGTTCTGTTTCCAAACAGTGCCTTAAAACACACTGGAAATTGATGACTATAATTCAGCAAAGATTCCTTTTAGCCTTGGCAAATTCTGGCGTGTATTTAAAGTACTTGAAAGAGCTCTGAAACTAAGGAAGCTCTTCATTTCATTGTCTCTCCTTACAAACTTTTGATTAACATCTCTACTTCACTATAGAAAAACCCATATGTTCCACACACATGGGAGACAAATGCTTTGTTCAGTGAATCAAGTTCCATATGAACACTGTGCATTTCTCATTCCCCTGTTTCAATGAAGTCTTCTCCAAATTAAAAATTAAGGTTATATTGACACAGTCCTGAAGCCAACTGGACTTTTTGGCTTTCATTATATTCCTGTGTGCTTCACTCACAAAGGGCCAGATTGTAGATGAGAAAGTGAAGCTAAGAGCTCTTGAACTAAAAGCCACAGAACATTATATATCCAAGGGTAGTGCAGGCAACTGAGAATGCCTGGAACCAAATAACTTTCTGCTGATCCACTGTGAAATTTCAGCAAACTCAATAGCCCTCTAAATTTCTCATTTCATTCCTGGAGACTAAAGTAGGTTCTTATACTTATTTGCTGACTAACATTCTGTCCAGAGTCTTTTAAGAAAGGATTCTTATAAATTATCAGTAAACATTCTGCCTGAGTTTTAATGCTTTAGATAGTGGAGCACTGCAATTTGCTGGCTGACACGGTCTGCAATAGAAAATATTAACTTCTGGCATTTCCAGTTCAATATTTAAAAAGATTGGGCATTGTTTAATACAAGATCTGCTATATATTTACCAAGGGGACTTAAATGAGATGCCCAGCAAATGGATCTAAATTTCTAATTTGTATTAAGGTGATAATATTACCTTTTTATGCCTGTCTCACAGAGTTTTGCTGAAGAAATAGGAGGAAATTGGAGTAAGTTGAAAATACACGAAATGCAGTATTATGTCACACCAATTTCCCTTTATGTCTACCTGAAAACCAGCAAGATTCCTGATTAATCTCTTCTCTATGTTACTACTTCTATACTTTTATAGCAAGTAATTTTGAACTGGCACCCTCTTTCTCTCCCCTTAATATAAACTCCCTCTATTCCTATCCTGTTCCCATCCAGAACACAAATGAATTTTTAGAAATCTCTTCACATGCATATTTTTTTTCTATGACTGGGAAAATAAAAGAAGAGTTTAATTGGAAGAAAGAGCTGGATACTTGCCAGGTACCTTGGGCTGGTTTTTTGTTCTCAAAGGAGAAAGAAGATTCAGAGCAAAATCTAATGGAAGCAATTTTTGGTAAATACATGAAAGTTCTGCACACATGCAGGACTGATTCTGTCCAAAGAGACAAAATAAGTCACAGCATCAGGTAGACAACCCTTCTCCCTACATCTGAATGGACACAACACTGTGTTGACACTCAACACTTTTTGTGACTCTAAAGACAGACACTATGGCATGCACACTGACTTTTTAAAAGGCATACAGTGCCAGTAAATTTCTTTAAGAAGATTTGGGGGGGAAAAAAAAACAGATGTAAAGCTAGAAAAAAAGAAAAGGAAAAACAGGGTTCAAGTTTCATGCAACTGTAGGTGGGCTAGAACCATACATGAAACATGCCCATGGGCGCTTTGACTTTCCCAGGAGCACTTGGCAGAGGGGGAATGAGATGAAACTTTTACTGAGTTTATCCAAAGAAGACATTAGACTGTTCCTTCCACAGTTATACCTCTCTGTCCCTCTCTTTCACTCTTCTCTTCTCTCTGTCTTTTGTATTTTCATTTGCAGGATTCAGAAGACTTAGCCATATTTTCTGAGTAATTTCCAAATTTACTTCAAATTCTGTTTTCTTATGTACACACGGAATTGGGATCACATCATGTTCAAGAGTCTTTAATAATGTAATGAATGGGCGCCCACGTCTGGGTTTACATTCCCTTTCCTGTTCACCAGGGAGAATCTTTAAACCTGATCAGGAAGAGTATATGAAACCTGCAATTTTACACCCCCTTCCCTTATGTAAAGCCATAATACAGCTTCCAGGGCAGGTTTCTGCCATTTTCCACTCTGACAGAGGTGGTATAAAGGAGGGATTAAGAACACAGGCTCCAGAGCAAGACTGTCTCTGAAACTCAGTTCTTCTACTTACTAACTCTGAGGCTTTAGCAATTTAATTAACTTCTTTATGCTCATCCTTTCCTTGACTATTAAATGAAGTTGAGTACAATATTACCTAAATCATGAGTTTGTAACGTGGAGTAAATACATTTATATATAAATGTGTTTAGAAGTGTCTGGCACATAATTTATATAATATAAAATTTAATAATATTCAATAAGGAGTTACTCTGGCAAATTGGAGCATTTATCACATTTAAATCATTGTCTGATCATTTGTACAGGTAGGTCTTGCTTTATTTATGTTAACATTTTTTGAGCTTTTCTTTTTAATTGGAGGAAAATTGCTTTTCAGCGTTGTGTTGATTTGTCTGAAGAATTTAGTATTTCCTCTAAGTCTGTGCTCATGAAGGGTAGACAAAAAGGCACAAGATAATAAATGCTTGATGACTGTTAGTTAAATAAATGAATTATTTGGGTGAAGACTTTCATTTCTTTCATTAAAGGAAATTAGAAAAGGGAAAATTCTGTGATTTGACAAATACATTGAATATTCTGTGCTTGGCACTACATGTCACTGAGTTAAATAAGTCACAATCTTTTTTTTTTTTTTCTCTCTCTGAAAATATTATGTCTATTTCTTTTAATCCTTAAAGGGGCTTCCCTGGTAGCTCAGCTGGTAAAGAATTGAGAGGGTAACAGGCAGAAAGGCCAGGGGTCTCCAAATGGAGGAAACATTTTTTTTTCCCTCTCCCTTAAGCAGCAGGAGGAAACAAAACTCTCTATGGAAATGCTTTATTTTTCTTAAGCTATGTTAATGAAACTATGTATTTGCTTTGGAATTTACCTTTCTTTAAGATGGTTCTTCCTAATACTAACTTTTGGGCTAGTAATAGCTCAACACACCAGTATTTGTATCAAATGTTTTATGGCTGGGGGATGACACACCTCATGCCATCCTATTTCAAAAATGCTTACTGTGGGAGAGGGGCCTGCTGAAACTCTCTCTTATCTGATTAATAGCTTTCTAACAGATAAAACAGCTTGCTAAAACTAGCATGGGGGCATGCTCCGTGCCCCTTCTGATGTCTGTGTCAGAAGCTTTCTCTGCCCCCTTTTCACTTTAATAAAATTCTGCTACACAAAAGCTCTTGAGTGATCAAGCCTGGTCCCAGGTCCCAAAGTTAAATCTTCTTTCAAGATCACAAATCTGACACCATTCACCATAAGCTATCAGAATCCACCTGCAGTGCAGGAGATCTGGGTTCAGTCCCTGACTTGGGAAGATCCCCTGAAGAAGGGAAAGGCTACCCACTCCAGTATTCTGGTCTGGAGAATTCCATGGACTATACAGTCCATGGGGGTGCAAAGAGTCTGACACAGTTGAGAGACTTTCACTTTCACTTCACTTTAATCCTCAAAATCTCAAATCTTGAATTCTCAGTTCATAGAACAGTTTACAAAATTCAGATCTCATTACTGTACAAAACTGTTACACGGAGGGGAATTGCAAAGAAGGAGAGTAGCAAGCTTTATAAAGAAAATTAGTACCTGCCTCCTCCTACCACTGGGCAGGTTCACAGAAAGAGCCCTGTAGGTTTAATCCAGTCATCCCTGAGCAGGGCTGATGTCTCCATTTTGCTCTTATTCTGCCTGACTCTGTGCACTGGCATTCTGAGGAGATGTCAGCTCTGCTGTACTTAGAACCACCTGGGAGCCTTTCGAATGTACTGACTCTAATGTAATTGTTCTTGTGTGGACCTAAACATCAATACGTTAAAAAGCCTCCTGAGATCATTGTAACACAAAGCCAGAACTGGAACCCAATGGACAAAGTGAAGCTGTTGCCATTAATTATAGGCTTACTAAAGACACAGCACTCAGCACTGTGATTTCTAAAACACAGTTCAGTGGTACAACTAGAGTGACCAGCTTGTCCTGTTTGGGCCAGAACTTCCCAGATTCAGTGCTGAAATTTCCATGTCCCTGGAACACACACTACTCTGAAGTCCCAGGCAAATCAGACATCCTAGGTCATCCTAGGCATAACAGAAAATAACAGAAAGGTTGTTTAATTTATAATATTCAGTATGAAAATGTACTGCAAATCTATGGATATAATCAATCATGTATGTATGCATGCTAAGTTGTTTCAGTTGTGTCCAACCCTTTGAGACTCTATGGATGGTAGTTAGCCAGGCTCCTCTGTCCATGGGGGTCTCCAGACAATAATACTGGAGTGGGTTGCCATATCCTCCTCCAGGGGATCTTCCCAACCCAGGGATCAAATCCACGTCTCTCAAGCCTCCTGCATTGGCAGGCGTGTTCTTTACCCGGCATCACCTAAGAAGATTATAATCAATTATATTTATATTTAATATGATTTTATAACATTAAATAATTATATTTAATGGCAAAATTTTAGCATGATGTAAACCACCAATGTGTTAGTTTTGTGTTAAGCTGAATTGTATTTGAGGGCACATGTCAGACTTTATAATAAAATGACTCCTGTCATTTCTGCACCTATATTTAAACATATTTAAAGGTGTCTCCAGTTTGCAAGTTCGTTACCCTGCACTTTTCTTCGTTTTTAAATTCAACTCTGAGCAAGTGAACACAGTCCTCTAGTGAAAGTGTGTCATGTTCAATCAAATGCTGAAAAGATTTAAGCACACCTGCTCCGTGATTACTTTTTTAATGGCATCAGAGTCAGTTATGCAAAAATAAATAAACACACAACAATCCATAGTGCCATTATATTAACGGGCATTTTAGGCCCGTTAATTTTAGGTGTTAATTTTTAGGTGTTTTTTTAAGACTTTTACTTTTAATAAGGAACACAAGCAATTGTAAAAAGTTCGATGATGATAATGTAATTTTGAATTATCAGTGAAGACTGGCACGTTATAGCCAACAATATGTTAAGTAAAAGGAAGAAGAAAGGAGGGAAGGAAAGAATAAAGGAAGGAAAGGAGGAAAGAAGGGAGAAAGGAGGAAGGGAGTGAAGACTTTTCTACTGCTATTTTTGGGAGCTCTTTTGCACTACTCTGGTGGTGGTGGTTTAGTTGCCAACTCACATCTGACACTTGCAATCCCATGGACTTTAGCCCACCAGGCTCCTCGGTCCATGGGATTCTCCAGGCAAGAATACTGGAGTGGGTTGCCATTTCCTTCACCAGTGGACTACTGTACTTATAAGAAAAAAATCTTAAAATTGTATTGTAAAATCTCAAGAAAACTTTCATTACCACATTTCTAATCCATGTGAACTCATACTTCCTTTTTGATTTCTAGCCAAGGCAAAATGGTAATAATTAGATGTCAAAGCTGATTTCAAATTTTGTTCTCTGACCGAATAATTATAATTTTGAACTTAATAAGTATATTGTTCTATAATTATTATTTGTATCTATCCCTAGTGTGTAGTCATATATACATACACACATATATATTTAATGTGGTCTTGAGCTAAAGTAACAGTGAAGTGACCTTGTCTACAAGGTATAGAATTAACTTTCTGCGATTACTGGTTATTTCTGGATCGATTCTGTGGGAAGACAAAGGGATTACTTCATGGACTGAGAACATAATCTGGCTTCTAGATATGCAAGATAATTCATTCTGCCATATCTATTCCTGGAAATTAAATCCCACAGTTCTCTTTGCAATATCTGCCTGATGGGGCATGTTCTAGCACAAGTAAAAGCTAAAGATGTTGGCCACCCAAGTCAGAGGAGTTGTACATATTCATGGGGCTCAAGGTAGATCTCAGTTGCCTGAAAATTGCTGAGAGGTGGAATGCCTTTCAAGTGCAATTCTGAAACTTGGTAATTTAGTCAAAGAAGCATTGGTTTTGAAAGAATAAGAGATGGGCAGTTTGCTTATGGTTTTAGGTGGTGCTGCCGTGACTAAAAGAAATAGCTTTGGGGAGTCAAGGGAAAAGGAGAAAATAGCATTTTCCACTGGGACAGTCCTGCAAAGGGCTCAGATTACACACATGTACATTGCTTTTGCTTCCTATGTTTTGGTCTAAATCCAGCAGAAACTCTCAGCTTTCTGGCACATTTGAGATCTTGAAATCTGGTCACATTGTACTTCTAGCACATAGTGATGCTTGATGAAAGTATGTTGGATAAGCCTGCCTTCTCACAAACCATTCTCTACACCCACATGGAGGAGTGGAAAGGTTAAGATGAACGGGAAATTTGGAAAAGGCACGGCAGTATAAGTTATTACAAGTCTTTTGATAATAGAGCAGGTATTAAATTCATGAGACACTGAAAATTGAATTGCTGAGACAAGAGCTATTGTGACTAGAATAGCAAATGTCAGATCGTGAATCTATTCACATAGCAAGGATCAAAAAATGATGAGCATAGATGACAGAGATGCTCTACTTCACTTGGAACACTGAGGCTTCATTTGGTTTCTAGGAGACAAGAAGATGGGACGCAAACACTTCTTCTATGATGTCTCTGCTCTATGTTCCAAACTCTTTAATTCTTCTGACTTTTACAGATAAAATCATAGCGAATTTGTTAATATCAATCTCATAATTTCTTCTTGCCTTTTTCTTCTTTTATGACTTTTGAAAAATGCACAATTGGTCTTATATCACTGGGCATTTATATCTCCAAAATAGCTGTATATGATGTGGAGAGTAAAAGGAACTCAACAGTGATTCTCTGCATTCCATGTGCATAAATGTATTTATATAGGCTCTAGGGTAAGAGGAAGGAGACTTACAGAGAGAGAGTTAATTTCATATTGAGGTCAGGATTTAGGAGCTATTCAAAATTGAGTGAGTGAATAAAATTCCTATTCTATAGGAGTTTTTCCTTAGAACGCCAAACTCAAAAATCTAAGGACTTCCCCCCAGTCATTTATTCATGTATTGATTGACCAATCTGTGTGTATATTTAATTATTTACTTAGTGAAACATTATCAGAAATATCTTTTAGGAGCATCCATATAAGATGCTATATGTCTAGGCAGAGGCTTTCCCTGGGCTAAATCCAGACCACTGCCTCTTTTGGTGAATAGTTTTATTGGATCACAGCCATGCTCATTTGTTTATAAATGACCTATGGCTGAGTTGAGTAGTAGCCACAGAAACTGTCTGACCCGCAAAATCTAAACTATTTACTATCTGGCCTACGGTGAGCAGAAAAAGGGCCCTTGAAAGATGTCCACATTCCAATTTCCAGAACGGGTGACTTTGTTAACTTTGCATGTACGTCTAAGGATAACAAGGGTTCTTATGAGAGGATCAGAGTCAGAAGATGTAAGAATGGAAGGAGAAGTCAAAAGGAAAACAGATTCTATACTGCTAGCTTTGAAGATGAAGGAAGGGAGGGAAAGCCAAATAATTCAGGCAGTTTCTAGAAACTGGAAAATGGATTCTCCCCCAGGGCCTCCAGAGTAAAAGTAGGACTTCTTACATCTTGGTCTAAAGCCAAGTGAGACTGATTTCAGATTTCTGACCTCCAGAACTTGAAGACAATAAATTAATGTTAAATTAAGCCACTACGCTTTTGAGTTATAGCAACAATAGAAAACTACTATAAGACTCTTACTGAAAATGGTTATTGATTCCTGGTCTAGGATTTAGTGTATCCAGAATAATAATCTCTTGAAATCAACAAAAGTGTTTCCCAAGTGACTCAGTGGTAAAGACTCTGCCTGCCAAGCAAGAGATGTGGCTTCATTTCCTGGGTTGGGAAGATCCCCTGGAGAAGGAAATAGCAAACCACTCCAGTATTCCTGCCTGGGAAATCCCATAGACAGAGAAGACTGAAAGGTTATAGTTCATGGGGTCTCAATGAGTTGGACATGATTTAGTGACTCAACAATAAAAATCAAAATAAAAACCTTCAGCCTGGGCAAAGAATCCAAATACAGAGAAAATTTGCTTTTCAGAGTGTGTGTGTGTCTGGTGTGTCTGACTCTGTGCAACCCCACAGACTGGAGTTCACCAGGCTCCTCCATCCATGGAACTTTCCAGGCAGGAATACTAAAGTGGGTTTCCATTCCCTTCTCCAGGCAATCTTCCTGACCCCGGGATCAAACCCAGGTCTCCAGCACTGCAGGTAGATGCTTTTACTGTCTGAGCCACTAGGGAAGACTGTCTTGGGCAAATATTTCACCCAAGTAAATCTTTAAAGTATTTAAGACACACTAATTAAGCAAAAAATACTTTTTGTCTTGTCAGCAAATATTGGAAGAGAGATGGAATATCTTTCAAAGAGAGCCTCATACACAAACATTGTAAGTGTTTGATCTTATTTAGGCACATGCAAAGATGGAATGTCTACCTGTAAAATCTCTGGCTGACAATGTTTTCATAGCCTTAATATCATAGAAGGAGAAATGCCAATATTGGGGAAATTCTTAAAAATACTTGAAAGGGGAATATCTGGTTTTGAATCTAAACTACCACTCACTCACTATGTCTTTAGCCCCATTATTTGATCTCTAGATACCTTGATTTTCTCATTTGCTAATGAGAGCTACTACAAATATCTACTCCTGTTCCTCCAAGTATCTTATTTCCTTTATCTGTAAAATCAGTATAACAATAGTATCAGCCTCTTAGGGATGATAAGCCATCATACAGATGAAGCACTTACAGTAGAATCTGGTGCATGGCAAAGGAGCCTTCAGTGGTAGCTATTATTTTTATTATTGCTTTCTACTAGACACCCCAAACATCACGCAGAGAAGTTGAAAATGTTAGAAACAAAATCAAAACAAACAAAATCAATCAAACAACAGCAACAGAAAAGAAAGCAGAAACAAACATTGGATCTTAACAAACATTAAGGAGCTAGTCTCTGAATTTAAATTCTAATAGAAGCATTTGTGGGTAAAGATATCCAGAGCAGATGTGATTCCATTGGCGCCTTTTCAGCTCATCTTTAATCAAAGCAAAACAGGACAACATTTCATTAAAGGCCTTTGTGCACACACTTCACCTATTTTCATGCTTGCAAGTACGTGTGTGTGTGTGTGTATTATATATATACACACATATATATGCATATGTATGTACATGTGTATATGTTGCTGTTTAATTGCTCAGTCATATCTGACTCTTGTGACCCCATGGGTTGCAGCCTACCAGGTTCCTCTGTCTATGGGAATTCCCAGGCCAGAATACTGGTAGTTTAGTCACTCAGTCCTTTCTGACTCTTTGTGACACTATGGGCTGTAGCCCACCAGGCTTCTCTGTCCTTGGGATTTTCCAAGCAAGAATGAGTGTTGCCTTTTCCTTCTCCAGAGGAACTTCCTGACCCAGGGATCAAACCCAGGTCTCCTGCACCGCAGGCAGATTCTTTACTGCTGGGCCACTGGGGAAGCCATGTGTGTGTGTGTGTGTGTGTGTGTGTGTGTGTGTGTGTGTGAATAGATAATTAGAAAGTCCTTTAAGTTCACAGACTAGCATGGAAGAAATTGAGTTAAGTTCAGAGCTGGGGAAGCCTGGGTTGGCCCTCAACTTACCTGGGATTCTGTCTCTGCTGGGGGATGGTGGTAAAGCAGAGAAAGTGTTCTCAGATGAGACTAAGTTGACCATAGCTCGCATTTCTTATGTGCTAGAGAAAGGCTTTAGATGGGATCTATCTCTGTTTCAGGCAGCCTTAAACTACTCCCAAACTGCATTTAGTCTGACAATGTCTCCATCTAGGATCTTCACAATTCCCTTCTGGGCTTTCTCTTTAGACCTCCTTCCTACCTCCTCTTCTATGGACTCCACTTGCAGCTGTGTCTCTGCTTGGGCAATCTCCACGCAGCACATGGACCACGTGCCAGTTCTTGCTCTCCCGCCTCTGGCCTAATAACTTCTGCTTCCTTCCTCAGTGCTGCTCTTTCTCCTCATTGATTTACTCCTTCCAAGCCACAGCTTCTCTTCCCAGTCACCCACCCAACTGGGAATGTTCTGTCTCTTCCTCCACATTTCCCAGGCTACCTGAACAAAAGTTCTGCCTTGCCTTCACTGTGCTATGCTTGGCCTTGTCTTCACTGAGGAGAAGATATCAATGCTATAGATGTGACCATCAGTATGGGTCATATCTTGTTACTGCCTACCAGATACTCACAACACAGCTTTCATGAAATAAATGACATTCTTGTTTTAAGAGCCCTATAAGGGCAGGCAAAGGACAGAGATTTGACAGGAAAACAACAAAATTCTGTAAAGCAATCATCCTTCAATTAAAAAATAAATTAATTTTTAAAAAAGAAACCATCTATGAGTGTGATAATTGGGGAGGGCTTTAAAGAAGCTATGGCAGTTGGATGGGGAGGTGAGGATACGTCATTTACTTTTTATCTAGTAGGCTAATCTGGTCTTGACTTTAATAATTTGGAAATATGTTTTAAAAAGAAAAAAAAATCCAGAGAAGAGGGAAGAAAGAAAAGGGAATAGTAAGTAGCAAGATTGAAGGGTTAATGCAGCCACAATAGGGAAAGCGGAGATATGCCTGCAAGTGGGCCTCTCTGCTCAAGGCTGAACGTGCTTGCAAGTGAGGCGTTCTGCCAAGGAGTCTGGACACAGCCTTGACTTTAATGGTCCCTTGCAAACGAGGGAACATTCCTTTCTTTTGATAAGAAGAGAAAAGAGGGCTCTGGACAGACTCTGCAGTAAACAGAGGATTCACTCCCCTTGCTGTATGATAACATGTATCCACCTGCACTGTACTGAAAAGGCTTATTCTTGCATTCTGGAATTCCTCCTAGGGGGCTATATAATAATAAACTGCAACTGTTGGTTGCCCAGTCTTTCCTCCGGCCGGAGAGTGTGTTGTCTGTCTCATTTGTCTTGTCTTGTCTTTGTGTGTCATTTCACTCGTAATCTCCAACAAAGATAGAGAACTGGTGGTATGAATGGAGGTCAGTTCAGAAAATGAAGAACACAGCCCTGAAAAGACTTCCTTTTTGACCTGTGATTTTTTTTTTTTGGTCAAGGATAGGGTCTTAGGAGTCACATGACAGCTTGGAATTCTGCCTCTGAAACTAGATGAGCAATCTTGGATATTTTCACTTCCAAAACCTTAATTTCAGCATTACTGCAATGTACATAAAAATCTAGAAACTTCCTCCACGAAGTATTGGGAGTATTAAATGAGATAGTGTGTAATACATATTTAGGTACTAGCTGTTATACAACATCCAATTACCCTGAGCTATTTCTATGGGGGTAAGGAAACCAATTAGATATATTGTATAGAGGCTTCTCTGAATCATCCTTGTTCAAACAAGGCAATAGAACAGTTAGCCTCCTGATGAATGCTATTCCTTGGGATACTGGTTTCTTCTTAATTGGTCATGGAAGAAAATTAAAACAAAGACACTGCACAAAAAGGCTCTAAGTATGGTACTTTGCATACAAAAATATTGCAGTTCAAGTATTCCCAGTTAAATGACTGCTGCTTCTGGAGAAGTGTATGCTTAAGAAAGTACATTTCTTAAAGACTTTCTCCTCCAGGAAGTATCCAAGGATAATTACAAGGAAATGTGTGATGACCTAGATGGATGGGATAGTGGGGGTCCGGGGGTGGTAGGTCTAAGAGAGAGAGGATATATGTATACATATAGCTGATTCACTTCATTCATCAGTAGAAAGTAACACAATAATGTAAAGCAATTACATTTCAATTAAAAATACAAAAAAAATGTAAAAATAAAATGCCAACAAAGGACAGGGATAGAAGACTCAGAAAGCAAAGGATTATTTTTATAGAGATATAAGTATCCTTGTCTCATACAATTTGTTGACTCTGTATTTGTTAAAACTTGCTGTTCAATTGAATAGATATTGCTCCCTTCAATTTGTTGAGGTTGTGCTAGCCTGTAGGGGTCTGCAGCTTTCCGGGTCAAAGAAGACCCTGAGGACCCAAGCTCCTTGAGCCTGGCACGGATGGAGCTTAGCAAGTATTGAGGTTCTGGATGTGTGACCTTGGGTATACTACTTTCATTTTCTCAGACTGTCTCCTATCTGCCTTCCAATGCTCTCTCCTGCCTTCCCACCCTCCCGTGGTCCTTCCACCATGTTCCCTGAGCACAGTGGCTCTGAGCTGAAAGATGCTGGTCACCCTTTCTTTTCATGGTGTCCCTACTCTGACCCTAGTCATAGTGCAATTCAAGGAAGGAGGCTGAGGGATGTGGACCCAGGATTCTTCCAAACCCTTGTCTGTGACGCACTAGGCAGAATAAACTTACATCGGCACATTTATTTTCTGAGCCTCACTTTCTCCCTGTGAAGTGGTGATAGTAATATCCAACCACAGCTGCGGTGGAGATAATAGGAAGTGTGTTACTAAACAAAGACTTAGATACAATATGCTTTGGGGTTATTTTCTTGGGGTTGTTTTTTATTTTATTTTTAGGAACCCTGAAAGTAATCTAGAGGAATATCATGGGGATGTATGAAGTTAGGGAAAAGTACTTCTAATCCAGAATTTTGTAGCAGTGCATACTAAGTATTATAGAAATTAATTCAGTAGCTTATGTATGAATATAAGACTTCTCTCCTCCACAGCGGGCTCAGTGATCCTGTCCATATCTGATGCTAGACTTCCTGTTTAAGGTGGCACCCTCAAAAATATGCCCAGTGATACTGTTGCTGCCCTGCTTACTGCTAATCACTCTAAGTGCTCATTGTTTTGTTTAAGCTGTGGATCTTTGCTTAATCTGTGGATCTCAGGTCTGTGTCTGTCCGCATATTTTAGCTCAGATGTCAGTGCTTGGCTTCAGTTGCGTGCTTTGTCCTGCAGCCTTTTAACAAGCCCTCTTCTGCCCACCCAACATCCTTCCTAAATGAACTCTGCACTCACCCTTCAGATTCAGCCCCCTCTGACCCTTCTCCCCACAATCTTCCCATGGACACACATTTCTATGTCTTCCATCACACTGACAATACTCCAGGGGAATTCTCGATTGGGTTTTGTTGTCACTGCAGCTACTACTGCATGCTGACTTTTCTTTCTTTATTTTTTCCCCACAAACTACTCTTTGTCTGACAACGGGCTAACCAATGTACGTTTATAAATGTATTTCATTCTCAAGCATTTTTTATAAATTTATTTTATAGATAAAAATAGGACTATAGTTTTTAAACAACTTATGTAACTTTTATATTTCAGACCATAGGCATCTAACTTTACTGATTAAATACTGGTTAAAATATAAATGAATGAATAAGTGTCAAAGGATATTTATTCAGTCAATAATTCTGAAGGTCCTACTCTGAGCAGACCATCACTCTGAGCAGACTTTTCAGGAGCTGAATGTGAAATTATTTATACATACTATACACGTGTCATACAATATATATGACGTAACACACATATGTGTGTGTGTGTGTGTATATATATATATATATAAACATACATCTGTGCCTGCACTTATATCTTCGCTATTTTTTACAAAACATTTTAAAATCCAAGGTGTCTCAGCCATTTCAGTCAGAGAAAAGAGCCTAAAAATTAAATCACTTACTGTGTGTCTCTCAAAATGTTCTGAAAACAGCATGGCCTCATATTATTCTTGTGAAGCTGGTCAGATATAGAGAGGGACAGAATTCAGTGGCTTAATTTAACATGACTCAGAACCTAGTTACATCATCTCTGGAAAGTACTGGAGCTTAGGAAAGTATGATTTTTCCCTGTTCCTTACATGTGGAGAGTTGGAATGTCAGGTTATTTGCTGTCACTACATCAATATCTAGGGCTTCCCTGGTGGCTCAGGTGGTAAAGCGTCTGCCTGTAATGATGGAGACTTGGGTTCGATTCCTGGGTCGGGAAGATCCCCTGGAGAAGGAAATGGCAACCTACTCTAGTATTCTTGCCTGGAAAATCCCACAGACGGAGGAGCCTGGCAGGCTACAGTCCATGGGGTTGCAAAGAGTCGGACACGACTGAGCGACTGAACTGAACATCGGTATCTACCAATGAAATACTGTAGATACAAAGGTTAAGTGAAGAAGGCAGATTTGATTTCTGCTCTATGACTGATGTCAAAAGGGCAAGAGAGTTATTCTCTCCCATTCTGAGGGTTGTCTTCTTGTTTTGCTTATGGTTTCCTTTGCTCTGTAAGAGATTTTAAGATTAATTAGATCCTATTCATTTATTTTTTAAATTTTAATTACCCTAGGAGGTGGAACAAAAACGATCTTGCTGCAATTTATGTCAGTGTCTGTTTATGTTTTCCTCTAAGAGTTTTATAGTGTTTGGCATTATATCTAGGTCTTTGATCCATTGTGAGTTTACTTCTGTGCATGGTGTTAGGGATTGGGTTTTAATTTCATTCTTTTACATGAAACTGTCCAGGTTTCCCAGTACCTATTATTGAAGAGATGGTCTTTTCTCCATTGTATATTCTTNGTTTGGCATTATATCTAGGTCTTTGATCCATTGTGAGTTTACTTCTGTGCATGGTGTTAGGGATTGGGTTTTAATTTCATTCTTTTACATGAAACTGTCCAGGTTTCCCAGTACCTATTATTGAAGAGATGGTCTTTTCTCCATTGTATATTCTTGCCTCCTTTGTCTCAAAATGGGAGAATATACTAGTAAACAAAGCAACCAACAAGGGATTAATCTCCAAAGTAAACAAACAGCTCAATACCAAAAAACAAATAACCCAATCAAGAAATGGGCAGAAGTTCTAAACAGACATTTCTCCATAGAAGACATACAGATGGCCAACAAACACATGAAAAGATGCTCAACATTGCTAATTACTAGAGAAATGAAAATCAAAACTGCAATGAGGTATCAACTCACATCAACCAACATGGCTATCATCAAAAAATCTACAAATAATAAATGCTGGAGAGGATGTGGTGAAAAGGGGAATTCTCCTATACTGTTGGTGGGAATGTTAATTGATAAAGTCACTATGGAGAAGAGCATGAATGTTCCTCAAAACACTAAAAATAGAACCATTATATCACCTAGCAATCCCACTCCCGGGCATATACCTAGAGAAAGTCACAATTCAGAAAAGATTCATGAACCCCAGTGTTTACTGTAGTACTGTTCATAATAGCCAGGATATGAAAGCAACCTAAATGTTTATCAATAAAGGAATGGATAAGATATTATACACACACATACACACACACACATACATACACACAATGGAATATTAGACATAAAAAGAAATAAAATAGTGTCATTTGAAGAGATGTGGACAGACCTAGAGACTGTCATAGAGAGTGAAGTCAGAAAGAGAAAATCAAATATAATATAATCTTGCTTAAATGTGGAATCTAGAAAAATAATACAGATGAATGTATTTGTAAAGCAGAAATAGAGACACAGATATAAAGAGTAAACTTATGGATGCAAAGGGGGGAAGGACAGAGGGGGATGAATTGGGAGACTGAGGCTGACATGTGCATAGTATTATGTATAAAACAGATAACTAATAAGAACCTACTATACAGTGCAGGGAATTGTACTCAGTGCTCTGTGGTGACCTAAATGAAAAGGAAACTTAAAAAAAGGGGGATAGATGTATACACTTAAATGATTCATTTTGCTGTATAGCAGAAATTAATACAACATTTTAAGCAACTATATTTCAATAAAATTTAGTTTTAAAAAATGCACGAGCGAGCGAGATCTCCCCCAGCACCTTCTCACAGACACACTTGCATTTATATACTTAACATAATCCTTCGAGAAATCCAAAACACCTCCTGGTGCTTTGCATAAAGGCATGGGCACCTTCTGTAATAGTGCAATCCTCTCCAACTGTGTGTGCGATGATTGGCCCAGACTGTGGGCTTGGCCAGGGGACTTGCTTTGATTACTAGAATGAATAAAAAATGATAGTCTGCAGTTCTAAACCTGAGCCTCGAGTGTTTCTCTGGCTCTCTGCACCATGAGAGCTTGTCTAGGGTGAAAGTTTTGGAGAATGAAAAGCAGGAGGTGCAGAGGCCCAAGTTTCTGGCTTGCTCTATTGAAGTCAGCCCACATGCGGACATTCAGCTGACCCCAGACTCTGCAATAAGACCGGTGAAGATAAACAGAGCCTTCTAGCTGATCCCAAACCAAGAGATGTTAATGGTTGCAAACCTTCATGGAGGTTTTGTGGTTGTTGACAGGAAAAGCTGACACAAGGTTCAGTTTAACTGTGAAGGTAATTGATGAAGGAGAGAGAAGACAGATTACTATTTGGGTATAGGAAAGGAATGAAAAAATACTAATAACAGAGATGGCAACACAGTGACTTATCTAGAGATGCAGACAGCTTTCCTTTTAGAAGTCCCAGGCTGATTTATAGGAGGCCAGTAAATAAGCCTCTGGGGCCTCGGGAGAAGGTCTAAGAAATCACTTGGAATAGGAAAGACGTAGAGGTAGAAAAGTCACCGAAGGTGGCCAAAGGAAGGATGTGGAGAATGCAATTTGTCCGAATGAGACAAAATTATAGAAACTCTAGTTTGTTTGTTATTTCTTTTTTTAAAATTTGAATTCTCATGCTAGAAAACAAAATCAGAGTTTAGGATTGTGGCGAGTATTGGAGGAGTCAATCACCTTTTGTGACTGAGATGAAAAATTTAATTATATATATATATTTTAGGAAACCAGAATTGAAAGAGACACATGTACCCCAATGTTCATCACAGCACTGTTTATAATAGCCAGGACATGGAAACAAACTAGATGTCCATCAACAAATGAATGGATAAGCAAGCTGTGGCATATATTCACAATGGAATATTACTCTGCCATTAAAAAGAATAAGTTTGAATCAGTTCTAATGAGATGGATGAAACTGGAGCCTATTATACAGAGTGAAGTAAGCCAGAAAGAAAAACACCAATACAGCATACTGACACATATATATGGAATTTAGAAAGATAGTAATTATATATATTTTTTTTAATTTGAAAGAGACTTGGAAGTGACTCAATCCAGCTGTTGTTTTCTAAAATCTGTTAGGCTTTACCCCTCTTCTTCCAGCAAATACCCAGATAGGATCCTCATACCTAATAGATAAATGAGCCCTCAGCTGAGTTCAGGATGGAGTAGGCAGCAGGGACTCCTTCTGCCCCATCTCCATGGGGTTCTCTAGCCACTTATGTGGAACGTCTGAGGTTTCTCAGGCCATGTGCAAACCAGCATGACTGGGACTTTAATGCCTGGCAGAGGGTTTTATTATAGAACCTAGCTCCTCTAGAGGATCTAAAAACTGTGCCTACACTTTTGAACATCATAATGCTTATTATCTTTCCTCTTCTACCCAATATAGAATATACTGAATTCTTATTTTGGTATCTTTGGAGAAGCTTAATTTTAAGGACTATTTATATGCTTAATTATTAATATTTCACATGAATTATGGTTTTGCAGAGGACATTTCTTTATGAATAATCACTCTATTTCTTGATGTCCAATCTTGGTCAGATGAAGTTTTTCTTCCCTTCTGGCTTAGAGCTCAGTGCATTTATTTTTCCAGCATCATATTCTATTTCACAGGCCAATGAATCTTACTGAAGGGTTAGGGTCCATCTGAGAGTGATATAGGTTAGTTCTCTAATATCACTTTTAACATGGTGCCAAATGCAATGGCATCTGGCTAAAGTGAATACTGGATTAGGAAACCCAAGACACACTTACAATTTCTAGATTAGAATCAATACACACTAATTTGTCATTTTACCATAAGTTTAAACTCAATAAACTTCATTTCATAAACTCTGTCCATTATTTCTCCATCTGAAAAAAAAGTCAGTCACTTAATTGTGTCCGTCTCTTTGTTATCCCATGGACTGGAGCCCACCAGGCTCCTCTGTCCATGGACTCCTCCTGGCAAGAATACCGGAGTGGGTTGCCATTTCCTTCTCCAACATTGAAATTATGGTCAAACTTTTCATACTTCATCAAAAAAGCCATGATACCTAATCTTTTTTCATCTTCACAATTGCAGTTCGATCTGCCTAGGATGCTGTCTCTCACTTGTCTATATATTTCTCTTCTTCCTTTAAGAGTTTCCCTCATGGCTCAGCTGGTAAAGAACCTACCCGCAATGCAATCTTTCCTGGATTGGANTCACTTAATTGTGTCCGTCTCTTTGTTATCCCATGGACTGGAGCCCACCAGGCTCCTCTGTCCATGGACTCCTCCTGGCAAGAATACCGGAGTGGGTTGCCATTTCCTTCTCCAACATTGAAATTATGGTCAAACTTTTCATACTTCATCAAAAAAGCCATGATACCTAATCTTTTTTCATCTTCACAATTGCAGTTCGATCTGCCTAGGATGCTGTCTCTCACTTGTCTCTATATTTCTCTTCTTCCTTTAAGAGTTTCCCTCATGGCTCAGCTGGTAAAGAACCTACCCGCAATGCAATCTTTCCTGGATTGGAAAGATCCCCTGGAGAAGGGAACAGCTACCCACTCCAGTATTCTGGTCTGGAGAATTCCATGGACTGTACAGTCCATAGGGTCACAAAGAGTTGGACACGACAAAGCGACTTTCACTTTCTTCTTTTAAAATATTGCCCCAGCCTTACTTTCCACAATGGAGTTAAACAGTATCTTTTCTCTTGTTTGCTATATATGTTCTTTTGCCGTTGCACCAGATCACAACTGTGTACATGCTCTGCCTTCACCAATGACAAGAGCAAAGTCCAATATAGCATTTCAGTATGGCGGGCATTCCGTACATATGCAAACTCATTTAATCTTCACAGCTCTGTGGGAGTAGGACTATTATTATCATCTTCTTCACTTTACAGGTGAAGAAACTGAGATTCCAAGAGTTTACATAGTTGGGATCTGAATCCAGGCAGGCAGTTTCCAGAGGTGACATATATACTACATTGTCTCTCAACCTTATAGGCCACCTGAAAGCACAGAGAAGATCCTGATGCTTCAATATTTGCCAATCTGAACCAAAGTTAATACGGCCCACACAATTCCCACTATAGCTACTAAGAGGTGCGACAATATCTTATCTAGAATAGTCTTGCTTTCCATAGGTATGTTAATATACTAGCAACTGTAAAGCCTTCCATGAACCTGAATGGCAACACTGAAAACGATCTGCCTGCATTTACTCAGAGAGATGATCACAGCTATCCATGCAATTATATGCTCCTTGGCTCAGATCATATTTCTTTAAAGACCTTTTATCACCTGACAGCCCATATGCATCTGTTAAATGAAACTGATGCAATCACCTCTCACATATGGCTGGCCCACAGTTCTGCTGCTAAAGCAGATTGAAGAAAAATATTTTCTTTGATTCTAGGAGATGAATTGACTTGACTTATCAATGTATGCCTGCTTTTCTGATTTCACTTTGGCTATTGGAAGAATTGTGTCTGGGTAGACTTCCCATTCTAATCACTCAGAAAACAGCTGTGCAGACTCTAAATATTAACAAGCAAAGATTCCAAGGAAAGCAAGTCCCTGGCTTGAGGGCAGATTCAGTGATTTGACAGGTCAGCACAGCACTCGGGTTGTGCAAACCTGTCACAAGGTATTCGCAACCAGCATGATGATTCTGGATATCAAAAGCAGTGTGCAGCAAACATAAAGATTTGGAATGTGGAGAAAGGCACTAACTAAACTAGCAATGCCAATTATAATTTTTTTCAGGGTAGTTGGTAGGGAGTTCAGCAGTCAATGAAATGCAATTTTCTGTGAGGTGGCAGGGAATTACTTAAGTGCTTTTATTTCTCCAATCATGGAATTAAAGGATGTGATAAAATTAGTAGGAAAGGATTTCAGAAAGAAGGAATGGATGACCATGATGGAAAGCATCCTTGATAAATATACATCTTGGAGCATCTAGTAATCAGAATAGCACTTAATTTCTGATAATAAAGTCTGTTGTTTGCATACACTACTAGTTCTATTGTCAAATATATCTGGTTGAACTTATGCTTTCCATGTATAACTACAGAGTGTCCAGTAAAAGATTCCTCTCCATTCTCTTTCCATCAGTGATTTCTACATCGTGTGTAAGTCATTTTCCAAGGAGATACAGTGACTATAAAATATTGCTGCTAAGTCGCTTCAGTCGTGTCCGACTCTTTGTGACCCCATAGACGGCAGCCCACCAGGCTCCTCCATCCACGGGATTTTCCAGGCAAGAGTACTGGAGCAGGGTGCCATTGCCTTCTCCAGTAAAATATTGGGGACTGTGAAAATCAAATAGTTCTTTCCTGGAGAACTAGTTAAAGGCCAGTGTGGAAGTTCCTCTATCCTTATATTGCCAGTCATGCTCATCTTATCAACTCTGCTTCTGTTTGTATCCTATCACTATATTTTAGCTCCATTTGGCCATCACAGAGGGCCCTCAAAACTTAAATCCCAAATGCAACTCAATTATTGTTCACCTAACAAAGCATCTTTTTTTTTTATTAATCTCATGCTTATTATTTTAGTAAACACTAACATAACAGCCTATTATCCAAGTCAGAAAGCCAAGTGGATGCAGAGGGCTAGCTGGAAGAACTGAAGAAAGTCATATGGCAGAAGACAGCTTGTATTTTAATTTTTTTAGAGTATAATTGCTTTAAAATGATGCGTTAGTTTCTGCTGTACAACATGTATCAGCTACATGTATACATATATCCCCTACATATATACATATATCCCTCTTGAACCTTCCTTTGACTTAAATGGCTGAATCTCGTGGTACATGATTTATGCTTCAAAAAAACTGTTATAAATTGGGAAAAAAAAGAAGAAAGCTTGTGGAAGGCATATCAGAGAAGGGTGTGAACATAAAAGACAAACACTCAAATATGGGAATGGGCATCTGCACATCATTTTTCCTATTTCAAAGCCCATATTGCATCTATCGCTAAAATCAGCTTTCGTCTCTGGGAGAGCCCTCAGATTACTCCATTTCTCTCTTCCCAACTCTCTATTCGAGTCACCATCATTTCTTCCATTTCTTATTGCATTGGTCTCCCCACTGATCTTCCAAATCCACTCTGTCTTTCTACAATCCACCAGCACATATTTGTAATCAGAGTTACTTTTCTTTCAGTACAAATCTTTTATCACTCTCCAACTTAAAATTCTTCATGGTTTTCCATTGCCTCCCAGAACAAACCTTTACATTTCTAGCAAGCCTTTGACAAACCAACCTCTTACCTGGTGTAGGATGTTTGGCAATGTTAGGAGACAGTTTTGATTGGCAAAAGCCATCAAGAATATGTGACCTTTTTCTAGCATGTAGAGGCCACAGAAACTGCTACATATTTGATATCACACAGGAAACTTTCTCACAACAAAGGATTACTTGGCCTAAACTGTCAATCATGCTGCTGCTGATTAACCCTGAAATCACCATATCTCATGGTCTCTTTCCTTTCATGTCCTTGATTTCATCTATTTGCTACCTTTTTCATTTCCATGAAGTCACTGCATTTTACTACTTCTTTAATTCTACCATATGGTATTTTTTCTTTCTGGAATAATTTACATATGTTCCCTGACCCTTAACTGTTGACTTGTCCTACTCTCCCTCATCCTTAGTTCTCAACCTACTTATTTACTCAGGGAAGCTTTTCCTGAACCATCATACTAGATTCATTTTCTTTGCCATATGTTCCAGGGAACTCAGTATATTTCCTCATGATGATACTTTGTCAGCTCTTTCCTTGTTCTTTGGGAGGAAAGCTATGACAAACCTACACAGCATACTAAAAAAGAGAGACATCACTTTGCTGACAAAGGTCCTTACAGTAAAACTTATAGTTTTCCCATTGTCACATCCCGTAGTCATGTACAGATGTGAGAGTTGGGCCATTAAGAAGGCTGAGCACTGAGGGATTGGTAGCTTTTGTGTTGTGGGGCTAGAGAAGATTCTCGAGAGTCCCTTGGACAACAAGGAGATCAAACCAGCTAATCCTAAAGGAAATCAACCCTGAATACTCATTGGAAGGACTGATGCTGAAGCTGAAGCTTCAATACATTGGCCACTTGATGTGAAGAGCTGATTCATTGGAAAAGACCCTGATGCTGGAAGGACTGAAAGCAAAAAGGAGAAGCGAGCGGCAGAGGATGAAATGGTTAGACAGCATCACTGACTCAACGGACATAAGTCTGAGCAAACTCTGGGAGATAGTGGAGGACAGTAGAGGCTGATATGCTGCAGTGCATTAGGTCACAAAGAGTTGAACGTTACTTAGCTGCTGAACAATAGCAACATAGCCCACTGTATCATAAATTCTTTGAGGGAAGGGTTCATATCTAATTCATTCACTTGTACCCCAGAACCTAATATTCTATAAAGCACAGTCCTTAACAGTCTCCTAATATACAAAGTTAAACTACTCAATGGGTAAAGAACTAAATGCATGTATGAATAAGTGAATTACAATTCCTGTCATTAAAGTACCAAATTTTGGCAAAACAGATCTCAGCTCTAGTTACAGTCAACCAATATAGAGGTGGTTGGTCTCTTAAATTCTGTCATCGCCAATCTTTTTAAGTGTAGGGCACTGGCTAACTAATGAAATCCTTGAGTATTCTGTGGACTTATTTTCAAAGTATGCCTTCAAGTATATACCCTTACTGTGAATGGAGTTTAATAGACACTAAATAGAATTTATCCTTAGCGCCATTTAGTACCTTTAAGAGTCTTTGAAGTCTGTAGCCGAATATGATATGAAATCAACAAAAGATGAAAAGTTCTTCTCTTTGAATCACAATAACTGGGTTTGCTATCTTATGTGTCTCACCTAGAAAAACATCTAATATATCCAAATACAATTGGATTTATAACTATTCATTCCTACAATCATCTCTTTAAGGTTGGGTTGAATTAGCTTTCTTTTACATGGATGCTTTCATCATCTTTTATATTTACCTATTTCCACTCTTTGGAGAAAAATACCATATTCCCAGCACAAGTGGATCAATTAAACCTTTCATATAATTTCTTTTGTTGTTTTCCCCAAACACTAGTTTCCTCAAAATTCCAGTTACCGAGTAGATGACATTTAAATATCTTGATCACAAAGGCCCATCTGGTGAAATGAAAGGGAAATGGTTATCCTGTATCTTTACCAGGCATAAATTCAACTCACAAAGCCACTCATTCAGGACGCAGACAATAACACAATGATGTGTTTTTGGATGTATTCCATTGTGATTGGAATAATCTGCAGCCCTCCTAAAACTGGGCAGAAGGATCCTGAAGTGGGAATGATACCAATTTCTTTCAACAGAAGGACATTGAACAGAGTTACACAGCAAATGTCATCCTTGGTCAAGTGTGAAGGAGAAATGTTGTCTTGGACAGGAAAAGTGTGTACCTGTCAAAGGGGTATTGATACTCTACTCTTGCTGCAGAGAGAAAAAAGGCAGTTTATAGAGTGATTACAAAAAACTAAAAAAAGAAGTCTCTAATGAATTCAAGTGAACACAGTTTCAGAGCCAGTCATGTTACTGGGACATTCTGGAGTA
>SJYV01012881.1:56943-131815 GCA_006410875.1 Neotragus pygmaeus | reverse complement strand
AGCTTTTGTGTTGTGGGGCTAGAGAAGATTCTCGAGAGTCCCTTGGACAACAAGGAGATCAAACCAGCTAATCCTAAAGGAAATCAACCCTGAATACTCATTGGAAGGACTGATGCTGAAGCTGAAGCTTCAATACATTGGCCACTTGATGTGAAGAGCTGATTCATTGGAAAAGACCCTGATGCTGGAAGGACTGAAAGCAAAAAGGAGAAGCGAGCGGCAGAGGATGAAATGGTTAGACAGCATCACTGACTCAACGGACATAAGTCTGAGCAAACTCTGGGAGATAGTGGAGGACAGTAGAGGCTGATATGCTGCAGTGCATTAGGTCACAAAGAGTTGAACGTTACTTAGCTGCTGAACAATAGCAACATAGCCCACTGTATCATAAATTCTTTGAGGGAAGGGTTCATATCTAATTCATTCATTTGTACCCCAGAACCTAATATTCTATAAAGCACAGTCCTTAACAGTCTCCTAATATACAAAGTTAAACTACTCAATGGGTAAAGAACTAAATGCATGTATGAATAAGTGAATTACAATTCCTGTCATTAAAGTACCAAATTTTGGCAAAACAGATCTCAGCTCTAGTTACAGTCAACCAATATAGAGGTGGTTGGTCTCTTAAATTCTGTCATCGCCAATCTTTTTAAGTGTAGGGCACTGGCTAACTAATGAAATCCTTGAGTATTCTGTGGACTTATTTTCAAAGTATGCCTTCAAGTATATACCCTTACTGTGAATGGAGTTTAATAGACACTAAATAGAATTTATCCTTAGCGCCATTTAGTACCTTTAAGAGTCTTTGAAGTCTGTAGCCGAATATGATATGAAATCAACAAAAGATGAAAAGTTCTTCTCTTTGAATCACAATAACTGGGTTTGCTATCTTATGTGTCTCACCTAGAAAAACATCTAATATATCCAAATACAATTGGATTTATAACTATTCATTCCTACAATCATCTCTTTAAGGTTGGGTTGAATTAGCTTTCTTTTACATGGATGCTTTCATCATCTTTTATATTTACCTATTTCCACTCTTTGGAGAAAAATACCATATTCCTAGCACAAGTGGATCAATTAAACCTTTCATATAATTTCTTTTGTTGTTTTCCCCAAACACTAGTTTCCTCAAAATTCCAGTTACCGAGTAGATGACATTTAAATATCTTGATCACAAAGGCCCATCTGGTGAAATGAAAGGGAAATGGTTATCCTGTATCTTTACCAGGCATAAATTCAACTCACAAAGCCACTCATTCAGGACGCAGACAATAACACAATGATGTGTTTTTGGATGTATTCCATTGTGATTGGAATAATCTGCAGCCCTCCTAAAACTGGGCAGAAGGATCCTGAAGTGGGAATGATACCAATTTCTTTCAACAGAAGGACATTGAACAGAGTTACACAGCAAATGTCATCCTTGGTCAAGTGTGAAGGAGAAATGTTGTCTTGGACAGGAAAAGTGTGTACCTGTCAAAGGGGTATTGATACTCTACTCTTGCTGCAGAGAGAAAAAAGGCAGTTTATAGAGTGATTACAAAAAACTAAAAAAAGAAGTCTCTAATGAATTCAAGTGAACACAGTTTCAGAGCCAGTCATGTTACTGGGACATTCTGGAGTAGAAGAGTAGTTGACAGTCCTCAGCATAGACTATGCTACGTGCTACACACTTTGCAGCCATTTCTGGGGTATACAAACAAGAACTCGGAATTTAGGCAAGGATTTTGGAAAACATTAAACAAAACAAATGAACAAGCAAACAACAACAACAAAACCTAGGCAAAAGAATTGGATCAAGATAGATCAAGAACGGAGATTTCATCTGAACAGTTATGGGTTATGGTCAGCTCCCCAGGTCGGGAGGAAACAGACTGAGAACCTAATCGCTTGCCTATCATGACAGGTTATGATCGATTCCTCACTACTGAGTGATGGTAAGCAGTGCAGTCCTTTTTACAGAAAAGTGGTTATTCATACTTTACAGCTTCTTTTGATATACTCAAAACGTGGTCAGTTAAAAATCTCTTCAAGTTTATAGAAATGCCTAAACCAGGCAAATCCTATTAGCATAGGAGCTTTGTGCTCAGAGTGGACCCAAGTCTCCCCAGTTGAAACAAACAAACAAACAAAAAATAAAAACAGCAACATTCATGTCTGCAGGTACTAAGCACCCACTTAATATTAAATTATCGAATTCTTGTTAACAATCCCATAATGATCCAATGAGAAAGGTACTATTATGATGTTTATGTTACATTTAAGGAAACAGAGCCCTAAAGAGGTAAAATGACATGCCTGAGGTCACTTGATCAGCCCAGCTGATATTCAAGCTATCTGAAATATTTGTGGTTTAACCAAGCGCATTTGTAATAAGCATGTATATCTCTTCCCTCATCCTACAGGAGCACTATATTGCCTACTCTACAGCCTCACTACCAACATAAGAAGGTCTTAACTCCCCTGCTGAGACTGGAACAAAGATAATGTTCAGGCAGAAGTTTTACCTAGGGCTGGGTAGTTACATGCACTGTCATGCACACTACACATTTAAAATAATATGGGGAGACCTTTCCTTGGAATTGCTGTCCCCTTGAAACACAGAGAGACCCAGTGTACTCACCCAAGTTAAAAGAAATGAATCAAGTAGCATGAAAACAAAAATTGATTTTAAAAAAATCAATAAGCTACAATATTCCATTAGCCAAGGTGATAATATTAATACAGATAAGCATTAAGGATTTCCTCTTAACAATCTTTATCTCACGATAAGTCCTTCAGGTTAGAAAAGTGTTTATACAACAAAGCATTAAAGATTAATATCTATAATATTTTGAAAGGAAAGGAAAATTTCCCTTTACGTATCTTATTTCCCTTAAAGTCCCAGAAGAGGGAGAAAATGACATACCCTGCAGTTCACTACTCAATCAAACCTAAATTTTCCATGACTAACTTCCCACAAATATTTCTGGATAAATCATGCGGTGTTTCCCTGTGTCACCTAAAAATACCATGACTGTCACCTCCCTCTAGAACCAGCAGCTAAGAAATGGCAGGTAGAGATTATGGAGACATGCTAATACATTTTGATGAATAAGGTCCCCTGAAACAGTAGCTGAAAATGTAAAATACTTCATTCAGTCATATATCAACTACATATTTTACATAGCCTAATCCTTCATTTATTCTCCTTTAAAAAATACAATGATATAGAAAGGGAAATAAAGATGCTAAGCTGAAACTGGTGATTCTATGCTGAAAGTGATTCACTGGATTCTGAGGACTTCCTTTATGGAAAAGTTTGCAGTTCAGTCCCTCAGGCATGTCTGACTCTTTGCAACCCCACGGACTACATCATGCCAGGCTTCCCTGTCCTTCACCATCTCCTGGAGTTTGCTCGCACTCATGTCTATTGAGTCTGTGATGCCATCCAACCATCTCATCCACTGTTGCCTGCTTCTCCTCCTGCCTTCAATCTTTCCCAGCATCAGGGTATTTTACAAATAGTCAGTTCTTCACATCAGGTGGCCAAAATATTGGAAGCTTCAGCTTCAGCATCAGTTCTTCCAGTGAATATTCAGGGTTGATATCCACTAGGATTAATTGGTTTGATCTCCTTGCAGTCCAAAAGGCTCTTAAGAGTCTTCTCCAGCACCACAGTTCAAAGGCATCAATTCTTTAGTGTTCAGTCTTTTTTATTGTCCAGCTCTCGCATCCATGCATGACTACTGGAAAAACCATAGCTTTAACTATACGGACCTTGTAGGCCAAGTAATGCCTCTGCTTTTTAATACACTGACTAGGTTTGTCATTTCTTTTCTTCCAAGGAGTAAGTGTTTTTTAATTCCATGGTTGTAATCACCATCCACAGTGATTTTAGAGACCAAGAAAATAAAGTCTCTCACTGTTTCCATTGTTTCCCCATCTATTTGCCATGAAGTGTTGGGACTGGATGCCATGATGTTTTGTTTTTTTTTTGGAATGTTGAGTTTTAAGCAGTATTATTATGTAAAATAAAAGAAGGTATTTTCATCCACTTGTTTCTTCATTCAAGAAACAATTACTTCATATTATTAAGTAGACAGTACTTTACACACTTTAATGTGAGTGCAAATGACCCTGTAAGATTGTAAATTGTAGATTGCTTTTGGGGTGGGGTTCAAGAGTCTGCATTTCTAGGAGGAGCCGATGCTGTTGATTTATGGTCCACCCCTTGAGTAACAAGAGTCTAGATCAGAATTACCCAGCTGGAATTTCTGTAATGGCAGAAATACTCTATACTAATTCAGCCCAATATGATAACCAGTAGTCATATATGACTATTGAGTATGTGAAATGTGGCTAGATTTAGAGAGCCAGTTTTAATTTGATTTAATTACATTAATTTAAATAACCACATGTGGCTAGTGGCTACATTATTGGAGAATTCAATATCATAGAGAAAAGCTTAACTTTTAAAGGAGAAGAAGCTATTTAACCAGATTATTGGGGTGTGATATGTTTAGTTCTTTGGGCTTCCCAGGTAGCACTGTAGTAAAGAACCGACCAGCCGATTCAGGAGACATAAAAGACAAGGATTCCATCTCTGGGTCAGGAAGATCTTCTGGAGGAGGGCATGGCAACCCCCTTCAGTATTCTTGCCTGGAGAACCCCATGGACAGAGGAGTCTGGTGGGCTACAGTCCACAAGGTTGCCAAGAGTTGGACACGACTGATGTGACTTAGCACAGCTCATGGCACTTGTTTAGTTCTTTAATGATATTATTAATAAGATGATGCTGATGTATAAGAGAGAGAGAGAGACAACACTGTAAAACAATTATCCATCAATTAAAAAAAAAAAAAAGAGGGAGAAATGAAAGGACGTGAGGTATGAGCAAGTTCACTTGAATGATCTGGGCTTCAATTCTGCTATGAGCTCAAAGGCAATGGATCATTAGCCATATACATATGTATATGTATATAGGCAGAGCAATAAAAGCTAGGTGAAAGGAAGAAAAAGATGGTATGTTCAACTTCACCTTGTCAAGGTATGAAATAGCCATGGAGACCCTTTGCCATGTAGCAAAACACTCTTGTCTGAGTTGCTATATCACTGCAATTTTATACCTTTAGTTAGGAGGACTAGACGAAGACATCGTACGTGGATTATGATAAAATTCCACAGAGAATAAACGTCAATTCTTATAGGGAAAGGCAGGTTGACACACATCATTTCTCTGCTCTAAAGAAGAAATAGTTTGGTGTGATAGTTGTAGGCAACATCTGACCTAAAGAACCACATCAACTCGTCAAGACAGCTGGTGGTCTATAGTCTGTAGATAACCATTTGATCTTGCAGACACTCATTAATGAAAGTCCAGCGGTGCCTGCTTTTGAAACAGAGAAGAGCAAGACAGGAAGGGGAAATGCAGGGGGTCTCTGAGGCTAGTGAATGGTTCTCAGGATCTTTACTAAAGGGCTTAGTTTGCCATGAATACAGGAATATATGTTTGATGTCATCTCCATTGTCTTTTGAAATACACATTTTTTTTTCTTGCTGGTACATGGTTCATAAAGAATGAGTCAGTCATTAAAAATTTAGTTTTAAGTCTATTGCTTTTTCTTCCCTTAAGTTATTGCTGACTAAAAGAGGGTGAATTTATCTCTCTTTTTGTTTTTGTTGTTTTGTGTTTCAGTTAATGGGGAATATTTACTTCATCATCACTATGGTAACAAGATGTTTTTTTTTTAATGACTGTGGCTNTTAAGTTATTGCTGACTAAAAGAGGGTGAATTTATCTCTCTTTTTGTTTTTGTTGTTTTGTGTTTCAGTTAATGGGGAATATTTACTTCATCATCACTATGGTAACAAGATTTTTTTTTTTTTTCTTTCTTTCTTTTCCTATAGTTTGGCAAATATTCAGTTTGAGGATGTGGAAAAAATCTCAAAGGTCTTAACCAGTTTATCATTAAAAATAAAAGCCCAAACCATTTTCTTCTTAAGTTTTAATAAAGATGAAATAGTTATTAGAAGAATAATGTCACAACCATGAAGAAACTACAGAATATTCCTGCTATATACACTAAACTTCAATAAACCATTTTTGCTGTATCTTATCTTTTATGAAATAGGAACGGGTAACAAACTTCCTAGAAGATACACCAGCTCCATTTAATTAAAGCACAGCTTTTATCATATAGAACCCTATTTAAAGATAGTCAATAACTCAGTGTTGCTTATCAAATCAATTTCAGACAGCTAAGCCTTCTACTTTCAAGCAAAGACACTAGAACATTTTATGAAACCTAAGAGGACTCAATCATATTCAAAAGATGTCTCTGCCTTGCGTATGTTTCTCATTTTACTGATTGTAGTTGTATTATTTTCCTTATCTCATTCTTTCTCCCTCCTTTATATTTCCTTTCTCTCTCTCTAGTTCCTTAATTCTAATACAATGTAATATGGGTCAATTACATTCAAATGCAATATGGATCTCACAGATATCTTTCACCTACAACACACTTTGGCACATCCTCATATATTTTGCTGGATCTTCTCTAATACAACATTCTCAACTTAATTGGTCTCTGTTATTATCCACTCAACTTCCCATCTTCTGACATACATCTAATGAGAGAAAGATGAATAAAAACTTCAATTATTCACCAAAGTCCTTGATAGTTTCCCATGGGATTCCAAAGGCCTTAGAAGTATTATGTTTTTGTTTGTTTTTGTGGTTGCAATTGTGGTTGATGTTGCTGTGATTTTGGTGAGCGTCTAATGAATCTGTTCAAATAAATTCTTGTTCTGACCCTTTTGTTTCAGTTACACTAAGTAAATATATTTAGTGATTCATAATGAACATGTAGTAAGTACATCCTATGTGTCATTTTCCATGCTAGGTGATGAAAGAATTACAACAGGAAATACAAAATCCTGTCTTCAAAATGCTTAAGTCTGAAAGGAGGCAACAATATACAATGGAGAAAAGATAGTCTTTTTCAGTCAATGGTTCTAGGAAAATTGGACAGCTACATGCAAAAGAATGAAACTAGAATACCTCCTAACACCTTACACAAGAATAAACTCAAAACGGATTAAAGAACTTAAATGTAAGACCAGAAACTATAAAGCTCTTAGAGGTAAACATAGGCAGAACACTCCTTGACATAAATCACAGCAAGATCCTCTATGACTCACCTCCTAGACGAAAGGAATTAACAAAAATAAATAAATGGGACTTAATTAAAATTAAAAGATTTTGCACAACAAAGGACACTATAAACAAGGAGAAAAGATAACACTCTGAATGGGACAAAATAATAGTAAATGAAACAACTGACAAAGGATTAAGCTCCAAAATACCCAAGCAGTTCACACACCTCAATACCAGCTAAAAAAAAATCAAAAAGTGGGCAGAAGACCTAAACAGATATTTCTCCAAAGAAGACATACAGATGCCCAATAGATGCTCACCATCACTTATTACTGAAAGTGAACGTGAAGTCACTCTGTCATGTCCGACTCTTTGTGACCCCATGGACTGTAGCCTACCAGGCTCCTCAGTCCATGGAATTTTCCANAAGAAGACATACAGATGCCCAATAGATGCTCACCATCACTTATTACTGAAAGTGAACGTGAAGTCACTCTGTCATGTCCGACTCTTTGTGACCCCATGGACTGTAGCCTACCAGGCTCCTCAGTCCATGGAATTTTCCAGGCAATAGTACTGGAGTAGATTGCCATTTCCTTCTCCAGGGGATAAATGCAAATCAAAACTACAATAAACTATCACTTAACACCAGTCAGAATAGCCATCAACAAAAAATCTACAAACAGTAAATTCTAGAGAGGTGTGGAGAAAAGGGAATCCCCTTGCATTGTTGATGGGAATATAAATTGCTAGAGCCACTATGGAGAACAGTATGGAGATTTCTTAAAATACTAGGAATAAAACTACCATGTGACACAACAGTCCCGTTACTGGGCATACACCCTGAGGAAACCATAATTGAAAAAGACACATGCACCCTAACGTTCATGCAACACAATCTACAATGACTAGGACATGGAAGCAACCTAGACGTCCATCAACAGATGAATGGATAAAGATGGTGTGGTACATATATACAATGGGATATTACTCAGGCATAAAAAGGAATGCATTTGAGTCAGTTCCAATGAGGTGGATGAACCTTGAGCCTATTATGCAGAGTGAAGTAAGTTAGAAAGAGAAAAACAAATAATGTATATTAATACATATATATGGGATCTAGAAAGATGGTAGGGTTGAACCTATTTGTAGGGCAGCAATGGAGATACAAGTATAAAAAACGAACTTGTGGACACAGAGGGGGAAGAAGAGGGTGGGATGAATAGAGAGACAAGCATTGAAAAATATACATTCAGTTCAATTCAGTTGCTCAGTCATGTCCGACTCTTTGTGACCCATGAACTGCAGCACTACAGGCCTCCCTGTCCATCACCAGTCCCCAGAGTCCACCCAAACCCATGTCCATTGAGTCAGTTATACCATCCAACTATCTCATTCTTTGTCATCCCCTTCTCCTCCTACCTTCAATCTTTCCTAACATCAGGGTCTGTTCCAATGAGTTAGTCTGTTGCATCAGGTGGCCAAAGTATTGGAGTTTCAGCTTCAACATCAGACCTTCCAATGAACACCCAGGACTNTTCTGAATGTTGAGCTTTAAGCCAACTTTTTCACTCTCTTCTTTCACTTTCATCAAGAGGCTCTTTACTTCTTCACTTTCTGCCATAAGGGTGGTGTCATCTGCATATCTGAGGTGATTGATATTTCTCCCAGCAATCCTGATTCCAGCTTGTGCTTCTTCCAGCCCAGTGTTTCTCCAGAGGTACTCTGCATATAAGGTAAATAAGCAGAGTGACAAGATACAACCTTGACATACTCCTTTTTATATTTGGAACTAATCTGTTGCTCCATGTCCAGTTCTAACTGTTGCGTCCTGACCTGCATACAGGTTTCTCAAGAAGCAGGTCAAGTGGTCTTGTATGCCCATCTCTTTCAGAATTTTCCAGTTTATTGTGATCCACACAGTCAAAGGCTTTGGCATAGTCAATAAAGCAGAAATAGATGTTTCTTGGGGACTCTCTTGCTTTTTCCATGATACAGCAGATGTTAGCAGTTTGATCTCTGGTTCCTCTGCTTTTCCTAAAACCAGCTTGAACATCTGGAAGTTCACAGTTCACAGTATCACTGAAGCCTGGCTTGGAGAATTTTAAGCATCACTTTACTAGCGTGTGAGATGAGTGCAATTGTGTGGTAGTTTGAGCAATTTTTGGCATCACCTTTCTTTGAGATTGCAATGAAAACTGACCTTTTCCAGTCCTGTGGCCACTACTGAGTTTTCCAAATTTGCTGGCATATTGAGTGCAGCACTTTCACAGTATCATCTTTCAGGATTAGCTCAACTGGAATTCCATCACCTCCACTAGCTCTGTTCATAGTGATGCTTCCTAAGGCCCGCTTGACTTCACATTCCAGCATGTCTGGCTCTAGGTGAGTGATCACACCACGTCGTGATTATCCAGGCCATGAAGATATTTTTTGTACAGTTCTTCTGTGTATTCTTGCCACCTCTTCTTAGTATCTTCTGCTTCTGTTAGGTCCAAACAATTTCTGTCCTTAATTGTGCCCATCTTCGCATGAAATGTTTCCCTTAGTATCTCTAATTTTCTTGAAGAGATCTCTAATCTTTCCTATTCTGTTGTTTTCCTCTATTCTTATCTAACCATAGGTAAAACAGATAGTCCACTGGAATTTGCTGTATGATGTAGGGAGCTCAAACCCAGTGCTCTGTGACTTTCTAGTGAGGTGCGATGAGGTGGCAGGTGGGAGGAATGAATGTGTCAATATTAAATATCCTGAACATAATAACTGTACTGTAGTTGAAAATCTAAGGGTAATAAAGCATGATGAATCTAATCTGCACTCAAACGATTAAAAAATACACTTAATATAATTGTTTTAAATATTCATACACACATATACACATATAAACAGAGACTATAGAACAAATGTTGCAAAATAGTAAAACTGGTGAATGTGGTTAAAAGGCAAGTGAAATTTCTCTAAATTATCCTTGCAACTTTGCTATAAATTTGAAATTGTCTCAAAATAACAAGAAAGCCAACATAAGCTACCACAAAGGAGATTCCGTTCAGGGCTCTCTAGATGTGTTGAGAAGAAAGAACCTCACTCTGCCTGGTCAGGTGGGGAAAGAAATGCGTGACCCATGATTTTAAAAGCTGACAAATAGAAAGTTAACTGGGGCTGCAGGTGGGGTTGAAAAAACTGCAGGGAGGCTATTGTTCAATTTATAAATACAAAAGCCGGTTCTCCATTTTTATTGTCCCATCACAAGAAAATAAGAACAATGGTTAGAGTTAAAATATAGTTATTATTGTTCCCATTAGCCTTGAGAGCAGTGGTACTCTGTAATTAAACCTGTCTATCATGGGGTTGCAAAGAGTCAGACACGACTAAGCGACTGAACTGACCTGAACTGATCTATCCATCTGGGGCTTCCCGGGTGGCTCAGTGGTAAAGAATCCACCTAGCAATGCAGGAGACTCAGGAGACACGGGTTTGATGCCTAGATTGGGAAGCTCCTTTGGAACAGGAAATGGCAAGTATTCATGCCTGGAAAACTCTGCTAACAGAGGAGCTTGGCAGGCTGCAGTCCATGGGGTCACAAAGAGTCAGACATACTGGCACAGTATCTATGTATTATATATGTTCATGCAATTCATAGAGCAATATTTAGCATTTTAGAACTGTCTAAATTTTAAAATGCAAAAGTGACAAAAATATAAGAATTCAAAGTACGAACCATAAAAATACAAGGATGAAACAGTTGCCAGTTTCAAAAATACTCATGATGCAAAGGCGAGACCGATGTTTGCCTTTAGCTTTTCAAGTAGATAATAACAACATAAGCTATGTTGAGGAGTTCTGGTTCTTTCTATGGAACTCTGCAAGCATTTTTTGCATAATACTATATTTAGTATAACACATATCCTCACAAAAACCCTCTGACATAGGAGACATTTTTGTATTAAGCTGTATCTGAAAAAACAGAAATTTGAAGAAATGCGGTACCATCCCCCTAGTCAAGCATCTAGAATGTGACTGAGGTGGGATTCTGACCCTGCCAACCTGTTGGCCAAAGCTCTGAATTTGACCATGTCTATGTAAAGAGAGGAGTTCAGTCTAAATAAATATTTTCAATTTGCCAAACTTTTGATAGAAGTTGAATATTTAATTATAACACACCTGCAAAGTAACATTATTCCTATTTTATACATGAGAGAACAGAAACTTGGTGAGTATAATAACTTGCCTAAAATAACAAAAGTCTGACTTTTGATTTACTCCCTTGTCTATCTGGCTTCAAAGCTCCTCGTAATTTTTGCCCAGCCTATTTTCCAATCATGCTTCAGAAATCCCTGCTTTTCAGCAGGCATCCTTCATTCACGATTCCAATTTCCCCCAGGGGGTTCCAAATTGACTCTGCTATGTGAGCGCAGAGCTGTGATGTCGCTTAATTGGTCATCTACTGCTGTGTGAAGGGCTCAGCAGGTTACAGGTGGGGAACGCACATTTATGTATATATATATATATAATTTTTCTTGGTTTTTGATTTAAAAAAAGAATTGTGAGCTCTTCAACAGAAGCTTATTCAGAAGCCAGAAAATATAATTCTGCCCATCACTCACCACCCCTTGAAACGCAGTGATAGCTCAAAGATAGACTTGACAAATGGTGTCATGCTGGTCTCTTTTCTCTTAATGATGTCTTGATTGAATTTTCTCAGTGAGCAAATTAAAAGAGGATTTGCTAAGTGCCAATGCCTCTGACTCCTTGTGGGATTAAAAAATAATAATAATACCCAGCTGAACTCTCCCTGCCTCTGTGAGGATCAATGCTTAGGAGACTGTGCCGTGGTAACGAGCCTCACAAGGTTTTCGATGAGTGGCAGGACAGGATCGAGTCCAGCTGGTTCCTCCACAGATATATTGGCTCCTGCAGTGTCTGTTCGTGGGAGAAGAGTCGTTTTGTTTCCTTGTTTTAAGTGAAGCTAGCAGCAGTGACTCAGAGGCTCCCTAGCTATAGTTATACTAAGGAAGATGAAGATACTCTCTCACCATCATTTTCAATCATGTTCCTTCCTTCTTGTGCCCATGGACCCAGTTCCATGATGAACCAGGTACACTGGCTCTGAGTTATGAAGGTTAATTGCAACTGGAGCATGCTCTTTGTCTTTCATGATAATGTAGACGGCTTCTTCAAGTTTCTCCATTTTTCAAGTTCATAAGCAGTAAGGGATAGAAATTCTGTGCTCAAACTTCTGAACTTCATTTCACTCTGGAAATTATCCCTTTCCTTGTACTGAGAGAGGATAAAACAAATTGATCAGCAGCCAGTAAAATCATACTTACCATTCATTCTGGCATGAATTAGTTGGTATGCATGTGTAAAGCTATGCTGCATCCACAGAAAATGCTACTTGGCTGGGTCCCCTATGATCTAGTAAATGTGGGGTAAATGTCTGCTGAGGATCCGGGTCTCTGATCCAGTTAAGTCCAGCATTTGTTTTCTTGATCAGTACTCATGGCTTACTGGCTGCTAGATATTTTGAATATATCACCCTTTTCTCTCCCATACCTGCTATCAGGTTATGTAATTAATGCTCACTGATGCAGCAGCAGCAGCAGATGATTCTTCTAAAGCCATCTTTACCTTTTGACTCTTAGAGCCTCAAAGAATATAAAATTAGTCGCTCTTTAAAATCCCAAGTCGATGACAGAGACACAAAAATATGAAATATATACACTGCCCATTAGGTATGTAAAAGTTTGCAAGAAATAGTATCTTCTTTTGACAAGGGAAATTTAGATTGTTATTCTGAATATCTATTCTGTATTTGGCCCTGTTTTAGGCACTTTACAAACGTGAATCCTCATACCTGCTCCAAGAAGCAGGTGCAAATGTTATTCTCATTTTTCAGAGAAAGAAACTGAGGTTCAGAGTGCTTAAGGAAAATGCCCCCAGCCCCACTGCTAATAAAAGAGAATGGTGGGATTCAAACTCAGACACATTTCACAGCCTTCATGAACCTCTAGGCCTCACTGCAAAAGTTCGAAACGAGGCGGAAGTATGCAACTAGGCATTTACCCAGAAAGGACTTACATACAACAAGCTGGTTGGAAGGGATCAGAGAACCTCAAATTTGAATGTATTTTCAAGGTCAATTATTCTAGCTTCTAATTGCTCAAAATTACACAATCTTACCGTCTTTTTGGAGAAGGGAAGGGCAACCCACTTAAGTATTCTTGCCTGGAGAATATGAGAGGAGCCTGGCAGACTACAGTCCGTGGGGTTGCAGAGAGTCGGACACGACTGAGATACTACCACGGACTGACTACTCTCTTTTACGAAGCAGCTACTGAATTTAGCGCCATTGGCAGTGACACACATCTAGTAGCATGCTCCTTGGTTGATAACATTTTCTCTGTAACTATTCGCAACCTCCTCTCTGACAGTGATTTTGATTTCCCACACTTTACAGATGAGGAAGCAGGCACAGAAATGCCGTGTACTTTGTGCAAAGTCACCAAAACTTGTACCATCCAGACTCTCTGATATTAGTCACCAGATGAGTGGTTCTGAAATCATGGTTCATGGAATACTGGAGAGGGTGGTCCCTAGACCATCTCAGGATTCCACAAGGTCAGAAGACCATTTATACTGAACTAAGACATGGTTTTCCTTCTTCACTGAGCTGATCTTTTCACTGATAGTCCAGAAACAATAAAGGGTAAAACTGATAGCAACTTAGCAGGAATCCAGTGGTGGCTCTAGACTAAACTGGTAGTCACTGTATTTCAAACTCACATACTGGTAGCAACGCAATGTCCATTTAAGATTGTTCATGATGAAGCAGTAGATGTTATTGAGTTTATTCAATCTTGACTTTTGAGTAACATATCTTTTATTCTGTGTGATAAAATGTGAAATACAAAGAAAGTGCTTCTACTTAAAGAAGTATAATGGTCATCTCAAAAATAAAAATAAAAACACTTGCATGATCCATTGTGAGTAGAATAAGATGCTTTTTCATAGGGTTTGATTTTCATCTGACTAAAAAAAAAAAAAGACTATGGTTTTTCAAACTTGGATATTTGGTGGGCATTTGTCCCAAAATTGATAAAGTTAGCCCAGCACATCAAAAAGAACGGCTGTCACCTCTTAAGAAATTCCATTCCATTTTAAAACTAATCAAATTATATCTTTGACTTCTATCCATAGGTCCTGAAATCACACAAAGGAAAGTGAATCCCTTTTCATTAAAGACAATCTTAAAAACTATATGACTGTTACAATATTAATTTAAAATAAACTATGAATCCATCAATTAGTATTCTCATCTAACATTTATTTTTTATCTTATTCATAAGGATATTGAAAGCTTTTATCAATTGTCTTTCAAAATGCAGTCAAACAAGGAAACATTTTTCTCCTGATTGGCCAGTGAAGAAAGCTAGAGAAGAAAACTTTGAAGTAAAGATGACACCATATCTTCTCAGAGAAGCCATTCTGGTTTCTGGGAATTAAAACTTCCTGGATTAACTGTTCACAAACTGTCTGTGCCTGAAGCCTGAGTGAAATCTGACACACTTATTAGAAAATGATGGCAACCAGAATAAAAATAAGTACAGCTGTCTAAGTATTTATGAATCCAAGTTACGTTCTGTGCATATGAATTTATACAACTTCATTGTATTGCAACATCATATTCCTTTGGATTGTTAGGGGAAATATTAGACTAAACAATATTGTAAGCATGCCCTGCTCTTCCTTCATTTTGGGCATATGCAATTTTTGTTCTGGTTTTAAGTTTGCTTAATTATCAAATTAAAAAAAATCTTGACTTAGATCATCTCAGATTTCCTTATTGGTCCTTTTATTTGACTTCTCTGATATATACAATCTATCCATAATAAATTAGTAAATGGAAAAAGTTTCAGATGAGTTATTGCCTGTTTGATGTTTTAAGTATCCATTAAATCATCTGTTTATGACAAAAAATAACTTAAGAAATATCTAACCCTTCTTAATGAAAAGATTGCAAAATTGAAACGTCTCCATCTTTCTGTCGATTGGTTTATTTCTTCTCCATTTATTAAAAAGGGAGCATCAGTTAAAAATTTCAAGTTTGAATCATTTTACCCCCCTTCAGAGACCTTCACAGCATCATTCATATTGGTTTTTTTTTCTTGTTGATAACTAATATTTCTATTGCAAATATCAAACAGAAAAACACAGTGTTACACAAGTCAGTGGAGACAGAAAAACAGAAAGTAATGACTCTACATTTTAGTTCATTTCATGATGAATCCCAAGTCAAGAATCTGACATTCAGACCTTGGGGAGCAGCAATGAGACAGGGTAAAAGCATCAGATAAACACAAGAATTTGAGGATGATATGGCAGGAAGTCTGTGCACAAGCTGGAGAATAATGCTCAAAATGATCTCAGTAGCAGGAAACACTGGCCCTCAGCATTTATAAAAGCTATTATTGTTCCCCTGCTGCAGATAACAGGATCTGGAATTGAGCATATTGCTGTTGCTTTTGTCTCCCTTTTTCCTCTGAACCATTGGAAAGTAATTGCTTTTAAAGAAGTTCAATGTGTAGTGAAGTGTTACTCAATTTTCCTGGAAAACTATCGATTCACCACCCACGCACTTTGGCATAATTAGTGCATCTCAGAATTAAGAAATCTTACCATGTACAGGTAAGATTCTTCTTCCATAAAATTCACAAATTCAGCATCAAGCATTACTTCAAAGAAAACACTCTTTCTTCAGCAATTTTATTAACAAGCAGTGAGGTGTGATGTGATTTCACCGGCCAGTTGGCAGCCTAGACACTCCCAGGGCAGAGAGTAGGCAATAATCTCCCAGAAGCATAGACCCTGGATGTACTATTGTAGTGAGGATGCTGAAGAAATGGGGATTTTTTTCTGCTAGAGATATGTTAATTTGTAATTAACATAAGATGAAGGAGAGCCTTTCAGAATTTCTGGTTTGGAGGCCCACCGTTTAGACCTGGGCATTGCTCCTACCCATAGTTGAAAATCCTGGCAATGTATATTATATAATCTCTACTTCTGCCAACAGTTCCTCCAAAATAAGGTGTGTGTGTGTGTGTGTGGTTTTTTTGGGTTTTTTTTTTTTTTTTTGGCCCCATCTGCAGCTCTCCAAATCTACATCCCTTAGGAAGCAATAATTACATTTCCTAGAAACTAATTATCCAGCAAATAATTCCAAATTAATCTTTAGAGGTCAAAGTGTTCAACCCTTTACTCCAACTTGAAAGTCTCTCATCTTTCCTTCACTCTCTTTAACTTTTTTCTATCACATCTCCTTCACAACTTCATTAGCCATTCTTTCCTGAATGCTCNTTCCTAGAAACTAATTATCCAGCAAATAATTCCAAATTAATCTTTAGAGGTCAAAGTGTTCAACCCTTTACTCCAACTTGAAAGTCTCTCATCTTTCCTTCACTCTCTTTAACTTTTTTCTATCACATCTCCTTCACAACTTCATTAGCCATTCTTTCCTGAATGCTCTCTAATTCTTAGCCTCCTTACCCTTCCTTTTCCCCTTCATCTCAAGTTCCCTAGCATAACCAACAGCACCAAAAACCTGATTATCCAAAAAAATATGTCTTGTGTGTCAAGACATGCACCAGAAATGAACAGAATTTAAGTTCAGAGAGGATTGACATACAACATACCTGTGATCTGGAAACCTTTCTTGACTACACTGCAATATCTCTCAGAAACAGTCTAGATATACAACTTCAAGGATAACCTCAAGAACTGATTATTTCCTTTTCTCTCAATCATCAGAGTTGTACCAGCGGACTAGGAATCAGCATAGCCAGATGCGACCATATGTTTGTGCCTAATAAGAAAGCTCCTGAAATAAAGTCCACACTGTATTTTCAGGTTTTAGGTCCCCATATCTACAGAGCTATGTCAGCCCTGAGAAAAACCTGGTTCCTATTTATATAAAAGTAGCTAACCAGAATAGGGTTCTCCTTATATGAAAACTAACAACAAATACAACTTTAGATTCATATACACAACTGCTTACTGCACTTAACCATCTAGTAGACATTTCCAGTTTAACACAATTCTTGACACCTCTCCAAATTCTGTTTCTCCTCCAGTCTTGCCTATTTCAGAAACCTGTCCTGTTATGTACTCACTTGCTCTAGCAAAGAACCTAGGGGACATCTTTGATACTTTCTAATTACACCCAATGCATTAAAGGTTTGATAATGATAAATTTAAAGTGTATTTCCAGATTTTTCATTTTTCTTCATATCTATTCCTACTTAAGTTTAGACACTGTCATATATTGATCATTTCTTACTGCTTATATAAAATCAGACACAGATGTTAGAATATATCTTTTGGGTTGGCTAAAGAGTTTGTTTGAATTATTCTGCAGGAGAGTACAGAAAAACCCAAACAAACTTTTTGGCCAACCCAATGCCTAAGTGCATACATACTCAGTCATGTCTAACTCTTTTGATCCCATGGACTGTAGCCTGCCAGGCTTCACTGTCCGTGAGATTTGCCAGGCAGGAATACTGGTCTGGGTTGCCATTTCCTTCTCCAGGGGCTGAACCTGCATCTCCTGTTTCTCCTGCATTGCAGGCTGATTCTACACCACTTAAACAGCCCAGCTAAAAAAAGCTTAGGAAGCTTCCCATTACATTTTGGACAAAAGCCAAACCACTGTTTGGTCTACTGGGCATTTACATCAACCTGATCTTGCCTATATCTAGAAATTCATCTTGTAGTAACCTCTTTCGTCCCTCGCTATGATTTCTACAGCATGGTGGATTTCCTATCCAGAGCACATGCCTTCATCAAATCAAGGTTGACTTTTAATTATCTTGAAATAGGATACCAGAAAATCTGAAAAAACTTTACTTTCCAAATTAATTCATTCATTAATTCCATTGTTCTTGAGATTCCTACAATAGGAATAGAATCATTTTCTTTGTATTTATGAATCTGGAGCTTTCTTTTAGAAACGCAAACAATGCTGGTTTCTTATAATAAAATCAAGTGATTTGTAGGTGATAAATCAAATTGGTTTTACTTATGCCAGTTGGCATCAGAGGCATCCCGGGGGATAGAAAGAGGAATGGCTAAATTATGAAGCTGGACAACAGTCATTACCTACTCTATACATTTGTTGATCATGGATCCTAATCTTCTCTGCCTTTGTACTGGGCATGGTCCTATTCTAGCAATTCTCTATGATTCTAGCTATCCTCAGATTTCATATTGCCTTTTTGAAACTAGTGGGGAAAAAACTGTCAAGGCTTTAGGCATACTCACTGTCTTTGTTTTCCAAACTTTCTTATTTTGCATTGGGGCATAGCTGATTAAGGAGTTCAGCATACATATACATGTATCCATTCTCCTCCAGACTCCCCTCCCATCTAGGCACCACAAAACATTGAACAGAGTCCCATGTGCTATACAGTAGGTCCTCATTGGTTATCCATTTTAAATATAGCAGAATGTACATGTGTACATGTCCATCCTTTTAATGGCAGGTGAATAAAAGAGGTAAAACCAATATGAATGTGGTAGTCTGGGAAATCCCATGGACAGAGGAGCCTGGCAGGCTATAGTCCATGGGGTTGCAAAGAGTTATACACAACTGCGGGGTTAAAACAACAACAACAAGAGTTCACAAAGGTCAAGAAATAGTGGAGTCTGACAAACAGAATGTGACTGGTGATGCCGTTCTGAGGATAGACGTGAAACACAGGAGAAGGAGTTGGCCGGGAGTGGTATGAGAGGGTCAGTGTTGGACCCTGAGTTACAGAGGTGGGAAGGATATACGCATGAAACTGTACAACATATAGTGAGTGCCGAGGCTTAACTCTGCAAAAATATCTGTATGAGAGACAGAGGTTTGTGACTTAACAGAATATTAAGAATACCTGAAGAACTAGAAGTTGAGAAAAATCCATAAATGGAACATATAGTGTGAGAAGAAAAAAAGAGAAAGGTATGAAATGAAGTTTAAAATGGAACCATGGGGAATAGCATCACTTGTGAGGCAACTTAAGACAAAGGAAACTAAAAGAGACAGTAAAGGACACAGCAGTAGGATGAGAAGAGAGGTGCTTCAGAAGCCAAAGGAGGAGAGTTTCCTAAGGCAGAGAGTAGTCGAGGATTCCCTAGACTGTGAAGGGACAGAATGAGATAAGATTCAAAAGCTCCTTGGCATCCCGAAGCAATCTTTGTCAGACCTCTCAGAGGAGCTGCAGGGACTGTAGCCAGATGTCAAAGGTTAAGGATTGACAGGGATGTAATTATTTTGTAAAACCTATGGCTTGGGGCTTCCCCGGTGGCTCAGATGGTAAAGAATATGCAATGTGGGAAACGCAGGTTCAATCCCTGGGTCAGGAAGATCCCCTGGAGAAGGGAATGGCAACTCACTCCAGTTTTCTTTCCTGAAGAATTCCATGGACAGAAGAGGCTGGTGGGCTACAGTCTGTGGCGTCTCAAAGAGTAGGACATGACCAAGCGACTACCACACACACACAGTGATGAGAGAAAGATCAGAGTTTGGGTGATATGTAGAAATGGGCCAAAGAAGATGCTCTTTCTATCTCTCCCTCTCTAGCTCTGTCTCTATATTTTTGCACATTATAAGAGAGTAAGATTCCTAAAAAGGAGCAAGGAATGATATGGAGAGCTGAGGGAGAGGAAGGCATTCTAAATGAACATAGGAAGGCTGTTCCACTGTGGTCAATGGTTTTAAATTTTTACTTCAACACATTAATTGCTAAATATAAACCAATATCAAACTCACAGTTCTTTATCTCCAAGAACCCCTTATTAAGACTTCCCACACTTCCCCTAAGCACAACCCAGGCTTGGGTAGGTATTCTTTTGAACTCCCCAAATTATCCCGAATAAAGATTGTCTTTTTTCCCCTATGAAACTCTGACAAACGTTTTTAGAACATTATTCCTAGCATCATACCTGAGTAGACAGTATGTTGATTCAAATAGCTGATAAATTAATCATCAAGCATATTACAGAATAAAAGCTTCAGAATTGATTGCTTTTATGAGAAACTAATTATGAATTTAATATTTCATGATCAAAAGGAATTATAAGCAAGTGCCATTTATAAATTAAAAATTGAAATTAATACCTTAAACAGATGGCACTTTCTGGGTCTATAGGAGATTTTGTTTTGTTTCATTTTGCTCTATACAATATAAGGGATTTACCCACTTGGAGACAGGAAAATGGGTTGCAAAACCTTCCAAAGTCCTTCTTAGGCCCATGACTTTATAATCTACTGACATATCCTTATTCAGTCTGTCCCATTAATATACCCACTCACAAACTAGACTTGTATGAAAGTTCTATCAACTTTTCATATCGTCTTCTTAGAGGACAGTTTTGCAGCACTGTCTGGTTCCCCCAGTCAAGATTCATCACTGGCCGTTTCAGTAACAAAGGACTGTATAAATTCCATAGTAGCAGCCACGTACAATATACTTGGGGCAGATTTCATACTCCTTTGGTTTTCTGGGGTTTTGCAATTTTCTCCAGCAACCCACCCCAAATAACATGATGAGATTCTCAGTATTCTTCCTTTCCTGCATCACCGATGTATATATTAAGTTCTTAAATGACAGTGCCAACATGACATGAAAAATAAGCCTGGTGGCTCCTGCCCACTCAGCTGGCAGGAGCCACATCAATAAAACCACTCAAGGCATTCAGAAATATGTGGAGTCTTCCATGGGAGACTGCAGATCGATGAACACACAGAACATGTCCTTGTCACCCTGCTGCGGTGCCTTCTCTTCTCAGTCTGATGACACATCAATAAAGCTGTCTGAGTCCCTGGCTACTGTCACAGACTGTGAATGTCTCTTGGCATTAGTCTTGCTGAACAGGATTCCTGTTTGCCTCCCCGCCACACTGTGTAGCCCTCACTTACATAAAGATTTCTAGCTCATAAACAGGATACACTTACATCAGGACCAAAACTTCAACAAAGGGATCAACATTTAAAAAAAAAAAAATATATATATATATATATATATGTAGCATTACTATGGATACTGTGTAATTTGCAGCATTTTCAAAACCACGTATTGCTAAAGTGATGGAAGAATTTTTAAAATGAATTTTTTGCTTTGGTCTTAATTCAAAACCNGATCAACATTTAAAAAAAAAAAAATATATATATATATATATATATGTAGCATTACTATGGATACTGTGTAATTTGCAGCATTTTCAAAACCACGTATTGCTAAAGTGATGGAAGAATTTTTAAAATGAATTTTTTGCTTTGGTCTTAATTCAAAACCGCAGTTTAAAAACGTAAGCCCTGTAAATTAAGTGTCTAGCGGATTGGCTCTGATTCACTCTAATTTTCCTAATGGAACACCCCCCAATGGGCAAATGAAATGAGGACTTAGTGAAGTATAAACCAAAGTTACTACACTTGCTAATCTCTATTCAGATTAACATTTTCTTTTTTTTCCATCAAATATATTCTAGAAGACTACTTGCTCTGAACACTACATACTAATGTAACGTTCAGTTCAGTTCATTTCAGTCACTCACTCATGTTCAACTCTTCACAACCCCATGAATCGCAGCACACCAGGCCTCTCTGTCCATCAGCAACTCCCGGAGTTTACTCAAACTCATGTCCATAGAGTTGGTGATGCCATCCAGCCAGCTCATCCTCTGTCGTCCCCTTCTCCCGTCTTCAATCCCTCCCAGCATCAGGGTCTTTTCTAGTGAGTCAGATCTTCGCATGAGGTGGCCAAAGTATTGGAGTGCCAGCCTCAGCCTCAGTCCTTCCAATGAACACCCAGGACTGATCTCCTTTAGGATGGACTGGTTGGATCTCCTTGCAGTCCAAGGGATTCTCAACTCCAACACCACAGTCCAAAGGCATCAATTCTGCAGCACTCAGCCTTCTTCACAGTCCAACTCTCACATCCATACATAACCACTGGAAAAACCATAGCCTTGACTAGATGGACCTTAGTTGGCAAAGTAATGTCTCTGCTTTTGAATATGCTATCTAGGTTGGTCATAACTTTCCTTCCAAGGAGTAAGTGTCTTTTAATTTCATGGCTGCAGTCACCATCTGCAGTGATTTTGGAGCCCCCCAAAATAAAGTCTGACACTGTTTCCACTGTTTCCCCATCTATTTCCCATGAAGTGATGGGGCCAGATGCCATGATCTTAGTGTGTCCCTTCAAATTTCATTTGCTGAAGCTCTAATACCCAACAGGATGGTATTTGGAGATGGAACCTTTGGGAGGTAAATGTGCCATGAGGGTAAATCTGTCGTAATTGAAATGAGTGCTTTTATATGAAGAGACAAAAGAGAAAGGATTTCTCTGTTCTCCATATGAGGACACAAGGAGAAGGCCACCATCTGCAAACCAGGAAGCTGAGCCTCACCAGACACTGAAGCCTCTGGTATCTTGATCTCAGATTTTCAAGCCTCCAGAGTGGTGAGAAATGTTTGCTGTTTAAGCTACCCCATCTATGATATTTGTTATAACATTTCAAGCTAACTAACGTAATAGGTAGTGAGAAGATGCATACAGGGACAATGAAAATATATCATGGCAGGTATCATTAATTCAGGTAAATCTAAAGTATTTTGGAAGTGCAAGGAAGGAATAGCCAAGTGTTCCTAGCAAAACATAAAAGGCATTAGAGAAGATGTAACATTGCAACTGGTGCTTGAAAGATAAATAAGAGTTTTGTGAGAGAGAAAGTAGAAAGGTAACAAAGTAGACTTTATTGGCAGGTGTATCAAGCATGAAAGTCAAGTAATATACCTTCATGGGGTGGCTGAAGCCTGAGGGTGAGAGAATATTAATCAGTGAAATAAAAAGATACTGTTTTGAAGGACTTTGTATGCTAAACAGATTATCCTTCATTCTGTATAACCTTGGTTTTCGTAACTGGCTCATCATCAGAATCATCTGGGAAAGTATTTTAAAAGGACAGATTATTTAGCTAGATTTTTAGAGATTATAATTAGTAGGATGATTTCCAGAAACTTGTATTTTTAAGTTTCCAGAGGTGATTGTGATGCTAACTAGATGTGAAACTCTAATGTAGAAACTAAAAGGGAGTCTGAAGAATTCAAAGGAAGAGAGATAATCTGATTTAATCCGGGTTTGCTGCTGCTAAATCGCTTCAGTCGTGTCCAACTCTGTGCAACCCCATAGACAGCAGCCCACTAGGCTCCCCCATCCCTGGGATTCCCCAGGCAAGAATACTGGAGTGGGTTGCCGTTTTCTTCTCCAATGCATGAAAGTGAAAGTGAAGTCGCTCAGTTGTGTCCGACTCTTAGTGATCCCATGGACTGCAGCCCACCAGGCTCCTCTGTCCATGGGATTTTCCAGGCAAGAGTACTGGAGTGGGGTGCCATAATCATCAATTCTGCAGGTAGATATATAAGTAAAACACCTGTTAGAGATTTCAAATGCATGGTCTATTGATTCGTTTTAATAGGTGCACAAATAATTGCCATACTGTGTGTGTGTGTGAAGCTGCTTATACTTCTCAATGTGGACATTTCACATAATCAACTAGATTTCATACTTCCCTTGCAAATTAGGGTTATGGCAATCCTTTCATTGCCCATTTATTAATAGAACCATGACAACAATTAGCTGGAACTCTCTATAGACCTACCATGTATTCTCCTGGGTGCACATCTCCACCACCACCATTTTCTTTCACTGCACCTCGATTCACTCATTTACACCTCTGCCTGGACATTAAAGGCATTTAATTTTGTGATCAATGGGTAGAGTGTTATATTTGAAATGGAAAAAATTAATAGACAAAATTGTCTATTGTTCAACAAGCCTACCTCTGACAGGGAAAGGTTAAGTCAAAATGTGTTAGGGTCCCAATAGGGGTTGGCTTAAGATTTGTATTCATGAATTTGCAAAGAATAGCATATTGGAGAAATAGCAGAGAAATGAACATTTATTGAGTAGGAACTCTGCACTCAGCACTATGCAAGAAGATTTAAATACATGCTTTTAGTTAATCAGCTTAATAATCCTAAAAGTATTAGAAGATAAACTCTGTGAGGGGCAGAGTTCTTTTACTCCTAAATTTACAGTAGTTGGAATAATGCCTGGTTTGAAGAAGTGCCTAATAAGTATTTTTGATTTATTAAATTAAAGGTAAGTTGCGATTAATAAAACTGACATTCAGAAGTTCTGACCAAGGTCATACAGGTAGTAAATTTTTGAGTTAGACTAAGTTCACTCCGTTGGCCTTCAGAACTCATGAGTTCCCACTACCCTGTACAGGCTTCTCCTTTCCACAGAAGTAAATCCTCAGTCACATGGCTCATTTCTCGATACAGGGCAAGAAGAAAATCCATTGCCATATGTCAAATCAATTTCTAACCAAATCCTTTTATGCACCATCTTGCTTATTTCCGTTTTCATTCTACTTAGACAAACCTCAGCTTCTTAAGACAGACAAATAAGTGCATTGGTATCAAATGAAGTACCCAGGGAAACCCAGCTTCAAACTGTCAGTGACCTTGTAAGACCACATTTGAAGGTCACCCAACCTGGTATCCCCTTCTTGGCTTGCCTTAAAGCTAGTCTAGTCCTTTGTTTGACAAGCTAAGAGGACTTTACATAATTTAAAAAATACACTCATGAGGCAAATATCTTCTGAATTGTAATGCAATCCTTACTTGACCCAAGATATTAAGCAAATGGAATTAGACTTCTGAAAAAGGCCTGGATTATTAATGAGACGATTTACATAGTGTAACTTGACTCCATTCTTCCTCTAACATGTATGAAGCTGGGCCATATTTGAAGCTTCCTCTGATCTTTTCCAGTTTCACTTATTTTCCTGCTGGTCAATAAGCTCAGCTCTCTTCTGAGGGTCTATAGCATCTTTATGAAAATCTTTGATTTCTAAGGAGGCTATAGCTCTTTGTGACCCTGAGATAAAATTGTCTTCCATTTAACATGTGTTTACATTAAAACAGGAATCAGGCAACTGCCTAGATTTACTTAGAGAAATTTTCCTCTTTTGTTTAGTTTTCCATAATTGGGTAGGGCTTCCCTGGTGGCTCAGAGATTAAAGCGTCTGCCTGGAATGCAGGAGACCTGGGTTCGATCCCTGGGTCGGGAAGATCCCCTGGAGAAGGAAATGGCAACCCACTCCAGTACTCTTGCTTGGAGAATCCCATGGAGGGAGGAGCCTGGTGGGCTACAGTACATGGGGTCGCAAAGAGTCGGACACGACTGAGCGACTTCACTTTCACTTTCGCAACTTCTTCAAATGGTGATAGAGATTTACAGTAATTCTTCTTTGAACTACTTTCCTTCATGTACTTTGGAGTTAAATATTACAAACAAATAAGCTGGCACTTGTTATTTAATAAATATTTCCATTTAAGTAACACAGCCTCTGAACAGAGAGTCCTATGGCATAAAGAGAAATATGCATATAAGTTATACATAGACCCACATAAGGATGTGACTGCTTTGGGCTTCCCTAATGTCTCAAATGGTAAATAATCTTCTTGCAGTGCAGGAGATCTGGGTTCTATCCCTGGGTTGGGAAGATCCCCTGGAGAGGGGAAAGGCTACCCACTCCAGTATTCTTGCTTGGAGAATCCCATGGACAGAGGAGCATGCACAGAGGGTTATAGGCCATGGGGTTACANTGCTATTATTGGAGCTGAAGCTATTATTGGAGCTAAAGCTCCAATACTTTGGCCATCTGATGAAAAGCAATGACTCATTGGAAAAGACCCTGATGCTGGGAAAGATTGAAGGCAGGAGGAGAAGGGGATGACAGAGGATAAGATGGTTGGATGGCATCACCAACTTGATAGACATGAGTTTGAGCAAGCTCTGGGAGTTGGTGACAGACAGGGAGGCCTGGTGTACTGCAGTCCATGGGGTTGCAAAGAGTTGGACATGGCTGAGCAACAGAACTGAACTGAACTGATGGATGCTACAAGATTGTTAGAAAACGTAGGAAAAGTGCTAGGGAAATCAAGTCTTAAGCTAAAGTTACTTTGAAAAGTTTTACTTATTTTCTGCACAATTCAATGTTGTAGAATCAGTCAAGTAACTAGAAATTATTCAAACTGAGTGATGCATCTGGTGTGAAGTAAGGAAGAAAATACTTATAAAAATTATTCCTGGTCACTTTAGGGTACAGAGTAAGGACTAAGAAAATGTTCTCTTTCTTCTCTTCTCTTTCTTTCCTCCCTCCCTCTCATCTTTGTTTCCTTCCTTTTTTCTTTCTTTCTTCTCTCCCTCCTTCCTTTCCTTCTTTCTAATAGTTATTTGAAGGAAGCCACAGAATTTAATGTCTATGCCAGAGATTGGGCAAAGATAATATAGATAAGGAGTTTTCAAAATATGTTTTACAGAGACATAGTAAGAGTTCTGTAAAACTTGGTGTGTTGTCTTATTTTGTTTTTATGGAGAGAGGCTAGGTAAGATTGAGTTTTCCATTCAAAATCCTAAATTTGAAGTTTAATTTTTTTTCTCATTGAAAGAGTAATGTGCTTCTGATTGATTGAGTTTTAGGATGCAGGATGCTTGGGGCTGGTGCACGGGGATGATCCAGAGAGACATTGTGGGGTGGGAGGTGGGAGGGGGACTCAGGATTGGGAGCTCGTGTACACCTGTGGTGGATTCACGTTGATGTATGGCAAAGCCAATAGAGTATTGTAAAGTAAAATAAAGTAAAATAAATAAATAAAAATTCCATGAAGAGACTGCAAAATAAATAAATAAATAAAATAATAAATGCTGTAATTTTATTTCATAAGAAGTCATATCAATAAATCACTACCACAAAGTCAGTAAGAGGTTCTGAGCTGCCTCTCAAGTCTCCAGACTCTTCGGTCAGTTCTCCTAAATTTACATGGTCTGTCCACTTCCCAAGGAATTATAAACACATCTTTCTTCTCTTCACTGGTACTAGTGACTACCCAGTTACCCAGCCTAATTCACCAGTATGTCCGTCAAGCAGAAGGCAAATAAAAGATACACCACACAGAGTTTCTAGTGATCACCAAGCATGTATTTTCTTTATCATTATACAAATGTATCCAGATTGATATACACTGCAGTTCCCCACCAAAATAATGGCAACCAGAAACACTGCCCTGTATGACAGAAAAATAAAAGAGAAGAAGAAAAGCAGAAAGACAAGAGTAAAAAGAAGAAGGGTTAGGGAAAGAGGAAGCTTTAGAGATTCTATGACACTCTGGAAATTCTTAGTATTTTGTAACATATTCAATATGTTATTGAATCAACCGGCATGCATAAATTCATATGTTGAGAGTACGTAAAGCCCAATAGAGAGTTACTATATTTATTCATAGATTTCTTCCTAAATAAATGCTTAAAGGTAAGGCAGAAACTGGGATTTCAATTTTACAAGGAGGAAACTAAGGCACATGTTTAAATGATTGCCCCAGTGGCACCCAGCAAATCTGCAACAGAATGAGAATCATAATAACTAACTCCTACCACTTTCATAACTTCATCTCTAGTGTTGTCATGCTGAATATATGACTAGATCAGTTAAGACATAAACTTGCATTAAAAACAAACATGTTTCAAAAATCCTGCTGCCAAAAAATGCCAAAGTTCAAAGACAAGTAAGAATTGGGAAAATATTTATCATCTGGTGCAACAGATAGAGAAAAAAATTCAGAAATAAATAATAATAGCTTCATGGGAAAATAGGCAAAAGATAAACAGCATTTCTGTTCACAGAAAAAGAGATTCAGTAGATTAAAATCATATGGGTAGATGCTCAACCTCACTAATTATTCTGTAAAATGTAAATTCTGTAACAAAAACCTTTTTTAACCTATCAGATTCGCAAAGATTATAAAATTTGGCTAGGGTATGAGGAAACAGTTATTCTTATACATTGTTGTTGGAAGTACTTGGCAATATCTATCAAAAATTTAAATGCACATATGCTTGAATGCAACAGTCCCACTTCGAGGAATGTCTCATAGATAAATACCCACAAGTATGCAAAGATATGCATATAAACATGGCCACTGCAGCCTGTTAAATGCCCATCAGTAGAACACAATGGAAACCCTATGGACCTTTAAATAGATTATGTATAACAGAAATATTGTTGTGGAAAGCTTTCTAGATAGAAACTATTTTTAACAAATAAAATGTAGAATATTGTTTAATCAGGTCTCCATTTTATGTAAGAGCAAATTATCTATCCCATGTATGTCGATGACATAAAAAGGGAGATATACAGTCTTGATCTGTTTCTGGAATGCTAGATTGTATCCAAGCTCACAGGGCCATTAGAGAACACTTGATTTGCCAGGTTTTCTAAACCTACTTCCTCATTCTGGCCACCTGATGAGAAGAGTTGACTCACTAGAAAAGACCCTGATGCTGGGAAAGACTGAAGGCTGGAGGAGAAGCAGACAACAGAGGATGGCATCTCTGTCATGGTTGGATGGCATCACCGACCTGATGGACATGAGTCTGAGTAAGCTTAGGGAGTTGATGATGGACAGAGAAGCCTGGCGTGTGGCAGTCCATAGGGTCGCAAAGAATTGGACACTACTGAATGGCTGAACTGACCCATCTAGATGTTTAGGACTGAATCTCCATCTTTGCTTTCTCCCATACTCCGTTTCCAATCAATCAGCAAGCTTTATTACCTAAATATCCAAAACTTGCTAAAAAAAAATTAAAAAGGTCATTTTGTTCTCACTCCAGTAATGGCACTACAATCCAATACAAACTACCAGCCTCTTCCAGAGATATTTGCTGCATATACCTTTCTTCCATTTCGTGGGTATGCGTGCTAAGTTGTTTCAGTCATGTTTCACTCTTTGCAACCCTACAGACTGTAGTACGCCAGGCTCTTCTGTACATAGGATTCTCCAGGTAAGAACACTGGAGTGGATTGTCCTCCAGGGGATCTTCCCCAACCAGGGACTGAACGGTGTCTCTCACAACTCCTTCATTGGCAGGTGGGTTCTTTATCACTAGCACCAACCACCTCAGAAGACTTTCCACTACTTTGCCTTCCCTCAAATCCATACTATACATACTGCACAACAGCTGCTGCTGCTGCTGCTAAGTCGCTTCAGTCGTGTCCAACTCTGTGCAACCCCATAGATGGCAGCCAACCAGGCTTCCCTGTCCCTGGGATTCTCCAGACAAGAACACTGGAGTGGGTTGCCATTTCCTTCTCCAATGCATGAAAGTGAAAAGTGAAAGTGAATACGCTCAGTCATGTCCTACTCTTAGCGGCCCCATGACTTGCAGCCTACCAGGCTCCTCCATCCATGGGATTTTCCAGGCAAGAGTACTGGAGTGCTTTGCCATTGCCTTCTCCAGCACAACAGCTAGAGTGAGCTTATCATACACACTTTACTCCTCATCAAAATTTGATGTGGTCCCATCACTTTGGGAATAAGAACTTAACTCTTTAAATGACTGACAACGTCCTTCATTATCTGCCACTCGCCTGTCTCTCTGATTCCAACCGCTGTCTTGTAAATGCATAGAATATTTAGTTCAAATCCACATGGTCCAGTAACAGATTGATTCTCATGAGAGATACTTTGATATGTTGAATTTTCAGAACTTACAACCCAAACTGCTTCCATCCTGATTGCCATACTCACTCACACATATATCCTGCAGATCCTCCTCTCAGTTTTAGCTGCTGCTTTCAGATAGGCTCCTGGTCGATTTCAAGTGGTTTTTGTATTCTCAGGGCCATTAGTGGAGATACTACCATTAGCCCTTCCTTCCTCTTAGAACACTGAGGACACTACAGGGTTTTGTGGCTATCAGTGGTTTGTCCTCATTTAATTGCATTCAGGATCTGGAGGCTACCTTCTTCTCTAAATAAATGTTAAGTCTTCCTGTGTTTGATTTTTCAGCCCAAATTTCTTTCTTAACCAAGGGATTTTCAGATATTCATAAACTTTTTTTAATAGTTTCTCTCATCACTCGCAAATCTTCTTCACGTTACCCACAGGATATTCTGGGCATCATTTTTGCCTTTTTATAACTTGCCTTATGCACTTATTTCTTTTTAAATTATTTCAGAAAGGAGAAAATCTCAACAGAAAGCACAATACTTCATAGACAATATGGTTCCAAGTTTAAAAGGACAGAGAAAAAGAAATGACACACCAAAAGAGCAGTATGTTATACGTGTGTGTGTTGTGTATGTGTGTGTGTGTGTGTNCCAGTCTGAAGTTATTTGTTTTATTTTATTTATGCCTATATATTTTTGTCTCTCCCCACTAGAATGGTGACCACATCTGTTTACTAATCCCAGGACTAAAAAAAGTTCATGGCATGTGAAAAGTACTCAATGAATATGGAATTAATTAAGAGTTCACAAGCACCTTCACTCTTCAGGGATACTTCTGATGAAGCAAAATGGCAGACAAGCACTTGACAATGTCAAATTTGCCTTCTATTTGCAGGAAAATAACTTTTACTCAATCTTCTCAAGCTGAAGATAAGACAGCATCTACTTTTACAGCCTCTGCTGATTTTAATACTAAGCATCAAGTGAAATAAACATCAGATAAGGAAAACTGAAGCTTTGATTATTTGTTGGAACTATCAGGGCACTGGACTGTCAAAAGATGTTTAGCCAAGTTCATTCATTCACTGGGCTTTCCTGGTGGCTCAGTGGTAAAGAATCCACCTGCCAATGCAGGACACATAGGTTTGGTCTTGAGTCAGGAAGATTCCTTGGAGAAGGAAATGACAACCCACTCCAGCATTCTTGCCTAGGAAATCCCATGGAGAGGGGAGCCTGATGGACTTCACAGTCCGTGGGGTCACAGAAGAGTCAGCTTGGCGACCAAACAATGATAACAACAAATTCATTCACTAACATCAAGAATGATGAGCACCTAAAATATGCTAGTCTCCAGGACATACATAGAACAAAGCATGAGTAAATAAATACTACTGTTGGTGTTGCTTAGTTACTAAGTCGAGTACAACTCTTTTGTGGCCCCATGGATTGTGTAGCCTGTCAGGCTCCTCTGTCCATGGGANAGGTAGGAGTGAAGATGTAACTATTAAGGACCTACTGTTTAGCACATGGAACTCTACTCAATGCTATGTGGCAGCCTGGAGAGGGGCTTTGAGGGGAGAATGAATACATGTATATGTGTCACTGAGTCCCTTCACAGTTCACCTGAAACTATCACAATTTTGTTAATCGGCTATAATCCAATAAAAAATAAAAAGTTTAAATAAAAATACAAAAGCTGAAAAAAAAATAGAATGTTTTATTTACAAAAAAAAAAGAAGGAAAATTTTAGAGATGACTCAGATGTGGCTCTACTTGGTAGCTGGGGTGCTTATGAGAATGGGAAAACATGTCTTTCTATATTAGCACATAATATATATCACATAACTACTAGAGAAAAGAAGAGCAAAACTGGACTTAATTACTTTTTCAATCACATATGAAAAATATTTCTGTGAACAATATTTCCATTTTCTGATCTTGCTACAAATAGGTCGTTAGTTCTTTTTCCATTGTACTTTTCATAACAACACATTCTCAGAAGGAATTACAAGAGCACTGCTCAGTAGCGAACTCGAGAAGATGTGAGGCTAGCTCAGCCTTGAGAAGCTTGGGGCCACCCTCTGTCTATTCACTCTAACAATGATGAATGAACACAGACAGGCTTTCATCATGGAGAGTCAGAGTTCACTCCATAGCTTCCCTTAACCAGCTCACTCAGCTCTTTCATGAATGTGATCGTTACTGGAAGTACTTGTATTGTCCCCCCCTGAATTGACTTTCTTCCAGAGAAGACATTTGCCCCCCAAATTCTCTGGCATCAACTACATTAGGTGCCATGGAATTAAACATGATGATAAAGCCTGGACATGTTTGACAGAATAGGAATGGTTTTCAGCAATATCAAACTAATACAACTCAGAGAATATTTTAGCTAGATCAATCAAAGGAATTAATGAATAAAGCTGTCTATTTTGCAGTCCAGAGACAGAATCAGTTGACATCTGAGCCTGAATTCAGAACCAAGAGAAACTTTCAGTCTGCCTTTTACTGAGAACACTTCTTTTTATGGCAAACAAGAGAACAAACACAAGTTCTTGTTCATGTTCCATTCCATTATTCATGAATATCTCTGCATTTTGGACAGTCAGGCAATGCCCAAAGTACAGGAGCTGAACAAACACCGGAGTCAGGATGCTCTCGTAGGCTTTGCTCCTTCCTCCCAGCTACAGATACCCTGGATTTCTGTTGTTTACAACTGACTGGGTGAGGAAAGGAGTTTTCATCCAATTTAAGGTTGTGATGCCTTTATTTTCACTTGTATCAACAGCAAAGCTTTTGATTGTATCCAAGGAACAGCTAGGAAATCACACTGCTGAGAAGCTTCACACTTAAATTACACACTGCTGATCAAGGGAAGAGGATAGTATTAGTACTAAGAATCATTTGTTCATTTGTTCATTAACTGAACAATTATCTTTTGTCACCTACCAGGCACTGAGGTTAAAGAAGTAAACTAAACAAACTCGTCTCATGGTTCTATCCATCATGGAGAGACAGAGGAAGGAAATAAGATATATGTTATATAGTAAGTGCTATAGGGGAAAGCAACAGGGGGTAAGAATTAATGAAGTGAAAAATGTCAGATGTTACAAGTGCTCTACATAGAATAATTCCAACATCCAAATTTACTAAGTAGATTACACACACACACACACACACACACACACACACACATGTGTACATGTATCATATTACAGAGGAGGATATCTGATCTAAAAGAAACACTAATTTGCACAAGATTACATAACTAATTCACAGGGCTAGAATTAAAACTCTGGATTTTTACTTTGTCAAGGTCTAGAGTTAGTGTGACTTTTAATAGAGCTATAGTATGTCTTCTTTAAATATAAATAGCCCTTAAAATGATTTTCGATTGCACAGGTCTGACACTGACTCCTCTAAGATTTGAGTTTAGCTAATTCCATAGATCAATGGCAGTAAAAGAGCTTGAAAACAAGTTTATTGATTATTTCTCCTATTAAAAAGACTGCAAGGGGGAAAAAGTATTTGTTATTTAACAAAAATAACTTATAAAATGTTTCCTTGTCCCAACTAAAATACACCAATAACAAAAGTGATTCTTAAGAAAAAAAAATTATATATAGTCACTTTCTCCAGAGCAACTTGTTTTTGCAAATTTCTTCTTCTTGTCAATGAAACACTTCTAGATGAATGTCAAAGTCTTTCTTGGGGAATTGAAACTGTGAAGCACAGCTGAGAGAGAGCAGGCTTCTGCAGCTTAGCCTTGGTAACATCTTTGAGGAGGTGGGAGGAGCTTACTCCTCACGGCCTCTAGCTTTTCCTCAGTACATCCCAAAAGATTGACCACCTGGGACAGAGAGACACTTCATTCCATTCTCTACCTCCCTTCAGCATCTGTGTTTTCTTTCTCCTTAATTATTCTGAGCAGAAACAACCCTTGGGAAAGCTGTGTAATTTCCTTCTTTTGTTGACATCTGACCCAACTCAGGCAGATGCCCCAGGTTCAGAACCTCTTCTTTTACTTGTCTTGGGACCAAAAGCTCTTTTCAGCAAGCTGCCAAAATGGTAAGGAGCTGGCAAACTGAGAGCTGATTCCAAAGGGAGTGAAATGGAAGCCAAAAATGTGTTCTTGTTCAGTCCTTACGTCATGTCTTCCTCTTTACGACCCCATGGACTTAGCACGCCAGGCTCCTCTGTCCACTATCTTCCAGAGTTTGCTCAGATTCATGTCCATTCACCGTCTCATTTTCCACTGCCCTCTTCTTTTCCTTCAATCTTTCCCAGCATCAGGGTTTTTTCCAATGAGCTGGCTCTTCACATCACGTGGCCAAAATATTAAAGCTTCAGCCTCACCACGATAATCTAAGCAACAACTTTGTCTCAACTAGACCACTAGAGTGGGGTCTGATCTGAGTCCATTCTCAGTGCTTATTTGATATTGAGGTATCATTATACACAGTAAAATTTTCCCATTTCCCAGGTGTACACACCTATAAATGTTCACAAAATAATTACAGTGAAGGTATTAAATATCTCCATCCATCCTCCAAATCACCTACCGTGCCTTTGTGGTTGATCCCCTTATCCCCTGGCAACTCCTGGACTGATACTTTTCCCCTTTCTAATGTGTTCTAGAAATGGAATTACATAGTTTGACCAAAAAGTTCATTCAGGTTCATTTCTGTAAAATGCCATAGTACAGTAGACAATAAGTTAAAATCATGCTAATCCTTTGCTTAAAACATTCTAAAGGTTTCTCAGTGAATGGAACACTCACTCCTCGCCAGAGTTTACAGACCCTGCTGCTGTGGGCTAAATCGTGTTCCCCAAAGGGTCCATTGAAACACTAATCCCTTGTTAAGTGGGAACGTGAACTTATTTGGAAACATAGTCTTCTTCGTAAATGTAATTAAGATGCAAATTAAGGTTGGGTCGTCCTGGAACAGAGGGGATCCTTACTCTAATACAACGAGAGTCCTTATAAAAAGAGAAGAGACACAGAGATAGACACACAGAAGGAAAACGGAGGCAGAGATGGTGTGATGAAGAAGTCAAGGAATGCGAAGGACTTCCAGCAATTCCCCAAAGCTAGGCGAGACAGCATGACCCTGCCGTCATCCTGATTTAAGACTCTTTGCCTCCAGAAATATAAGAAAATAAGTGTCTATTGTTTTAGATACTTTCACCAGCCAGTTTCCCACCCAGTTCATGGTACTCAGTTCTAGCAGCTACAGGTAACTATTAATAACACAGTACTATACCTGTCTACCTGCCAAATTCCTCCGGATTCTCTGCTTCCCATCCTTGCAGACGCCCTAGCTGTGGGACGTCCTCAGCTATTCAAATGGAGGGCAGGGACAGCTTTCCCTCCTCAGATGCCTCACAGGGGCTGTCTTCTCTCTCAAGGACATTCTTTCCTCTATTTCTCTGCCTGGTTAAAATCCTACTCATCTGTCAAGCCTCAGCTGAAATGGAAAGAATTCCTTGATCCCCTCAAATAAACTAGGCTGCTTTGCATAGTTCTCTGACCTTTTCCTTTGTAGCATTCATTTCAATTCATAATTATATAAATGATCTCTGTTGACTTATTTATTTACCATTTGTTCTCTCATAATAAATCATAAGCTGTGATGACCAAACTCATCTTGTTTTGTCCACTCTGCTGTGTTTCTGGGTGTGTGTATATGTGTATATTTGATTATGAAAATTTAATTAATAATCTCTAGCTTATATTTCTGGGGAGAAAATTCTTTAAAAAAAAAAAAAAGAAGAAAGAAAGAAAGAAAAAGGAAAGCCTGAACATTGAGTTTCTCTTACTTCAAATACTATGGCCACCCCTACCCCGGTTCTAAAATGCTCTTTTTTCTCTATTCTAATAACGTAAGCAAAAAGAAAAATAAACAAGATCCCACCTTAGGCTCCTTTAACATTGCTGAGGCAGAGTGGAATATTTCAAAGACTTTACCAAACCCTGAAGGAATACAAGATTTTAATACCTTTTGAGAATCAGTTGATACACAAAAATCTCAAGTTATCTATCCTTCAATTCAAATCTAGCCTATAACTCTCACTCCAGATATTTTATCTCCAGAAATATCCTGCAGGAACTCCTATTTTGACATGATGATAACACTAGTTTCTTTGAGATAAAGAAACAGATTTCCATATGTCACATACCAAGGACTAGTCCTTAAAGTCCTTGCTTTCTGTCTGAGAAACAGAATTTGTTTCTGGGTGTATGACCTCAAGTATTCTTTCAGAAAAGAGCCCCTTCCCATAACCTTCTACATGCACAAAGGGGCCATGTTCACTCTGTGTAACGAACCCTATGACAAACTCATTACCACATCATAAACAGAGAATCTTTTAAACAACAGACTCATGTATTCCCTCATGTTCAACTTAGCGACCTCATGGACTGCAGCTTACCAGGCTTCTCCATCCCTGGGATTTTCCAGGCAAGAGTACTGGAGTGGGGTGCCACTGCCTTCTCTGATAGATAGAAGCAGACTATTGACAGAACACTGTTTGACATTAGGCGCTGAGAGCCTTAGCTCGTTACTTGGTAAAGTAAATCTTTCATCTGAGTACAATATTAATCAAGTGCTCTGGAAGTACCTGGGTCATAGGTAAGCATGGGCAATCACCCTCCATGCCAAACTTGAAGCTGGTTAGATCAAGTGTTTTGAGGACTGCAAGAGGTCCATGATGTGCTCTGGACTCTATTTCAGAGCACTTCTCAGGTTGCAGATGGTACGTCATTATGTGAATTAGATCTGTATCAAGTCATCAGGCCTTTCGCTAGTACCAAGAGAAAAGAAACCTCAGGTATAATAGTACCCATCATCTTTCCATCCGAGGACAAAATGTGTTTTTGTACATGTGTATAACCTGTCAGTGGTCACCCTGCTCTGGCCTGGGTCTGAAATAATGGACCTTTCAAAGGTTAGGAGGCAATGACNAAAAGAAACCTCAGGTATAATAGTACCCATCATCTTTCCATCCGAGGACAAAATGTGTTTTTGTACATGTGTATAACCTGTCAGTGGTCACCCTGCTCTGGCCTGGGTCTGAAATAATGGACCTTTCAAAGGTTAGGAGGCAATGACATTTACAAAGCTACTGGAGAGATATTTCTGCTGTGCCTCTAAAAACAGAAATGCAACTCTTTCCCCGTCATCAACTTGATGACCTAGGAAAACACATTTTAGAAGCTTTGCCTCAAAATGAGAACAGTCTTCTTTTGTCAGAGTGGAAAAATGATAAACTACAGAAGGCATGGAAAACGGACTTCTCTTTGAGTCGGGGATAAGCACCACTGTACTTTCTCTCAGGGATTACTGTGACTTATGTGTCTGCAGGTAAAAATCCAGATGGGGAAATGGATGACTCCAAAGTCATATATCCTTACTCTGCAGTCCAACTCTATCAAACTGAAAATATATTTTGATTTTTTTGAAAGGTAAAATAAATAGCAGGAAAAGAGACAGAGAGAAAAGCACTCTGAACAGTAGGAGACACAATACCAAGTCTCTTTTCAAGTTTTTACTAACCTGGCAGACGGAAATTTAAAGACTGACAGATATACAACGAAGAATATCAATTATATTAATGAATTTAAATAGGAGGCCACTCTCCTATCATTGGTCAAACCAATACCTAACAGTTTATAGTTAGATATAAAAAAACACAAAGATAAGAGAGGATATGAAGAAAACATGAACAAAACAAAAAAGAAGGGCAGNCATGGACTGCAGCTTACCAGGCTTCTCCATCCCTGGGATTTTCCAGGCAAGAGTACTGGAGTGGGGTGCCACTGCCTTCTCTGATAGATAGAAGCAGACTATTGACAGAACAGTTTGACATTAGGCGCTGAGAGCCTTAGCTCGTTACTTGGTAAAGTAAATCTTTCATCTGAGTACAATATTAATCAAGTGCTCTGGAAGTACCTGGGTCATAGGTAAGCATGGGCAATCACCCTCCATGCCAAACTTGAAGCTGGTTAGATCAAGTGTTTTGAGGACTGCAAGAGGTCCATGATGTGCTCTGGACTCTATTTCAGAGCACTTCTCAGGTTGCAGATGGTACGTCATTATGTGAATTAGATCTGTATCAAGTCATCAGGCCTTTCGCTAGTACCAAGAGAAAAGAAACCTCAGGTATAATAGTACCCATCATCTTTCCATCCGAGGACAAAATGTGTTTTTGTACATGTGTATAACCTGTCAGTGGTCACCCTGCTCTGGCCTGGGTCTGAAATAATGGACCTTTCAAAGGTTAGGAGGCAATGACATTTACAAAGCTACTGGAGAGATATTTCTGCTGTGCCTCTAAAAACAGAAATGCAACTCTTTCCCCGTCATCAACTTGATGACCTAGGAAAACACATTTTAGAAGCTTTGCCTCAAAATGAGAACAGTCTTCTTTTGTCAGAGTGGAAAAATGATAAACTACAGAAGGCATGGAAAACGGACTTCTCTTTGAGTCGGGGGTTAGCACCACTGTACTTTCTCTCAGGGATTACTGTGACTTATGTGTCTGCAGGTAAAAATCCAGATGGGGAAATGGATGACTCCAAAGTCATATATCCTTACTCTGCAGTCCAACTCTATCAAACTGAAAATATATTTTGATTTTTTTGAAAGGTAAAATAAATAGCAGGAAAAGAGACAGAGAGAAAAGCACTCTGAACAGTAGGAGACACAATACCAAGTCTCTTTTCAAGTTTTTACTAACCTGGCAGACGGAAATTTAAAGACTGACAGATATACAACGAAGAATATCAATTATATTAATGAATTTAAATAGGAGGCCACTCTCCTATCATTGGTCAAACCAATACCTAACAGTTTATAGTTAGATATAAAAAAACACAAAGATAAGAGAGGATATGAAGAAAACATGAACAAAACAAAAAAGAAGGGCAGTTAAGTCACCAAACTACAGCCAACACAAAAGAACCAAGCAGGAGAAAGGGTGAAACTGTTGGGGGAAGCACACTGACTGAAGCTGCCCCCCTGGCCAGGCACCATAGTAACCATTTGCATGAGTTGTTTTATGACAGGAGATCCTGATAAGGAATACGGAACTAATGAGCCGCCACCAACCGGAAGAGTTCGGGAAAGGTCAAAAGGAGACACCGCATGTCTGTCCACTTCCCAGAATCCCTCTCCTTAGCATCCATCTTGACTGAGCGATGCGTGCACCACCAGGAAAGACTCTGAACTAGAATGATTGGCCAAAGACCACCCGGAAACTAATCCCTTCACCATAAACCCCAAGACTGTGAGCCACGCTGCAGAGCGGGTCTCCTGGGTTCCCTTACCCGACTGCTCTCCCCCCGGGTGCCCTTTCCCAATAAAATCTCTTGCTTTGTCAGCACATGTGTCTCCTTGGACAACTCATTTCCGAGTGTGAGACAAGAGCCCAGCTTCCAGCCCTGGAAGGTGTCCGTCTTCCTGCAACAATACCTTTCAATTGGAAAAGTTGATAAACTAAAATGAACATAAAATAATGAAATGGTAAATGTTAGAGAAACATCCTTGTAAGTATTTTATCAACTCAACAGAATAAAATGCTACACAGAGCAGCTCCAGAAATTCTAGACATAAGGAGCTTAAGGACGGTAACAGAGTTGGATAAGAGAACCAGGGGAATATCTTAGAGTTGCCCAGTGGGTACCTGCTGTGTGCTTAGTCACTCAGTTGTGTCCGACTCTTAGGCACCCCACAGATTGCAGCTCACCAGGTTCTTCTGTCCATGGGATTTCCCAGGCAAGAATACTGAAGAGAGTTGCCATTTCCTCCTCCAGAGATCTTCCTGATCCAGGGATCAAACTCGAGTCTCTTATGTCTCCTGCATTGGCAGGCAGATTCCTTATCACTGTACCATCTGGGAAACACATTTTCAGGGTAAGCAGACTTAATTCAGACTGCAAGCTATATATATATATATATATTTTTTTTTAATGAGTATAGTTTTCTAAAAATGTTACAACACAGGATTGAGAGACTACTAATTGTTCACATTAAAAAGCACTGTACTTATTTTCAGGGTTGTATGAGGGAGAGGAGATTGGTGGTTTGAACAGCAGAAAGAAAAATTGGAATTAAACAAATAAATAAATTCAGGGGTAACTTATTCTTTTACCCTGAGACCAGATCTGCTGTTCAAGCCAAATTGACTGTCCATTCATCAGATATTCCATCAGTTATTCTAGTTTGTAGAGCACTTGACTTGAATTGACATAATTATAATTGGACAAGCCTTTTTTTTTTCAGCTGAATTTGGATCAGTTCCTTAATTCTTCCATTTTAGTTTATGACTATCTTCCTCATCATCCATTTTTAGGAAAGTAGACAGTCCTTCCCGAAAGCCAAACTATTCCCTAATGTATTTACTATCTAAGTCAGAGTCCTGGCATATTCGCTTTTTTTAAAGCTTTGTGTAAAGATATAGGGTGATAGTCAGAAGGCAAGCACAGGTATATGAATGAGATAGAAACATTTTTCCATCCTGGTGAAGGAGTAGGGAAGCAGATCAAATCAGCAAGAATGACCTGGATTATATTTTCAGGCCTGAGAAAAGTATGCTTACTTTTTAACAGCAACATGAATTTTACCATGAAATCTTGGTCTTTATACTGTGGGCCCCAAGCCAGATTAATCTTGTGTTCACTAAAAATAATAAGGCAATTATATTGCAGAAACGTTTTAAGCATCATTCTAAACAAATNATGCTTACTTTTTAACAGCAACATGAATTTTACCATGAAATCTTGGTCTTTATACTGTGGGCCCCAAGCCAGATTAATCTTGTGTTCACTAAAAATAATAAGGCAATTATATTGCAGAAACGTTTTAAGCATCATTCTAAACAAATCACAAGTATCAATATACTAAATTCTCACCATGGTCTTTTCTTTATCCCCACATCAATGAGACACACACAGAGCTTACACAGCAAGTAGATGGCAATCCTGCCATTCATACAATGCACTTTAGCCTCTGTACCAACTGTCCTACTCCTGGTATTCATTTGTAGATGTTTCTCCCATTTGCTTACATGTCACTTTGTGGGATGGGGCAGTGTGGTCTATAGAAGAAGAAAAAAATGACTTTACCTTTTACAATTAGAAATTATACTTGTTGTCAGCCCAGTGTTTGCAACACGGAAGACATTAAGTATTTTATTTAAAAAGTTAACAATTATGTCAAATATTTCTCTCTTGCACAAAAAGAGGCCCAGAGTTGATTCAACAAGTTCACATCTCACCTAAGGTAGCAAGCAAACATCTAGATTGAGGGAAGAAAAAAGGGAGAAAATCTTTCAAAGATGCCAGTCTAGCATTGTCCTATCATGTAATAGGGAGCTCAAAGCAACGCAAGTTTCCATGAGGAAGGCACTTGACCTTGGGAAAACAGCACTGCCTGATACCAAAGGGATTAGCAAGTGTTCCATTTTCCCACTCTGTCTTCAATTACTTTGATGAGCAATTAAAATGCTAATTAAAAAACAATCTAAAACTTAGCACTAGGAAGGTTTGGAAATAATATACTCACATGTTCTACCACACAGACAAATAATAAGGTCACCAAACAAAAACAATCAGAAAAAAAGGGTTGAATTATCACAATAATGTTCAAGTTCAATTCTGTTTTCGTGTTTACAAGGAGCATGTGATGATGGTGGTTTAGTTGCTAAGTCACGTTCAACTCTTTTGACCTCATGGATGGTAGCCCGCCAGGCTCTTCTGTCCATGACATTCCCCAGGTAAGATGCTGGAGTGGGCTGCCGTCTCCTTCTCCACACAATGGTATGTGTATACCATTATTCTCCAATGTGAATTAGCTTATTTATCATAACTTTCCTTAGAAAAACAACTTTTTTATTCAAACTGACAATCATAGATTCTAAGTATCTTTCTAAAGTGGGATAAGATGTAAGTTAGTCTAGCTCAGAACAATTAATTACAATATTGATAACTTAATTTGCCTAATGTTGTGGGGCATAGGGTTTTCATGTTTCCCTCTAAATAACCTGGATGCTGGGTTTTTTGTCATTCATTCACAAGCACTCTTGAGAGTGAATTGAAATAGTTTTGAACAATGTGTGTTTTCTTTTTTATTTGGTGTTGCCACAGCATTTAAGCATCACTGTAGTGATATTATTTACTTACAGTCTATACAACTTAATCTACTAATTACAAACCTAAGAAAGTATATATAATAGTTAATATTGAGAACCATTAAAAAAAATAGGCTGTATGAGGGAAGCAATTTTTCCTCCATATATGCCTGGAGGAAGAAATGGCAACCAAAGAGTCAGACACGACTTAGTGACTAAACAAGACAAGAATGCCAGCTATATGCTATGTGCCTAAGACACAAAACTGTACTCAGCACAAGTAAAAGTGAAAGTGTTAGTGGCTCACAGAAGAGATGCTCTTTGTTGATGAAACAAATTCACATAATTTTGACCAAGTGTAATCTATAAGGAACACCAGTCTTTAAAATGGAGCATCATCTGTTTTTTTTTTTTTAATACACTAAGTAATATAAATATAAATAGTTAAATGTTTCCTAACCCACCTGAGCACTAACTCCAGTACATTTAAATAACCAAATAACAACCTAATTATATTTATACACACACACACACACACACACACACACACACACACACACAGACTTTTGTGAGATGGATTCAAACTCTTGAAACATTTTCCCTCAAAACAGACTTTTGAAAAAAGTACTTTCTGTCTGTTCCCTTCCATTTTATCTGCAAAGGAATGGTCTTTCAAATTAAGTTGATTTTTCTCGACTCCTGCCAATCAATTGCTGTTACTATTATTGCAATTCCTTTTCACTGGTCTCTTAACCCCAGTCTCACTCTATTTTAATTTGTTCTCTACAATGTCATCATCTGTTTTTCTTAAATGGAAATGCTTATAGTATTTAAAATACACACTCAGAAGTCTTTACAACAGAACCAGGTCCAAATTCTTTAGCATACTATTCTTTTTTTTTTTTTTTTTTAATAGGATCTCAACTTTTCCTGCCTGTTTTGAAATCCTAGTTGCTAATAGGCTAAGTAAACCGTCTTATCCTTTGGATCTTTGTTCATTATGGTCTCTTTTGCTATGTCTTTCTTCTTTTCCAGGGGTACTTAAATGTTACCTCATCTTTTGAACTGACATTTACTTTCACACAAGTTGATTTATTTATGAGATTAAAAAGATCCTCTGCTGATGTGACTAGAGCAGATCTGAAGTCCAAATGAGATTATGAAAAAAGTTTATAATGTAACAAGTTGTGAGAACTAGTATCACACATGTATCATATATGCATTTACGTGTAGTTATGTGCTTATGGAATAATAGTTCTAAGACACATTTTACCACTGAACTGTCTCTTTTATCCTAAGTGAAAGTGTGAAAGTGTTAATAGCTCAGTAACGTCCAATTCTTTGTGACTCCATGGGCTGTAGCCCACCAAGCTCCTCTGTCCATGAAATTCTCCAGGCAAGAATACTGGAGTGGGCAGCCATTCCCTTCTCCAGGGGATATTCCCGACCCAGGGATCAAACCTGTGTCTCCTGCATTGGCAGGCAGATTCTTTACTGTCTGAGCCACCAGGGAAGTCCCTAAAGAGATGTTAACTGGGAAATGATTAGCAAAATTGGCAGGAAAGCCTATTTTTGGTAGTTCAATGTTACCCAAACCATTAAATTACATTACAACTGAAGAGGCATGCTGACAAAGCAGCAGGTTTTATATATCGGAGCATTTTTGCAGACCCCAGAGTAGAGGTCCCCAAATCAAATACCTGCAGGGAGTGTGCCTTTAGCATATGCGTGCTGTAAGCCTGCCCTTGGTAAGCTGTTCCTATGCTTATGTAAGCATAACACCTGCCTACTTTTATGTCCTTTAAAACACTGTGTGGGCCTATCAAACAGTCAAGCAAAATATATTTTGTGGAGTGTATTTCTCAACAACTGCGAATTTGAAATCTCTGATGTTAGGCTCATGGGGCCTGCTACCACTTCCAGCTTTCACTTTCTCTGCTAAGTATGCTTCCTATTCAGAAAAAGCAGTGAGAATAATTTTGAATATAACTGTATTTGCAAATCATCATGATCAAATGATTTAATAGTAACACATAGTGTATTGGCTCATTTACCCTCATAATTAGATTAGCGCTGCTAAGACTACCCCACAGCTTCTATCAGTAACTCAGTACAACAAACATTTATTAAGCATCCACTGTCTCTAGAAATGGTTTGGTCCTTGTGGATTAGAAAATAAATCGGACCCAATCTCTATGTGTAAGATGCTTATAATACAGTGGGGGAGACTATTGTAAACAGGTAATTTCAACATAGAAGTTTCTAGGTCACTTTAAGTATTTAGTATATGTTTGTAGGAAGAACATGTGATGAATAAACAAAAGAATAGATGATGTAAGTATGGATAGGGTGCTTTGGAATGCAATCCAAACATGGTAGAAAGAAAGGAATAAAATGGTTTCCTGGGAGAGATGATTCCTGAGGACAAGTAAGGATTTGCCAAGCTAAGAATAAAACTTGGGTTATCAGAGAAGGTAAAAAGAGATGTAAAAGAAGCATCAAGAAAACTAACTTAGTATATAATTTTGTAACTCAGTGCTCATAAGTCCTTTTAAGTTGCCACATGTCATATAAGCTATAAACACATGCATAATTAATATCTGCAATAAATAGCTATTAATATTGTTAATTTAAAATATGGAAAACATAGCAGTGTATAAAGGTAGAGCTAGGCAGAAAACAATAAGACAGACTTTCTAAAGTCTTCAGTTCATTGTTTTTATAAGCCGAGGTCTGCTAAGGATGTAGCTGTTCCCCAGGAGAACTGAATTGAAATACTGAACCTAAGGGAGAAAACAAGAGAGTCGTTCAGTGAAAGCAGCCTCAAAAGGAATCCTCCAGGCTTCTGAAATATTGTTTTTGATCACATTCAGGCCCATATCATAACCCTCAATGATACCCTTAGGGACTGACCTTCTTTCACTGCATCAAAAGCCTAGATAGAGATGCAGAAGCAAGCTTTCCAGGATACAAAATGCTGTGTAAATCTCCACCCAAAAGTCAGAGAACGTGCTAAAGTGACAATCACAACCTCTTTCTTACCCTCAAATGCCATCACAAACACCAAGAAGGCATGATTTGGTAACTAAAAGATGAGACCCTTGGGGAAGCCTTTCAACTAGGAGACCTAGGTGAATTTCTTGCCTAAATTTTGTTGGCATAGAGTACTTGGAATAAGATATCAGAATAAAAAAGAAAAAAAATGTATGTGTATGTGTATAGATATTTCTGGGGTTATATTCATATATGTACATATATATATAATAAGCTCACATATGTAAACTCATAACATATAAATTCATAAACGCATATAGAAATATATCAATTCAAATATATGTAAATACATATATTCCCATAATTCTAAATTCTAAAAGTCTCATTATATATGAAGCCAGCTATTAGGCTTAAATACACTTGAAAATGAATTTGCATTTCTAAAATTTTTCTGGCTTTGAAAATCCTATGCTATTCTCTTGCCTTTTACTTATCTCACTTTAATTAGGCCTGCTAAAGGAAATGTAAGACACACTGGCATAAATTACCAATGCAGAACTTTGTCCAACATATGACTCAAACCAAGTAGCTTTTAAGAAAAATCGGGTTACCGCTTTTCACAAGACTCTATAGAGCTGAAGGACTCTCTACCTGAAGATGATGCTATTGAAAGTGATTAGTCAGTATTTGTATGCTCTGCCTGAAGAGGCTAAAGGTCAAACAATGACCCACAGAGACCATATCAGCACTATCACTGTTGCTGATAACAACACGCTGTGGGGCCCTAAACGGGAAACCTTAAACCTTAAAAACGGAGGGCTAGCTTTCTGGTCAGAAACTAAGATGGCGCCCGCAGGAAGGAGTGTGGGCGTGGTCTATGTTGCTTGTCAAAGTTTTTGATTGGCTCTCTTGATTTCCGTGCACGTGGATGGCACGTGGTCGCCATGGACTCCTGGTATCATGAAGGCACATGACGATCTGATCTTTAACTTGATTGGTGTAACTATGGAAAGTCCCTCCTAAAAACCCCCTGCTTGCCTATATAAACTGGGAGCTTGCGGCAATAAAGCGGAACTGCTCAGACAGAACCCGACGCGTGTGATTGTCTCTCGCTCGCCAGTTGGCTGGGTTGGCTCACCTCTCCTCGGGATCCCTCGGCTTTGCTGAGGTAAGTTCCACTGCCTCTCTCTGCGGAGCACCCCCTGCACACTGCCCTCCTTTCTACTTTCCCTTCAGATTGCAAGATCTTTTGGCTGTACTCATATCATTTCATTTCTACATCGCAAGCACCAGAGTACTGTTCATGCTATTGTGGCCATCTATTGGGTGGCGCTGGTGGTAAAGAACCCCCATGCCAATGCAGAAGACTTAAGAGATTTGTGTTCAATCCCTAGGTCTGCAAGATCCCCTTGAGAAGAAAACTGCAACTGTTTTGAGTTTCTTAATAACCTAAGTGTTCTCAGTAATGGGACATGTTGGGTGCTCACTCAGGTGGGAAGAGAAGAGAACATTAAGACCAGGTAAAATTGGGATTCCAACAATAATCAGCTCTAGAGTTACACCGCAGTTTGGAAGACTAGTCCAAGAAACCAAATTCCAGAAAAGAGAGCATAAGTGGTCTTAGCATTCATATCTAAGGAGACTACTCTGGTTATAGAAATGTGCCAGAAGCTGTCTCTGGTCAAAGGTGATACTTGTAGGTTGTACCCTCATAACTTTGATTACAAAGCCACATCAGGGAAAAGGACAAACTCCATGATTTAAAAAAAAAAAATTCCTTGTGGGCAAAACATTCAAAGATTAGGTAGGTAGGTTGTCAGATCTCTGGTTAAACTGGGTATCAAGGAAGAGCTCTTATTCCAGCAAGGAGCAAGGGAATAAACAAGAAAAATATCCTTGACATAGCAGACACACAATGGAAGTTTTGGAGAAAGACACACGTCAATTGTCTTATAAGTAACTGTGAGTGCATTTTAGCATCAAAAATCCCAAGCCTTTGGCATGATATTAATTTCAGACCCTCTGCTGGGTCATGGATAAAATAACTCATGCTTGATTCTGTTAAGACTCTACAGAGTTGAATCTTCAGGTTGAAGTAATAAATATCATGATTCTGAGAACCAACTAAATCTGTTTCACTTTTCTTTCTCTATCCTGTAATTAACACCCGCCTAACTATGTGTTCACTAAGGGGGATTTGAAAATCTTATTTCAAACTGAAAGTTCCTTGTAAACCCTAAGAGAGAAAGGTTTCATTGAAACCTTCAACTGCTGTTACAATTTTTAAACATTTTCATTATGATGAAAATTATGTTACAAAATTTACAATATTGCTATTAATAGAATCTGTGAAACAGTTCATCATAATTTCCAAAAATAGTTGATTAATAGGTTGGACCAATGCCACTTTATAGTACAAATATTAAAAGTGCTGAAAATATTTAGCTTATGAAGAAAACAGTTTTTTTTTTTTAATTTAATAGATAATATAGATGCTGCCCACTATTTAGTAATTAAAAATAAGAAAAATATGTGCTAATACACTGCAATAAGTTTTCACATCTGCATTATAATTTATATTAGTTGTGGTTAATGCATTTGCTTTACTCATTTTAATTATTTATAGAGAAAATTCCACTNATAGATAATATAGATGCTGCCCACTATTTAGTAATTAAAAATAAGAAAAATATGTGCTAATACACTGCAATAAGTTTTCACATCTGCATTATAATTTATATTAGTTGTGGTTAATGCATTTGCTTTACTCATTTTAATTATTTATAGAGAAAATTCCACTGTGTTCATCAAAGTACACCATTAGCTTATCACCACACAGTCATAATCAAAATACAGGTAAGCACCATTTTGCATAAACACTGGCATTTTATGAATCCAATTCTCTGTCCTTTGGATTAGGGGGAAAAAATGTGTACTTACTTGATACTATGAAATGTTACCAGCTCACCTTTTAAAAGAGAAGGATCTATTTTTGACATACTTAATTGTTGGTTTCTGTCCCTAAACAAAGCTGAATTCTAATGATTTTCCAGTCAACCTAGGGCTAACCAGGTAATGACAGCAAGATATAGCTGGATCCTTTTGCTTGCTTAGGTCCTCATGAAGAAAACTGAGTAGAAAGATCATTCTGGGGTCACATCCGAGTTTACTTACAGTGAAACTGTTCTGGAAAACTAGAATATGGGAAGAGAAGACACACCTCGAGCCTGGAAGGGCCATCTGAGCCCTGTTAAATAGGTCTCAGGTAAGTCTGAGCACTGAGTGGAGAGTAATATAAACTAGTACACTGAGGCAGGAGTCAGCGCAGTCATGATTCTCTGGATGGGCAAGGACCGGGACTGAGTGGAGACACGTCGGGACAGCCACTGTGCTCTCACCCCATGATGCTCTCGGGAATTATACACAGGGTGGGGCTTCCCTGGTGGCCCTGTGGTTACAAAGCTACCTTGCAGTGCAGGGAACCCAGGTTCAATCCCTCATCTGGGAAGATCCTACATGCCACGGGGCAACTAAGCCTGAGCACCACAGCTACTGAGCCACGACTACTAAGCTTGTCCACCTAGATTCTGTGTTCCACAAAAGAAGCCCACGCATCGCAACTAGAGAGGAACCCTTGCTCTCTGCAACTAGAGAAAGAACACGTGCAGCAACGCAGACCTACAACACCCCAAAACAAAGAAACATAGGGTGACCACTTAATTCCAGTGTACCAGAGACATTCTTGGTTTAGCACTAAATTTGCTAAATGTTGTCCAGATTATTACTCATACAAAATTTTCCTTCTTTTGGGGGGTTAAAACTTGTTCAGATGATACATTTCAAAGCTCATTTATTCTTCAGTGTTACTCTTTTGTCCAAAACTAAAGAATAGACAGCTCTGAAATGTCTGGCCACCACCAAAGATGAACAGTATGAAAAATGGAGACTTCTAATAGGGTTGTCTGTACTGCAGATTGTTAGAAAACCTAAAAATTTGAAAGTGAAAGTTGCTCAGTCGTGTCCGACTCTTTGTGACCCTATGGACTGTATAGTCCATGGGATTCTCCAGGGCAGAATACTGGAGTGGGTTGCCTTTCCCTTCTCCAGGGGATCTTCCCAACCCAGGGATCAAACTCAGGTCTCCCACTTTGCAGGTGGATTCTTTACCAGCTGAGCCACAGAAGGGAAGTTGGTAAATCCCCTTTCTCCTTGGATTCCAATCCATCACCATTAATAACAATGCAAACGTCTCCACTGTACTCAGGCAGGTGAACTTACTCAGGTGTCAGTCTCTGGGCATAGGTGGCACTCAATTATTACAATTCTTTTGCAATTACTGGTCCAGTGCTTACAAATCAGAAGTAGCAGCAAAGTAAGAGATACACACGTACACACACATACATATATACACACACACACACACACACACACACACCGGAGACATCTAAAACAAAACTAGCTTTAATTTTGTTGCCGGGGAGGAGCCCCCAAAGAGTTTCAGTGATCTTCTCTTTATTTTTCTATAAAACCCTGTAAACCAGTTAATCCCCTAATTTCCCAAACCTCATTTACATCTCCAATCTGATTTCCCACTAGGTTCTAAAACTGCTAGGTAAGGTATTTCCTTAGTCGTTTTTCTCTTTGTCTCCCTCAATCCTTCCAATATCAGAAGGAAGCTTTCTTGCTGCCTGTTTCCAAGTAGGCCACTATTGTGGACTCTACAAAATGAGAGGTGGTTTGTTCTAATAAGATGGAATCAAAAAGAAGAGATAATACAGAGTATTAAGTCAACCATTGGCCATGCGAACATTCAGATTGTCTGTAAGGGCCTTATGTAAATTCAATTTTATAGGTTCTGGAAAACAAGGAAATAAATGTTCATTCACTCATGTTCATGGGGTAAATATGCACACATGCATGCTCTCTCTCTCTCTGTCACACACACACCTGTGTATGAACATTCATTTTGCACAAAGAAATCCCATTTGCAAATTCTTGTTTTCATTATAATGTTTAGGACAGGCATTACAGAGTTGAATTTAAACATACCCTGCCAGTTTTTAAAAAGGAGTGAATTGGATATTTCTATTTGTAGAATGATTCCCGTATGCAACTACTATTATTGTGAAAACTCTGGCTGGAAGGGAATCTCTATTTGCAAGTACTATGGGGCCTTTACTGCTGCTGCTGGTGTTGCTAAGTCGCTTCAGTCGTGTCCGACTCTGTGCGGCCCCAGAGATGGCAGCCCACCAGGCTTCGCAGTCCCTGGGATTCTCCAGGCAGGAACACTGGAGTGGGTTGCCATTTCCTTCTCCAATGCATGAAAGTGAAAAGTGAAAGGGAAGTCGCTCAGTCGTGTCTGACTCTTTGCGACCCCGTGGACTGCAGCCCACCAGGCTCCTCCATCCATGGGATTTTCCAGGCAAGAGTACTGGAGTGGGCTGCCATCGCCTTCTCCGATGGGGCCTTTGCACTAAGGAACAATTACAGGAAAGAATAGGAATTGAATGCAATTCGCTTTTTTGTTGTCAGGTCTCTCCCTGTGGAGCCTCACATATCCCCAGGAGCTTGTACCCCTCCCCAATCCTACCACAAACTCAATAACATCTAAAGCAGACGAGACAGAGAGAGAATACTTTTGGACCTCAAAGAGGTATAACCCTGATGTATCAGGTCATATGAGTTCATATGATAGAAAGTCTGAAACCCTCAGAGGACCCAGAACATTGCTTCTTTCCCCCCCAACTCCCGTATCACTAAGTGTTCTTTCCATAAACGTTTACATGACCTTTCTGCCTATTCTACATCAGGATCCCTGTATTAAGCTCAAAGATATCACACGGTCTTGTATTCATCTTTGTCCTTTTAACAGAGGTTGGCCCAGGGTTTTGAATATATCAAAGCATAATGAATATTTGTAATGTGAATAGGGCAATCTGAACAGATATGAAACATAGTATTTGAAAGAAAGATAAACTGCTGAATTATAACCAGAAACAGGATAGTTCATTTGCCCAGTTCAATATTCTTTAAATAATTGGTTTCAGTTGTCACTAATTTAAATTAAATTTTACATTTAAGCAGATATTTGTTTAGACTTCTCTTGACATACCAGGAAAGCTGATGGCTCTGGGCCTCTTTTCCCTCTGTTAACAATTGGTTGGGGTGAAATAAAGAGACTCCTTTAGAAGGGCTCAGTGTTGCCAGTTTGCCTTAGACCTCACCATTCCCTATTACTGTATACCTGGGGTCTTTTACTCACCTGATTTCTTGGCCTCAGTTTTTGCTTGTGGAAAAATAAACTGGTTTGTGGAGGTGTGTTTGGAGGCTCAGTAATCTCTGTGCACCCACAAGTCTAGCTGATCTTTAATTCCCTGGGCATTTCATGTGAAAGTGTGTATACATTCATGTGTGACTTTTTCTTAGGAATGGTTTCATCAAATTTTCAAAAGAATGTGTAGCTCAAAAAACCTAGATTGAGAAATGAGTCACTCAGTAAGAAAATACCTACTAAATACCTACTATATCTAGAGTCTGAAGATCTCAGATCTTTTAAACCTTGAATATCTTACATTATACATACAGGTATATAAACACACATATACACACCTCGATTTGGGGACTTTCCATGTAGCTAAGAAGTAATCAAAGATTCAGAGGAACACTGACTTAATACACATTGCTCTTTGGACTGAACAGCACTCTCTCAATATCGATTCTCAGCTGAAACTCTCATTTCCTTTGGATGATGATCGCAGATCAGACCCCTCAGTCTCCACGCTTCAGCCATGGCAAGGGAGTACAGAGAAAGTCTTCAGACTCATGATAAAAGACTTCCCAACCTGAATCTAAAATAAATGTCTCCAATTTATACAAACTGTGACATTTTGAAAAATCAAAGGGTTTAATATTGACTCAATTTGAAGCATTCCATCTGTTTAAATATACAAGGACTTTCTTTGGTATTTAACGATCCTTGAATCTAGATGTAATCTTGCAAGCTGGAGCCTCTTCCTTGTTTAAAATACTATTTATTGGCTCATTTTATTTTTATTTTTTAGAGTGAGTTACATACACCCCAGAACAACTTCTTCTGTGTTCTCTGAAGATTTACTTAACATCACTTGGGTTATAAAGGTACAGTGAAACTAGAGGAAGTTTTTAATCCCACTAAAATGATTGCCTTAAAGGAATTTTAGAATTGCTAAAAAAAGACAACGGGCCCAAATGCAGGTGCTTGTACAAAACACTACATCACCAAACTAAGACTTAAAAAATTAGTTTCACTTTTTCCAGAAATGGAATCTGAAATCAGTCAATCAAGAATGACCTGATCAATATTACTTAGGCCATCTGCCTGACAGACCTGTGTGTGTGTTCAGTCATTCAGTCGTGTCCAACTCTTCTAAGATTCTGTGGTCTGTAGCTCGCCAGGCTCCTCTGTCCATGGGATTCCCCAGGCAAGAACACTGGAGTAGGTTGACACCAGAGGATCCTTTCTGATCCAGGGGATCTTCCCTACCTAAGGATGGAATCTGAGTCTCCCAAGTCTCCTGCATTGCAGGCAGATTCTTTAATGCTGGGCCATCAGGGAAACCCATCTGATATACCCTTGCTGTCTCCTAAAGGATACTTTGTAGCCAAACAGCTTTGTTGTCAAGGGTAATTTTCTTGTTGCTGCTCCATTCTGTCTATAAAAATCTTTCATTTTGTACAGTTCCTCAGAGTTCCTTTCTATCCACTAAACTAGATACTGTCTGATTCAAACTGATTTTGCTCAAATAGACACTTAAAAGGTTTAATATGTCTCAGTTCATCTTTTAAAGAATCCAAGAGGTCACCTCCAAAATGGATATGCTTTCCTGGAATAGAACATTGACGAGGTTTTGAGAAATGAGAACCACCCTATTTGAAACACTGTCATATCTGCAGAAGCAACACTCTCATTCCAGTATTCTGCACAGAGTGGAGTATCTTAGTCCCAAACTGCAAAATATCAATGGGAAATTCCCAGCAAGAATAGGTACAGTTATTGGTGCCAAGTCAGAGGATGGGGTGATAAAGAATAGGCAAAGGAGCTTGTTTCTAATGGTATTAGAGATGCCTTATTCAGAATTACTGGGAAAGGAAAGCTCGTAATACATATGTATAATATATATATATATACACACACGTATATACACACACACATATGTATATGTGTACACATGTATAATATATATACACATACATGTATACATATATGTGTATATGTATGTATGTATGTATATATATGTGTATCTATATGTGTATACATATATGTGTATATGTATATATATACATATGTATGTGTATATATAATATCTATGTATCTATACATGTATGTGTATATGTATCTATATGTATATATCTATATGTATCTGTATACATATGTATAATATATATATTCACATATATATGTATACATATATACATGTATATATAAAATATAAAATATCTATGTATCTATCTCCTATTGGAGNTGTGTATCTATATGTGTATACATATATATGTGTATATGTATATATATACATATGTATGTGTATATATAATATCTATGTATCTATACATGTATGTGTATATGTATCTATATGTATATATCTATATGTATCTGTATACATATGTATAATATATATATTCACATATATATGTATACATATATACATGTATATATAAAATATAAAATATCTATGTATCTATCTCCTATTGGAGATTTAAGCCAGATTTAAGCCAGATTTTCTGACCACACATAGATGTCAACTACAAATTGGCACTTGCCATTTACCTCTATAAAGATTAAATCAGGTGCTATTGCAGCTACTGATTTTCAACACCCTCTGAAAGGCATTCAGGGTGCAGAGCAGAAATGAGGTACTCTGTGATAGAGGGAAAACTGGCAGAACAGAACTGTAGATAGTTAAATATTTTCAGGTGTCGATTTTATGAGCCCAATTCTTGTATATCCTCCTATCTAGAAAAACACTAAAATTCTTCATGGTGATGACTGCTCTTTGCGACTAGCAAAAACCTTCTGCAAAAAACATGTGCTTGATTACATGCACTCCCCCTTCAGCAAAATCACATCCATAATGACCTCCGCCCTGTCCCTGTGGAGCGGTTCCCCTGTCTGAGGTGTTATCTCAGGTGCTGTCTCCCAGTCTGCAGTTCTCGTTCTGCCTCCAATAAAACTTAACTCACAATTCTCACACGGTGTAATTTTTTTAAGTCAACATAAAAATGTTCAGACACTACGATGCCTGACTTGCAGAACTGTTCCATTCTTAAAACACTGTGCCTACTTAGTCACTCAGTCATGTCCAACTCTTTGAGAAACTATGGACTGTAGCCAGGCTCCCCTGTTCATGGGATTTTTCAGGCAAGAATACTGAAATGGGTTGCCATTTCCTCTTCCAGGATACCTTTCCTATCCAGGGATTGAATCTGCATCTCCTGCTTTGCAGGCAGATTCTTTACCTCCTGAGCCATCATGGAAGCTCTCTTAAAAGGTCAAAATGGTGTATTTTATGTAGGTATCTATAATAATGAATGGAGTAGGAAATGGCAACTCACTCCAGTGTTCTTGCCTGGAGAATCCTATGGCCAGAGGAGCCTAGCAGAATATGGCCCATGGGATAGCAAAGAGTTATAATGAAACTGACTTGTATAGCACTGGGGATTCCGTATAACTTTATCACATACATTATGTTGCATGACAATTATAAGCTGAGAGTAATCAGTCAGTAGTGGTGGAATCATCGTCCACAACCACTTACTCATACACATACACACAAACCCACACAATTCACATATACAGTACTTGAATGTGTACACACATTCTCACACAATGGCACATACACCAATTCAGAATTCACACATGCTCACAAATATATATGTATATATATATGTATTATGTATGTATGTATATACTCACAAATATGGTCATGCATATAATACACTCACACATATGTATGCTTCTGGAATGTGTATGGGTCTAAATTGTTGCTCTTCTACAACTGTAGCGTGCTAAAGATAAACTTGCTAAATCAAAATATGTGGACAAAAACTTGTGTACCTCAATTCTCTAGCACAGATCCCTAAATTAAAGGGGAAAAAAGAAAGAAAAGGAACTGTAATCCCATTCCAACTAAGAAGGTTTACAATCATAGGAGTTAAATTATTTGTCAACCTTTTTGTGTCTTGAATGTGTCCTTGATACATTGGGCCAGGCTACTTGCTCCATGATGATAAACTTTGTCACATAATAGCAGATATGTTGGGTTTCTGAAATACCCAGATCTTGAATTGCAGTTACAATGCTTGTAAACAGAGGCAAACATATGCCAGGGAAATTGAAAGCAAACGTGGTGCCTAAAGAGCAAGGGTTTACTTAAAGGCTTGTTAGCTAATATCAAGAGCATTCACCTAAATCTGACCTCTGAGCTCCTTTACAAGCATCTAACTATGTTTCTCTGCAAAACAAATTTTTTTTCCAATTTATGCTTTTAAGTTATTTAACTTAAAAGTCAGAGCAAAAATGAGCCACATGGAGAGACCAGAAGGAGTGTAGGTGGAAAGATTAAAACTGAAGCATAATTCACTGTCTAATGCACATTTCCTTGCCACAACCCTGCTCTCTCCACCTCCCTCAAGCTCCCTTCTTCATCACCTTTTCTCTAATATTTCTCTGTGGTTCACCCACATCATTTTTCTCTTAGATCTTCAGGGAGCTGCACTGTAATGAAATCTCCAGTTTGCTAATGGGCAATAGAATAATCGAGTTGCATGCTGACCCATATTTTGCATGCTAATTTGTGTCAGCCAGGGATACTTTTCTTTTTTTGGTTAAATGTTTCCACCTTGGGTGAAATACTAGATGAAAAACCACAGACAAATCAGGGGCACAAACGACCAGTAGTAAACAAGCAGCTGTCTTTCAGTTCTTACCACATGGAAAGACATTCATCTTAACTCTAATTGGCATGGGTGGTAATTGTGAGCTGGGAGACAATTACCAGATAAAAGGAGTCCCTGGTTTGCACCTTTGCATTCCAATGAACCACCTGCTTTTTGTTTCTTTGTTTCATGCAAGCCTCATCTAATCCCCAAAAGATGGTACAGAGTAGAACCTTTTGGCAAGGGAAGAAATATAAAGGGAGGAATGTAACCCAGAGCATTTGATTTGAAATGGTTGAATTGTTCCTTCTGGAGAGGGCAATGGCACCCCACTCCAGTGCTCTTTCCTGGACAATCCCATGGGCAGAGGAGCCTGGTAGGCTGCAATCCATGGGGTTGCTAAGTGTCAGACATGACTGAGTGACTTCACTTTCACTTTTCAATTTCATGCATTGGAGAAGGAAATGGCAACCCACTCCAGTGTTCTTGCCTGGAGAATCCCGGGGACGGGGGAGCCGGGTGGGCTGCTGTCTATGGGGTTGCACAGAGTCGGACACGACTGAAGTGACTTAGCATTAGCATTAGCATGCTTCAGCAGTGCCTGAAAAGGATGTGGGAGAACCTGATTGATTTGGACCCCAAACAGGCAAGTCCTAGGAAGAGAAACTCTAATCCTCTTGGTTCTTGAACTTTATGGCTTCAGACCAAACCAGGAGCATGTGTAAAAAGACAACACTGTTGAATTATAATTTTCCATCCTTTGGAGAAGGAAATGGCAACCCACTCCAGTGTTCTTGCCTGGAGAATCCCAAGGACGGGGGAGCCTGGTGGGGTGCCGTCTATGGGGTCACACAGAGTCGGACACGACTGAAGCGCCTTAGCAGCAGCAACACTGAATTATAAGCAACTCTTTCCTGTCTTCCCAAGACATTGGATGTGACGAGGGGATTTTATTCACTGAAGATGTTAAATATCATTCCTATTCTTTTAACTTGCTGTGTAAGAAAGTCTGTATCAAGAGTTATTCTTTCCACTTAATTTCTAGATCGATATTTCAGTCGTCACTCTGTGTCAGGCTAAGTCATTTACATACATTATCTCAGTTAAATATCCAGGATACATAGTCATTCTTATGCCATTCTCACAGTCATTTTACAGATGAGGAAACTGAGGCTCAGGGAAGTTAAATTATGCAAGCTTGTGCAGTTAGTGACAAAATGAACTATTGTACCCACCCCTCTCTGATGCTACACTCTCACCTTTAACATTTATTATCACCATGATAAAAAAGCAAAATCAGGAGGATACTAAATAATCATGGATAATAAATAGTCTGTATTATTAGTCAGCAGTGTTCAGTGTTACACTATTTCTATTGCACCTTAGCACATTTCTCATCTGAACCTCACAACCACCGAGAATGATAGATAAGGATTTACAGTTCCCGTTTGATGAAGGAAAACCTTGAAATGACAGGTCAAATGACATTTCAAAATCACACAACATATATGCAAGCTCCCAGCCTTGTTATCATATACACACAATATGGAGCAGGAGAAAGAAGACTCCAACATTTTGATAATTTAAAAACTGTCATCTTTCCTGTGGGTGAGATTGACAAGCTAAAGTATGAGTGTCACATGGCCCCAAGAAAATTTTAGCTAGACAACATGACTAATAAGGTTATTGGTAGAGTTCTGTATAAGTGCAAAAGGGAGTATATATACATTCTAGTAACAAGACAAAAAATTGAAGAAAAACTTTGCACCATGTCACACTGGTGGAAGAAGTAACGCAAGTATGCGTAAGTAAACAATGTGAATCTTTGAATGTGGGATAATAATTTTACCAAAGAGGCCATCAGTCATCTGGATAATGGTTTAGCATGGGAGGGAGAATCCAGGGTACCAGTGTATTCAGAATAGACTTTTCCCAAATATCCATTGTTTATCTTGACACTCTTCTTGACTCCAAAACAATGAAAGATAATCAGTAACAAATTGTGAGTTGGTTTTCTTTTTTTTTTTTCTTTTTATGATATCCTTTTGACCAGACTGGGTCTAGAACCTGGTGAGAACAGAAACAAATTTGTTAACTACCATAAAGGAACTTACAAATGAAAGTGGTGGCATTCCATCAATATATATATGCAGTCCATGTTCAGATCTAACAAAGTGTTAAGTGGTGTTGCTATAGATTTCAGAAGTTCAGAGAATAAATATTTACCAATTTCAAACAAGTTGCTTAGAACACAATCACAGGATACACTGGTATAGAAAACTGTATTAAATCTCCCTGATGGAAACTAATTTATCCATGAGCTAAAAGACATTTGCAATGTCTTTAAAATGTACAGTATTCAGTGCGGTTGAGTGTAGCTGTATTAATCCAAGTCTCTTCTGGAATATTTTCACTGTAGTTCAGCCATAAGTTATCAGGGCATTTCACCTGAAGTCTATGGTGCTTCTCCCTTGAATATGTAACCTTGAGCCCTTTATAGCTCATTAACATCCATTTTTCTCTAGCTGTAGTTAGATGCTTCCTGTCATCAATTTCAACAAGCATTTCTGGAAAATCATTACTCATCACTGATTTTTTTTTCCATTGTTTGCTATTTACCGGCCAAGACTATATTCTGATGCCATTTAATCTCCTAAGTTTTATGCTAAGACAAAGGATATGTCTCCTTAATGACTCACATACAGAGTTTAAAAATGGAAGAGACCTTTGGGTTTTTTGCTCGATTTCCTACATTTTGTCAGTGGGGAAACTGAGGCAAAATATTTAAATGACACACCTAGGCAGCACAGTTAATGGTTGATATCAAAAGAGACCCACTCTTTCTTTTTCCTTGCTTTTCACATTTCTCCAGGCTGTATCACTCCCATGGAACATTTTCTATCCTCCTGGCATTTGAAAGCAAGTTATTAGAAATATAATCACTACCCAGTATTTGCTGCTGAAAGGTCAGAATAATCCAGACCATGGAGATAGAAGGACGGGTTGACGCTGATACCTTTAATCTGCCATGGCCAAATGCTCTTACTTTTCTGGGGCTCTTGCAGATTTCAAATAAAGATATGTGCTCCTTTAAACATATGAGACTGAGAAGGCAATGGCACCCCACTCCAGTACTCTTGCCTGGAAAATCCCATGGACAGAGGAGCCTGGTAGGCTGCAGTCCATGGGGTCGCTAAGAGTTGGGCACGACTGAGCAACTTCCCTTTCACTTTTCACTTTCATGCACCGGAGAAGGAAATAGCAACCCACTCCAATGTTCTTGCCTGGAGAATCCCAGGGATGGCAGAGCCTGGTGGGCTACCATCTATGGGGTCACACAGCGTCGGACATGACTGAAGCGACTTAGCAGCCACAGCCGCAGCAGCAAACAGATGGGAGAAGGCCAATCATGAGTTCACACAGCTTTGGTGGGACCAGCAAAACACTCAGTAATGTGAGGAGCCCAAGGAGTCCCTCTCCAGATGGGATTAGTAATATCTCTGTAATGCAAATATGGCCCAGCTATTGTAGGAGGCTCATTCACATCTGGAAATGACTTTCCTAACTCCATGAGAGAAGTGACACTTTTATGGTAGTAGTCATTTACTCGCTGAGCTGTGTCCGACTCTTGCGACCCCATGGACTGTAGCCCATCACGGTCCTGTGTCCAAGGGATTTCCCAGGCAAGAACACTGGAGTAGGTTGCCATTTCCTTCCCTAGGGTATCTTTCTGATCCAGGAATAGATCCTGTGTCTGCTGCATTGCCAGATGGATTCTTTACCACTGAGCCACCAGGGAAGCCTGAGGGTGAGTCAAAGAGCACCCTGTGGGTGTCTTCCAGGAAATAATGGAAATTTCCACGTGGGAAATTCTAAGTATGTACAAAAGTCACAGCACTGTTCTCACTTCATGGCCGTTGTGTCTACTAGAAGGAAGTAACAATCACAAAGTTTACAGAACTATGTTGTGCCTTTTATTTTTCATCCTGACTCCTAAAATCTAAAGACCAGAGAGCTCATCAGAAGGAAAAGAGCAGGGAAGCTAGGCCTGTTTTATCCACAAGAATATATGAACTGACTATATTGTTGGTTAACATCATTGTTTCAAAGAGCTTTAATGGTTGACTTTTGTTCTTGGAAATGTTTATAAAGTAAGAATTGTGTATTATCTTTATAAAGACATGATTGTAGCACATGCCTCTGTGTTTTGAGTGCCAGGTTTTGGGTTAGGTGCTTCTCAACCATGGTTCATTTCCTTTCCTCTTTAACGGCACAAGGAAAAACTCACTGCCTTTTCTTTTTTTTTTTTTTTAAACAGACAAGGACACAGACTTGGTAAGACTAAGTAACCTAAATCACATAGCTAATAAGTGGAGGGACTATTGAGTATGTCTTTTTGACTCTAATTCTTGGGCCCCAGAGGTAGTATGAAAACAGAGCACCTGCCCAACGACTGTACACGTGCTACGTGGCCACCTCTAGAGACATCACACTGTCTGACTCGAGGGCAAAGAGAAGATTAAAGAAATTACTCTCGATTAAAATGTGATGGCAATTGGGGATAGAACAGTCATTGTCTGGAGTATTTCAGAGCCATTCTGTAGATCCCTGACTTAAGGTAAAAATGAAAGTCGCCCAGTCATGTCTGACTCTTTGCGACTCATGGACTATACTGTCCATGGAATTCTCCAAGCCAGGATACTGGAGCGAGTAGCCTTTCTCTTCTCCAGGGATCTTCCCAACCCAGGGATCGAAGCCAGATCTCTCACATTGCAGGTAGATTCTTTCCCAGCTGAGCTAACAGGGAAGCCCTCCCTGACTTAAAGTTATGTCTAATTTTGCTAAAACAAAAATTTAAATTGTGCATATCTTGAGGCAGAGGGACTGCTGTGCATCAGTGATTCAGTTGTTTGGGAATGAGACTAGCCAACACCCAGCATCTTCACAGCGGTGTTGCTTGCATTTCTCTCCTGGTCACTGCTTTGATCATAAGTCTCATGAAATGGCAAACTTAGGTTTATGGTGACAAGTGGTTTAGAAAACAAAGCTATTTACCCTCCCTTATTTCTGTACTTTAGAGAGAGCTAAGTGAGGTGAAGTGATAGTCACTCACTCAGCTGTGTCTGCTTCTTTGCGACTCCGTGGTCTGTCTATGGAATTCTCCAGGCAAGAATACTGGAGTGGGTTGCCCTTCCCTTCTCCAGGGGATCTTCCTGACCCAGGGATTGAACCTGGGTCTCCTGCACTGCAGGCAGATTCTTTACCATCTGAGCTACCAGGGAAGCCTAAGAAGTCTAAAAATGTGACAGTTCTTGGTTATAAAAGCAAACAGAATAACACTCCTTACAAATTACTTCCATTTGGCAAGTCTTAAGGGAGTGATCCTTGTCTATTATTTACATGCACTATCATAAGAACAATGATATTTGCAAATTGAGAATATAATCCTTCTAGATATCAAGATTACTCAGGTTTTGGATATCTACATGAAAAATAATGAATTTGGACCCCCTAAATCAAACCATATATAATAAATAACATGAATAGAAGACCAAACTATAAGAACTGATACTGTAAATAAAACTCTTAGAATAAAATATAGGTGTAAATCTTAGTCACCTTAAATTAGGCAGTAGCTTTTTGGCTATGACACCAAAAGGTAAAAGCAACCACAAGAAAAAGAAATAAATAGGACTTTACCAAAATTTAAAATGTTTTTGTACCTAAGGATACCATGAAGAAAGTGAAAAGGAAATTCACAAAATAGGAGAAAATGTCTGCAAATCATATATTTGACAAGGGTCTTGTGTTCACAATATATAAAGAACTTCAGCCCTCAATAATAAAAAGACAACCCAATTTTAAAAATTGACAAAGGCTTTAAATAGATGTTTCTCCAAAGAAGTGACATCAAAGGCAAATAATCCATATAAACTTGCTCAATTTTATTGGCTATTAGAAAAATTCAAATCAAAACCACAATGAGATATCACTTAATATTCTAGTATTATTATAATATGATGATAATCATGATAATGGCAATAAGGATTCGGAAAAGTTGTAATTTCCCTACATTGCTGGTGGTAATGTAGAATGGTGCAACCACTATGGAAAACAATTTGACATCTTCTCAAAAAGCTAAACACAGAATCAGCAAACCATCCAGCAACTCTCCTCTGTAATAGGATCTAACTTCATTTTTTGACGTTTGGCTGTTAAGAGTTTTTAAGTCTCACCACCCTCTTTCTTTGACCAAACTAACACAAAAGCCCAAGTATTCCCTCTTTTGGCATTGTTGGGTGATTCAAACTACTGAGCCTCCTTCCTTTGTGTGGGATCATCACCCCAGCGCTATTCTCTAACCACAAAGTAAAAACTCAAGCCAGTCTCCTTTTCCTTCCCCCTTTAGCAATTTTTGGGCTGGATTAGGAGGCCTGCCTTCCTCACCGCAGGAAGCCTCATTGTAAAAATTTTCCATACACTCTTGGTTTGTGTAGCAACAGCAGTCTTAACATGCAAACCAAATTTTGGGTGAGGCTACATCCTGTTTCTATATAATGACTTCAGCATAGTCCTAGGTATTTGCCTAAGATCAGTGAAAGCATTTGTTCATACAAAACTGGACATGAATGTTCATAGCTGTATATAATAGCCAAAAAGTAGGGAAAAAAAACAAAATGTCTCTTAGCTGAGCAATAAATAATTAAAATGTAGTTGATGTATACAATGGAATATTGGCCATAAAAAAATGAAGCTACTGTATGAAACACATAATGGATAAACTGAAAAAATTACACTGAGTGAAAAAAACCAGTCATGAAAGGTCACAAATTCTTTGCTTCCACTTATGTGAAATGTCCAGAATAAGCAACTTAATAGAGATAGAAAGTGGATTAGGGGCTGGGGAGAGAGGAGGATTGGGGAATGGCTGCTTAAAGGGTGTGGAGTTTCTTTGGGGATGAGGATATGCTCTGAAATTATATAGTAGTGAAGGCTTTGAATGTACTAAAGCCCAGCAATCTGTATGTATTAAAGCGGTGACTGTTAAAGCATGTTAATTATATTTTAATGAAAAATGATTTTAAAAAATATTTTTTTAAATTAAGAAAGATTACCCAGGTTTATCACCTTTAAGTAAAGCCTTGGTAACCCTATTCTTTGCTCAAAAGATACTGATGACACCTTATTAATCAGAGAGTTAAAAATCTAATTTATTATGATTACCAGGACTGTGAGGTATAATCGAACCCAAGTCTCATCGTTTTATATGTTTCACTATTCAATTTGAACCCTTATGTTCCAGAAACACCAACTGTGCCCAGACCTCCTTCCTTGTATACCTGGTTTTTCTCTGCTTGGGATAGATCTAATCATACTTTTGGAGTTCTTTGTCCTTTGAGGTCAAGTTATAAAGCTAACCATCAAGTTTTCCCGAGAGTAGAGAGTATTTTCTCCTCTTTGTCTCCTAAAGCATTTTATCAAGGGATCTCTTCCACAGTTTTCTCAAACTCTTTCAATTTTGTACTTGACTTTTTGCCCCTGTCATATCTTTTCTAGATTATGCTAAAATCCTTGGCAGCAGAATAGTTTGTTTTAACTTTCTCTTTTTGAGATGTAGATACTAAAAACAAACGTATCCAAGAAAAGGTAGGTTCATGGGTAGGTTAATATATTTGCAAATTAAATAACAAATTGAATAACAGCCAAGTGCACTGGAAATCTGTAACAGAGGAAATATTGAGCTAAGACATTCAGTTTAGTCTTGATCCCTCTTCAATTTATTTATTTATTTTTTTCATCTTGAAAATTTCTAGTGCTCCTTGTATAATGGTTAATATGTTATCTGGAGACTTTGTTCACTTTCATTCGTCTAGAAATCTCTATGGTTTCATTTTCATTTTGTGAGTATACATTTATTGTTGAGGAATTGTTAAAATCTTGACCCTCTATTCCATTGTTGTGCTTAGTCGCTCAGTCGTGTCTGACTCTTTGAGACCCCATGGACTGTAGCCCACTAGGCTCCTCTGTCCATGAGGATTCTCCAGGCAAGAATACTGAAGGGGGTTGCCATTGCCCTCCTCCAGGGAATTTTCCCAACCCAGAGATTGAACCCAGGTCTCGCACATTGCAGGCAGATTCTTTACCATCTTAGTCATTCAATTACACTGTACATATTGAGTGAGTTTCTTCTGACAGATGTTGTACTAGCTTCCTTGGACGCTGCAGTGAACCTTGTATTGAGAGCAAGGAACAAGCTGGGAGAGGAGCGCCCTTGGGAGAGAAAATAAGTCTAAAGCCCTGAAAACATGAACGGGCTTGACTTGTTAGAGGGATGGGATGGGGAAGCAGAAGAGAGGTTCAAGAAGGAGGAGATCTATGTATACATATAGCTGACTTATTCATTGTATGGCAGAAACTAACTCATCATTGTAAAGCAATTGTATTCCAATAAAAAAAAGTATTCTGGAAAAAAAAAAAAAACCTCCCTGTTTTTCTATTTTGTATATTTCCAGTTTTGAGTTGTTAGTTTATTCCCTTTGTTTATATTTCTCTAGGGATATTCAAAACATAAGGTACTGCACCTCATAAATATATTACTGTTTAAGAAAAAAGAAGGGAGAGTGACAAGCATTGTGAATGGGGAGACTAACCTGTAGTGTTTCAAGAGTTAGGTGTTAGATTATGCAGGGCTTGGTAGGTCATTGTAAAGAGTAAGTTTTTATGCTAAGAACAATGAGGATCCACTGAAGGGATTAAAGTAGTGACATAATCTGAGCAAATTTAAGCTTTGGAAAGTTAACTCAGCTAAATCAGTATGCAGCTATGTAAGAAATGCATTAAATAGAAGCAAAGACAGAATCAGAGAGTATGGCTAATGGGATGTTTATTGTATCAATTCAAATGAGACACAATGAGAGCAAGTGGAAGTGAAATTAAGAAGACATGTACTGATTTACTGGAAGAGGAAATGGCAACCTAATCCAGTAACCATGCCTGAAAAATCCCATGGACAGAGGAGCCTAGAGGGCTTCAGTCCATAGGGTCACAAAGAGTTGGACACACTGAAATGACTTGGAATGCATGTACAGATTTAAAATGAATTTTTTGTATTTAGAAGTAACAGAATTTCTGTCATTTACTAAAAATAGGAAAATACCCTATCCTGGGCATTGACATAATACTTATGTGGCCTTAAGTGGTATTGCAGGCATAAAGACTATGAAGATTCTAAAGCATGGACTTTGTCTTTCTCGTCTGAAAGACAATGTCTTTCAACTATAAAAGTTGAAAATCAATAAACTTTTGTTTAATGAGTAAGACAGAATTTACCAATGATCCATTAAAGTATGATCAACTCAGATGGGATATGGAAGAAAACTCCACTGATTGGGAGGAAAATGGTAATCCATAGGTTCATTTCTACCATCTCCTCTGGTAATAACTCTAAATGCTCTAGGATTAGCAGTTAATATCAAGGAGGCATTCTGGGAGGCATCATAGCACACAGGGGAAGAATGCTATATTTACAATCAATCAGAGCTAAATTTGAATCACAATTTCATCACTCTATAGCTCTGTGGCCATGAAAGATTTATTTAACACTTCTCAGCTTAAGTATACTTATAGGTAAATTGGATATACCATTATATTTCTTGAACAGTTGTAGTGAGGTCAATGGCATGTAAATATTTGAACAATGCCAAGTGTAGCTGCTATTAATAACTGGTGATTCTTAAAACAAATTAGAGACTCCCTGGTTAGTGCGAGGAAGAACAGCCTCCAGACTAGATTAAGGGCGTATTTACTCAAAGACAGTGTCTCTCTGGATGTGATCTTTTGACTGTCAACATTAGACATGCCCTGGGATTTCATAATAAATTTATGTTCTAGAGTTCCTCAAGCTGAATGAGTTGGAATCTAAAACTCTTTTTTTTATCATTAAAAAAAAGAAAAATCTCCAACTCTAAAAAATTCTTTGTATCCTGAAGCTTAACACTATGATTTAATAAGTTCTTGAAAATAAGTTCTTGATAAAAATGTCCTTGGTTCCAAACTTCACTGGTGGCTCAGACAGAAAAATGTCGGCCTACAATGCAGGAGACCCAGGTTCGATCTCTGAGTCAGGAAGATCTCCTGGAGAAGGAAATGGCAACCCACTCCAGTACTTTCGCCTGGAAAATCCCATGGATGGAGGAGTGTGGTAGGCTACAGTCCATGGGGTTGCAAAGAGTCAGATATGACTGAGTGACTTTCACTTTTGGTTCCAAAAGCTCTCTTTTGTTCTACTTCATAAAGTTTTCTTGGGACAGCTAAGAGATAAATGCTGATGATTTTACTAACCTACATCATCTCCCATTCCTTACTTGTACTTCTTTCCATATTTTAACTGCAAAGACGTGAACAATGAATTGACACCAAGTCTTCTATACAGTTGGCTTTTATACAAGTCAATTATTCCTATCATGAAGAATTCAGTTTACCAAGGCATATTTGGAATTCAGCCCCTCCAAGAATCTCGGAGCAGGAGAAACAAATTAATTATGTTCTAATGCCCTGTTTTTGTTTATTTTTTAAACTGAGCCCTGCAACAGCTATCCAAACTATGCTCTTTAGAGATTGAATTTCATTCTCCTGTTTTTGCTTTTCCAGTGAATGCGACAATTCTTTTTTGTGATGCTACAATTCTGATTCTTCCTCTGCTTTTCTCACAGGAGAGCTTTTCTAGTTGTTTCTCTTGCTTGCCTAGGCCTCTTGATTGAATTTCACCTTGTCCTTTTTCACTCTAAACCACTGATCTCTCAACTACTGAATCTTTCTCCTCTTTATTCACCTTTGGCCAATAGCATACAGAATGCCCTAGCAACCAATATAATCATTAAGAGCAAGCAAAGAAGAATGAGTTCACCTTAAAAGATGATCATACGTTAATTTTACCTAAAAAAGTTTTTTTTTTTCAAAAAAATTATCAGATTTCATAGCGACAGAGCAAATTATAATAACCCAGACCACTCAATCTTTCTAACACCTTTTATTAAATCCTCTAGGTTCAGCTTTGTATTAGGTAAAATAAACAGAACCACATATTCCTGGGATAAAATATTGTATCTGAGTACCTACCCAACCTATCTTGTTTGTAGACATCCTATGCACTGAGTGATATAATGAATATAATGATTCAAGGGATACATAACAAAGATAATGGAGAAGTCTGAATAAATATTACTCCCTCTGTAACAACTCTGTTTAAAAGACATTACTCAGGGACTTCCTGGAAGCCCAGTGGTTAGGACTTTACTTTCCAATGAAGTAGGTGTGATTTCTACCCCTAACCAGGGAGCTAAGACCTCACATGCTTCAAAGTAAAAAGAAAAAAGAAAACAACCATGAAACAGAAGCAATATTGTAAGAAATTCAATAAATACAAAAAATTGGTCCACATAAAAAAAAAAAAAGACATTGCTCAAAATTCTAGAAAGCTAGAAAACTCCAAGAAAGATAAGAGTCCTCGACAGAAGAATTCATGGGCTAAATTCTAATGGAGTTCAAGTCCAAGGGAAAAAATAATCTCTCCTCAGCTGGACTCACACGTCTCTTATCCAAACATGTCATCTACATAAGGAAAGCTGATGGGCAAAGACCTTGGAGCCAGATTTGGTGCCCTACTTTCTGTTCATTTCTTTTTGGCATCTGCTATTGTCTGTTCCATCTGCTTCCTTTAATGGTCTCTATTCCCTTTCATATTTAAAAGTTTCATTTTGCTCCATATTTAAGTTGTAAATCCAGTTAACTTCTTTAGGAGTTGAGCATGTTATACATCTTAAATTATTAAAAAAGAATCTCATTTCTATGCTGCAATAGTTTCCAAATGCCAATCTGAGAACTGGCGAAGGGTGGTGACTAACTTTTTGTGGATCTGTGGTGAAGAAATAAAAACAGAAATCTAGAATTTTAAAATAAAATATAGTCATTTCATAAAAAGGAATATTTCTTATTCTGAGATGTTTGCCCTTTTTGGTGTTTAATCATTCTGTTTTTATAAATTATATTGACTTTTTGCTTTTTCTTTACATATTTTTGGTGACATAAAAGTTGTTGAGGCTATATCAGTTTCTCGTTTTTGTTTTTATTTGCCTCTTTCAACCAAATTGCACCACTCCATAAAATCTAATTCTAGAAACCACTAAAAACACACATTTTGAATTGAAAATGTGTGCTTCTGAAAATTAAACAGTATGTTTCTCAGTTCTGTTGGTTCAAAGCCATCAACCAGGCAACAGACACTGATTCTCATTTCATGGACAAGTATGGCAGAAACTGTAAAATGACTATCAATTATCCCTGCTTCCTGTTACTCATAACCTGGAGTAAGGGGTTATGGGGTCCGCTCCTAGTCAACATATTATAGCAAAGGTGAAGGGATGCCATTCACTTGATTTTGTTACAGAAGAGTACATGCTTCCCCTTGGTGACTTTGATAGAACAGGTAGCCATGGTGAAGCATCCATGTGGCAAGGAACTGAGGGTAGCCTCTGTCTGATAGCGAGAAACTGAGACCCTCAGCCCTCTAGGTTGTTACTAACCATGTGGGCTTAAAACAGTTCTTCTCCAGGCAAAGCCAGATGGAACTCCAGACCTGGCTGACAGCTTTGCTTGCATCCTTGTGAAATCCTGAAACAGAAGATGCAGCTAAGCTATACCTGGAGTCTAAAGCCATACCTGGTAATATCATAACACTACAGAAAAAAAAAAAAACCATATAAATGGAAATTGAATGAACTATACTCAACTGTTATTCAGTTGCTCAGTCCTATCAGACTCTGTGATCCCATGGACTGCAGCAGGCCAGGCTTCCATTGCCTTCACTATTTCCTTGAGTTTTCTCAAACTCATGTCCATTGAGTTGGTGTGTGTTGATATTCTGTCACTCAGTCGTGTCCAACTCTTTGTGACCTCATGGGCTATAGCCCACCAGGCTCCTCTGTCCACCAGATTTCCCAGGCAGGAATACTGGAGTGGGTTGCCATTTCCTTCTCTACCATTGGTAATGCCATTCAACCTTCTCATCCTCTGTCATCCCCTTCTCCTCTTGCCCTCAATCTTTCCAGCATGAGGGTCTTTTCCAATGAGTCAGCTCTATTCAACTTGTGGCCAAAGTATTGGAGCTTCAGCTTCAACATCATTCATTTCAATGAATATGCAGGGTTGGTTTCCTTTAGGATTGACTGGTTTGATCTCCTTGGTATCCAAGGGACTCTCCAGAGTCTTCTCCAACACCAGAATCAAAATCATCAGCTCTTCAGCTCTCAGTCCTTTTTATTTTCCAGCTCTCATATCCATACATGACTACTGGAAAAACCATAGCTTTGACTAGACGGACCTTTGTGGCAAAGTCATGTCTCTGTTTTTTAATATGATGTCTAGGTTGGTGATAGGTTTTCTTCCAAAGAGCAATTGTCTCTTAATTTCATGGCTGCAGTCACCATATGCAGTGATTTTGGAGCCCAAGAAAATAAAGTCTGTCATTGTTTCCCCATCTATTTGGCATGAAGTGATGGGACCAGATGCCATGATCTGCATTTTTTGAATGTTGAGTTTTAAACAGATTTTTCACTCTCCTGTTTCACTTTCATTAAGAGGTTCTTTAGTTCCTTTTTACTTTCTGCCATAAGGGTGGTTGGTGTCATCTGCATATCTGAGGTAATTCGTATTTCTCCCAGCAATCTTAATTCCAGCTTGTGCTTCATCCAGTCTGGCATTTCACATGATGTACTCCATATAGATAATCAGGGTGACAATGTACAGCCTTGATGTACTCCTTTCCCAGTTTGGAACCAGTCCACTGTTGCATGTGCTGTTCTAACTGTTGCTTGTCAATCTGCATACAGGTTTCTCAGGAGGCAGGTAAGGTATCTTTTATTCCACCTTAAGAACTTCTAGACTGGAAATTATTGAGTTACTCAACTCCGGCCCATGTTGAGGTGATTTTAAAAAGAACTATATCTTTTTTCAAGTTTTTCCCATTTACAATGTTAAAAGTCTTTGCTGTCTTAATTATTTGAGCTCAAAACAATACTTAAGGATATTGTTTAAACTAAAATAATTTTAGCACAATAATCTCTACTTGTCTCCTCTAATGGGAAATGCTTTAGCAATGCCAGTGTTAGGGAACTGCAGAACTTAATCGTCATGGTAAGGCATTTGCACTGTTCGCTGAGTCATGTATTAGTGTGACTGGAACTATTCATTAGTTAAGACCAGAATAGTCATCAGACAAAAACGTGTGATACAAAGTATGAGTTGCTAATACAGTTTTGAATCATAGGTCTGAATAAAATATTTTCCTGTATATTTTTAGAACCTTGTTTGGTTTGGAATTCCTATCACCATTCACCCTCTGGTTCCCCATTCCCTCATACAGACTATTGGCTGCAGTAGAAAGGAAGGCTAACTATTTCCTATATTTTTTATTTTTAAATTGGAGTATAATTGCTTTCCACTGTTGCGTCAGTTTCTGCTGTACAACAATGGGCAATCAGTTGTAAGTATACACACATGCCCTCCCTCCTGAGCCTCCCTACCACCCTTGCCACCCCACCCTTCCAGGTCATCTCGGAGCACATTGGAGAGCTCCCCGAGCTCCACAGCAGCGTCCAGTTCGCTGCCTATTTGACACGTGGGAGTATGTACCTGTCAGCGCTGCTCTCGCGATTCACCTCACCCTCCCTCCGCGACTGTGCCCACAAGGCCATGCTCTAGGTCTGTGTCTCTATTCCTGCCCTGCAAACAGGTTCATCTGGACCAGTTTTTTTTTTTCTAGATTACAAACATATGAGTTAATATATAATATTGCTTTTTTTTCTTTCTGACTTACTTCACTCTCTATGACACACTCTTTTTTTCCTATATTTTTGAGGCGAACAATACAGCAGTTCTCTGCAGAGAAAGAAATTTAATTGGCATTGATAAACATTCATGGAGCAAGTTAAACAGCAAGGGAGAAAGGGTAGGACACTGAACAGAGAGTAGAAAACTGGCCCCCTATCAGCAAAAGACATTCAGAGAAGGGAGTACTCATTTTTTTTTTTTTTTAAACTGATTCCTTAGCAAATAAGTAAGAGGTTTTTTGTTTGTTTGTTTGTTTTGTTTTACTTTGTTTGTATTGCTGGAAAAGTTAAATGTAACAATTTTCCAAAACTAAACACTAGCTTAAAATGCTACAGTGGCTGACGACAATATGACACAGAGAAACTGTGTCATTTCCAGTCAAAGGCTGCACTCCAGTCCTCTCTCACCTGGAAAATCCCATGGACGGAGGAGCCTGGTGGGCTGCAGTCTGTGGGTTGCTAAGAGTTGCACACGACTGAGCGACTTCACTTTCACTTTTCACTTTCATGCATTGGAGAAGGAAATGGCACCCCACTCCAGTGTTCTTGCCTGGAGAATCCCAGGGATGGGGGAGCCTGGTGGGCTGCCCTCTATGGGGTCACACAGAGTCGGACACAACTGAAGTGACTTAGCAGCTTAGCAGCAGCTTTCAGCTTTAACTTAAAATAAAAATGTTGGTTGTGCAGTCATGCCCGACTCTGTGACCTCATGGACTGTAGCCCACCAGGCTCTGCTGTCCATGGAATTCTCCAGGCAAGAATACTGGAGTGGGTTGCCATTCCCTTCTCCAGGGGATCTTCCTGACCCAGGGATCAAACCCAGGTCTCCTGAACTGCAGGCAGATTCTTTACTAGCTGAGCCACCAGGGAAGACCTTTAACCAATCATCTACATCAAATTGTCAATGAAAGTGAATTTACTGAATGCTTCTTGTTTTAATATTTACTTTCTAAAATATATTTTGATCCTCTTTTTTTTTTTACCAGTTATTGTTTTAATTAAGACCATTTTCTCACATATAAATGGAGGAGTTGAACAAAATGCCTTCCTAGAGCTATGAAGTGCATGATTCAAGGTGTCTTTCTGCACCTGTCAAGGTGGGTAAAAACACAGCAGCATAAAACAATACCTTGAACAAGACTGAACAGCTACAGAAAAGTGAATTCAGAACTGACGTTTCTTTACTGTAATTTGGAAAGCAACTTGTCTTTTCAACTGATTGATTCATCTGGCAGAATAAATCTGCTTTTTGGAATCAACAACATGGCTCAGTTAAATTTAATTCCAGACAACAAGCAGTTATGTGCCACATGCCAGGCCCTGTGTTATGTACTAGGGATCTCGCAGCAGACAAATCAGCATGGTTCTTGTCCTGGGGAGTATACGATTCAGAAGAAATGCAGAGATTAAAAATATAATCACAAATATGATGATGGCTGTAGAAAGAGAAGAATGAGATATCGTGGAAACATATTGAAAAATGAAGTCACATGGTCTCAAGCATGAGGGAAGCACATGGGAATTGAGGATTTGTTTCTGTTACCAAAATAAATGTCAGTGTTGGTAACCTCCCAAAGGGAAGGCTTCCTTCATTCACTATGAGAGTTTTCATGTGCCATCAGCACATATCTAATGTGTTTTAGTCTAGGCCTTGCTTCAGAATCTAACTGGTCTCTTACCTCATTACCATAAGTTCATCCTTAATTGTCTCCCTCTCCACCCCAGCCAGCCATTGTGGGCATGGGACTAAGAGATTGTCCAATGAGTCATTGCTTATTTAATTTATATGTAGAGTACAATATGAGAAATGCCAGTCTAGATGACTCACAAGCTGGAATCAAGATTGCTGGGAGAAATATCAACAATCTCAGCTATGCAGATGACACCACTTTAATGGCAGAGAATGAAGAGGAACTAAAGAGTCACTTAATGAGGGTGAAAGAGCAGAGGGAAAAGGCTGGTTTAAAATTCAAATTCAAAAAAATAAGATCATGGCATCCCATCCCATCATTTCATGGCAAACAGATGGGGATACAATGACTGCTTTTATTTTCTAGGCTCCAAAATCATTATGCACTATGACTGTAGCCATGAAACTAAAAGATACTAGCTCCTTGAAAGAAAAGCTATGGCAAACCTAGATAGCACATTAAAAATCAGAGACCTCATCTTGCTGACAAAGGTCCTTATAGTCAAAGATATGTTTTTTCCAATAGCCATGTACAGATGTGAGAGTTGGACTTTAAAGAAGTCTGAGCACCAAAGAATTGATGCTTTTGAAATCTGGTGCTGGAGAACTCTCAAGAGTCCCTTGGACAGCAAGGAAATCAAACCAATCAATCCTAAAGGAAACCAACCCTGAATATTCATTGGAAGGACTATTGTTGAAACTGAAGCGCCAATACTTTGGCCACATGTTGAGAAGAGCCAACTCATTGGGAAAGACTATAATGCTGGGAAAGATTGAGGGTAAGAAGAGAAGGGGGGTGCCAGAGGATGAGATGGTTGGATGGCATTACTGACTCAATGGAATGTGAGCTAATGCAAAACTTAAAACATGAGTTTGGGCAAATTCTGGGAGATAGTAAAGGACAGGGAAGTCTGGTGTGGGGTCACAAAGAGTTGGACACGACTGAATGCCTGAACGACAGCAGCAACAATTGCAGATGGAAAGACCAAAAATATATACCATGAATAAAAATTTCCTTTTGCCTGCTTGCATGGGTGTTTTAGAATTTAGGTCAGAGGCAAGCCCTCTTGAAACTTGCATTATATGTGTGGGTGGCTAAAGTAAAGGTATTGAGGGTGAAGCCTGGAACCATTCTTTGAGCCTACGCATCCATCTATTCTTTCATAACCCTCCTGAAACCTCTGATTTGATATACACATATTTATTGATTGAATGGATATTTATCATATGCTTTCCTTATGTCTCTCACTGTACTAGGTGCCAGAGATAATATGCATGATTAAAGAGACAGAATCTCTGTCATAAAGATATTTATATTTAGCAAGAAATCATAGCTGCATTTAGGTTAGACAAAGACTAAGGATGATATAGGGGGATTCAAATATTATATAAATGAAGGCATTTTGCTAGTTGTTATAAAGATACTTTCAGGCACAAAGAGTCCGTAATGCTATGAAAATAAAATCAAGATGAATGATAAGGGGTGTGTGTGTGTGTGTATAAAGCAACAATATACAAGGAGATGCATGCTTTAGTTTTCCAAAGTGATTGGAAATACCTCCAGGTTTGGCCCAGGATACCTTTTTTCTAATTAATCTTTTCTTCTGATGCTTTAGAGTGGTATAGAGGGATTGAAATCTGAATTACACAGTTTTCTATGGAGGGAAATTAACCTGCCACGTGATTAGTTGCTCTGCTTGGTTTATCGTTTTCTCCTTCACAGGACAAAAGTTCCCATTGCATATTTTAACACAGACGCCCTCTTTCTTCTATTACTTTACCACCAAATTGCCTCCCAAAATAATAAATAAAATCAATTACATGAACTCCCAGAAATCATTGGCTGGTTATTTAGCAAGGCCAGAGATGAGCAGAAATCCACAGTCTCTGCTCTCAAGGAATTTATCATATTATGAGAAACAACCAGTACGGGGTTGAATAAGGTCCTCAAAAGTTTGTACGCACCAGAACCTCAGCACGGGGCATGGTTTAAAAATATGGCCTTTGCATATGCACCTAGTTAAGATGAGGCCATCCTGGATCTGAAGGAGCCAGAGTCCAGTGACTGGTGCTCTCAGAAGAAGAGAAGACAGAGGGACACAGATGCGCATCTGGGGGAAGACAGGCCTGTGGATAGGGAGGCGGAAAGAGTCATGCTGCTCTAAGCCGTGAGCTCATTCCAGGGATTGCTGGCAACCTCCAGAAGCTGGAAAAAGGTGGGACTTCCCTGGTGGGCCAGTGGCCGAGAATCTCCCTGCCAATGGAGGAACACAGGTTTGACCTCTGGTCGGGGAAGTAGGATTCCACAGGCTGCAGGGCAACTAGGCCCATGCGCCACAACTACCGAAGCTGGAGCTCTGCAAGAAGAGAAGCCACTGCAATGAGAAGCTCTTGCTAGAGAAAGCCCAAACAGCAGGGAAAAGCCTGGACGTTGTAATGAAGACCCAGATTAGCCAATAAATAAATGAATCTAAAAAAAGAAAAGGAATTGGGGGGGGGGGG
>SJYV01012881.1:0-56800 GCA_006410875.1 Neotragus pygmaeus | reverse complement strand
GGCGGGAAGCAAGGACAGAACCTCCCCTAGAGCCTTCAGCAAGAGAAAAGGGACCTATTTTAGACATCTAGCCTTCAGAACTATGAGATAATAAATTTGTTATTTTAATCCATGAGTTTTTGGTAATATGACACCCCCACACCACCACCCAAGAAAACTAGTATACAGCGCACAAAGATAGTTTAAAGCAGAATATAATTCAAATGTAAGAGTCAAAGGAAGGGAATTAATCCTGGGCAAGCAGCATCTGTACTGTGCATCACAGAATGGGCCAGGTACATAATCTCAACAAGCCTGCAGCCTTTACTGAATAAATAAGAAAGGTGTAGTTTCTCTAGTGCAAAATTGGAAAACAATGCCTTCTTTGCAGGATTGATGAGATTACATGCCCGGCCCATTCTGTTTATTTAAAATATCACTAGACTATTTCAGATTAGCTGCCCTGTGTGTGTATTTATGTGTGAGGGGCTTGTGTCCAACTCTTTGTGACCCCACAGAACTATAGCTCACCAGTCTCTTCTGTCCATGGAATTCTCCAGGCGATAATACTGGAGTGGGTTCCCAGTCTCTTCTCCAGGGAATCTTTCCAATCCGGGGATTGAACCCAGGTCTCCCCCATTACAGGCAGATTCTTTACCATCTGAGACACCAGGGAACATTTAGCTGTTCTAAACATTGATAACAAATTGCCAGGATTTTCCCCATCCTTAGTCCAATTTCTTAAAAATATACCACATATATTTTGAAAAGAAACTTCACAAAATAAAGATTCTAGAGTATTAAATAAGTAAGCTTATAATTCAATATATTTACGAGCCACATAGGCATAAACGATGATAAATTTATAATTTATATGTGACTCTTCTTAAAGCTCCCCAATAAAATACAGAGATTGTTTCATTTTAAATGTGCTTTTTATTCTGTAATGAAATCATTTACCTTGCCATTCTGAACATGTAGGGAATGTCTGTGCTGGATATTTCATATTAAAATAAAGACTCTCAATTACCTCAACTTAGCATTTACTCAGTCTTCCCCAAAGCAGAGCAAATCCTGTTTCACTTTCAACTCTTTTCTTAAGTAAACAAGACATTTCATTTCCAACACTGACTGACCTAACCACAGTCCATCAGAGGCTGCAGATATTATAGGCAGAGCATTGAGCTTGAAAGGCTTGACAAAATAATCAACACTTATAGCAAATTGCCAGAAAGAACAGGGGATAGGCCATTTTAAGTCCTCTCTGACTTAGTGAAATACCCATTTGGAATTACAGCTGGAGTTCATAGAAAGTCCTTGAAAACTCTGCAGTTTAACAACCAACTCTCTGCTTGTCCATCAGCAAGGGCCTTCATTAAAGAGCAAGCTTTCAAGCTCACTCCCTAGCAGGTTAAGTTTATTTCAGGCACATCTGTATACAGATTAAACCAACAAATAAAAGACAATGGAAGCCAGTTCCTGAAGTGGGTTTTGATGGTCCTGGAAATTCAATTCTGGCCTCAGTTTAGTTAAGTCGCTCAGTTCAGTCGTGTCCGACTCTTTGCGACCCCATAAATTGCAGCACACCAGGCCTCCCTGTCCATCACCAACTCCTGGAGTTCACTCAGACTCACGTCCATCGAGTCAGTATTGCCATCCAGCCATCTCATCCTCTGTCGTCCCCTTCTACTCCTGCCCCCAATCCCTCCCAGCATCACTTTTTCCAATTAGTCAACTCTTTGCATGAGATGGCCAAAGTACTGGAGTTTCAGCTTTAGCATCATTCCTTCCAAAGAAATCCCAGGGCTGATCTCCTTCAGAATGGACTGGTTGGATCTCCTTGCAGTCCAAGCGATGCTCACGAGTCTTCTCCAACACCACAGTTCAAAAGCATCAATTCTTCTGTGCTCAGCCTTCTTCACTGTCCAGCTCTCACATCCATACATGACTACTGGAAAAACCATAGCCTTGACTAGGCCTCAGAGAAGACAATTGTCCTGAGAGCTTCCGTACTGGAGTCTTCCCTGACTGCCACAGACGAAGGCTTCACTGAAGCCTTGGGGTACCCAGTTTGCAGGAGGTGTTTAGTTATGTTGTTCCAGGCTGTTCTCCTTTAGAAAAGAAAAGAATTTCCTCCTTGAGAGAATCAATTCTAGCAGTGGGGCTGAGACTAATATTGGCCAAAAGAGCTCATACACTTCTTCAACAGAATTTCAACAACATAGTTTCCAACAAGAAAGTATTATAAAAGTTTACCAGAATGTGAATAAAAAATACATGCAAGTTTCTAGATAATAATAACAGCCAGCCATTCTTAAACCTTTACGACTAAGTACTCATTTTCTCTCATTCTCATTGACTTTAACTACCCCTAACAGCAACAACATGAACACCAAAGTCCAAATTTTGGGAGAAATAACATGCAACGATTCAAAGGAACAGTCATGCTTTATAATTACTTTATTTGGTGTTGCTAAAATGTTTTCTCAAAGTAGATTTAAAAACCTTCAGGACTGTCTGCTAAAATGAATGAATGAATAAACAAAGAAAAACGGACAAACACACCTACGTGCCTTTTATGTGTGGCTTATGTGACATACAAAAGCAAAATGGTATGTTGCAAAATCTGGGTCTGTAAGTTCAGAAAAAGAAATGCCAAGACTCTATTAGGGAATTCTTAAACTGAACAGCTACAGCGGGAGAGCTCAGACCTAGGTGACGAGGAAAATGCAGTTTCCCAGCTCTACTCAAAGCATTCAAATTGCAGTGCTGGGGAAGACTCTAGAGAGTCCCTTGGTCAGCAAGGAGATCAAACCAGTCAATTCTAAAGGAAATCAACGCTAAATATTCATTAGTAGGATTGATGTTGAAACTGAAACTACAATACTTTGGCCACCTGATGCTATGAGCCATTGGAAAGGACCCTAATACTGGGAAAGATTGACGCCAAAAGGATAAGGGGGTGGCAGAGGATGGGATAGTTAGATAGCATCACCAACTCAATGGACATGCATCTGAGCAAACTCTGGGAGACAGTGAAGGAGAGGGGAGCCTGCCACACTACAGTCCATGGGATCACAAAGAGTCTGACAGGACGTAACAACTGAACAACAACTCAAAGCTATAGAAAAATTTGAGTAGGTCACTCTCTTCCCACCACCAACAAATAGGATGGGGTTTGTGCCTGTTGCCTTTTAAGGTACTAACCAGGTGATCATTACCATCATCATTTAATGGGGCTCATAACGGGAGGCATGGTGACTTCTACCAGAGTTGGTAACTATAACATTCAGTATTATTAACCCCATACCCAAAAAGAGTCCAGGAGTTAATTTTGAGGGTAAACTCACATCTGTAAATGCTACTCTGAAGCATTTATAAACAGCATCTGCAGGGTGTTTTCTAAGGGACATATTCCAGCTATTTTTCCTTCTTTCTTTCTGGGTGGAGAAACTGAGGAAGCCACCGAGTAAATGATGAGTGCAAGGCTACACAAGTGGAGGAAAGGAAGGTAAACATCATAGTTCTGTCACCACACACTGCTCTGAACATTGCTAGGAAATGAGCACCACTTCCAAGGAAGGCTAAAACAGAAACAGCTCATTCTCTGCTCTTATTTGAGCTTTAAATTTGAGAAGAGATTCAGTGGTTGGTTAGAGGTACTTGCATCTTAACAGGCATTCCTGCTCTTTTGTTTCACCTTTTTGTTTGTTTATTTTTTGCATGATCAAATCTCCCTAAAGTTTACATTTTAGTTGCCTGTCTGGGCATAAATTTGATACCTTCTACAGCCCTGCATTGTTTCATCTTAACAACAGATTATTCACATTGTTTAAAGGCAATAATGGAGTCTTCTTCTAGTTACTCTGGACACAGTTGCATTTTCTGAAGGCTGCAATTGTCTCCTAAAATGAAAACAATGGCCAAACTGTGAAGAGTCATAAAAAAGAAACATTAGTCTATTTGAGTTAGTCTATCAATCAAGGTTTTCTAAATGAGAAGCTGTTATTAGATAGCCAATGTATCATTAATTCAAATATTTGTGTCTCAAAAAGCAACCAAGTGACTTTTGAATGGTATGCATGTGAGGAATCCCATATGAAGCCGACTGCACTTAAAATAGTGTTATTTTAATGCAGTTAATGGACCTTTCCAAGGAAATATCAAAGACAAGAGATTATTGTTTTCATTTTACATTGACAAGGCAGCACTGAATGGAAAAATCCCAGGAGGATGCAGCAGATAATCCTCACCCAGCAGTCTTGACCTTATATCAGCACATCCAAGCATCAGGATTATTTGCTGCCTTCAAAAGGCATATCTATTTGAGATGAGTCATTTCTGCCTGATATGCTTCTGGCCCTCTCTTTCACCAGGTCCCACAGGATCAAGAGAACAACCTTGGTTATGGATCACCTTGCTACTGCTAAGACACTTCAGTTGTGTCTGACTCTTTGTAACCCTATGGACTGTAGCCCATGGGGCTCCTCTGTCCATGACACTTCCCTAGAAATCTCCAGAATATTCCAGGCAAGAATACTGGAGTGGGTTGCCACACTATCCTCAGAGGATCTTCCCCACCCAGGGATCCAACCTACATCTCCCACAGCTCCTGCTTTGCAGGGAGATTCTTTACTGTTGAACCATGTGGGAAGCCCTTGGTTCACCTTATCATCCACCTATTGCAGGGAAACCTCAGCTTAAAACACCATTGTGTTCCCAGTGTTTTGCTTAGAAATAAAGTTGCATTTAATAGTCCTATGAAGAAGAAAATAGACCAATAAACAAAATGGACAATTTTTCACTCATACACACATGCACGCACCATGGGATACAGGATCATAGTTCTACATTCTTTTCTTCTGAAACTAAGACACAGAAAAGTAGCCTGAGAATGTGTCATTATAATTCAGCCAAGCTACTAGCCACCACTCAGTGTTAATTATGCATGAAAACCAGAATGTTATTTATGGCTGCTCTGGGATGGATGTATTTATACTGTACAGTAAGGGTCCCCCTATGGGCAGCCACTTCATCAGTGCTTATTGAATTTAAAAGGCACTCGTATGGGGGCTTCTGAACCCAAAGGCCACCTTGATTGAACTGGTCTCAGTAGTTGCTTCTCTCATCCCCTGAGAGCTGCTGGCTTTGGGCTTGATTAGGCTCTGATAGATGGGTGCACCTGAAATCAGGTGGACCTGAAATCAGCTCCCTGGAAGTCCATGAAGAATGAAACCCCACAGGACTGCATGAACTCAGACAAATGCATACATGGAATCAACTCCGATGGAGACTTATCTCAGAGGCACAGTGCATATGGATGTGGACTGGCGGGTCAGACCATGTGCTTGGCTTCTAAACAGGGAGCTGGAACCACATTAGCACTAGAGACGGGCTCAGGGGTGAGCTACATTTGGTGCGACTGACTCCGAATGACAGTAGAAACAGCAATGTCTGCAATCTACCACCCCCAGCTCTCTTTGCAACTCCTGTGCCCCCCTCCCCTTTTTATCCTAGAGAAAGTTAAATCTTACAGAGAGTTCCTGCTTATTAACAGTAACTGTGTGGCAGGCATTCAGCTAAGTGTGTTATGTAAAACACTGCTGAATTTTCACAGTAACATGGGAAACAGAAGAGTCACTACCATTTATTTAGTGAAAGAAACCCAATAGAGTATTATAAAGTTAAATTTAAAAATAAATAAATAAATAAATTTAAATTAAAAAAAAAAAAAAAAGAAATACTGTGAAATACTTTGTCCAAGGTCACATAACCAACAAGTGAGGCAGTCAGCAGTCCTTAGCAGGTGAGTCTTCTCTGAAGTCTGTGCTTTGATAGATGCCTTCCCTGACCAGCCTTAGTGCCACTTCATTCTCTAATCTGGCTTCCTTTCCTTTTCCCCTTCTCCTTTGACCTATTGCTGATTTCCTCCACCCTTTTCCCATTAATCCTTCTCCTAGAACCAGAGGTCTCAAAAAATAGCTAGGTTATGTGCTTATTATAGTGATAACATGTTCAAACAAAATGTAAAATCCCTTTGCACCAATGAGTGGTTTGGCTGCTAAATTACATATTTTTCCTTGAGAATATGAAATGTCCACACTTCAAATCTTGGAGCACTGTAAATGAGTAAAGCACTAGAGCAAAGTCACACTGGATTACTGATGATGTTAGGGCACTATTTTTTTTTTTCCTCACCAGACTGTACAAGATATAAAGAAAGAAATTTCTTGGCAAATTTCAAACACAATAGCTATTTAGCAGCCCATGAAGAAAATCTTGAAGATCTGACAAAATCTGACAAAGAAACTCCAGTTAATCCATAGAGTGTATTTAATCTGATTCTGTTGGTCACTTTATCATTCAGTTAATAATTGCAAGTAGATTACAGAAAGTTGCCAAATGCAATTTACCCATCCATTGCCCAGTAAGTAGGCTATTATTTATTTGAGAGAATTGTGATTTGCAGCTCTTTCCTTTTTTTTTTAAATGAAAAATTAAGCTTAAAAGTACACTATGATTGAGAACGCAGCACAGAACACCGACTCACTTCCTCAACCTACCCATATTCATCAGCCTGCCCAGAAATTGTGCTTTTCAAACACACCACGGGACTGGGGAGTCCTCCTGTACCCTCGGAGTCACTGTAAATAGTACAGCTATGGAAGAAGGCACACTCTTTACAATCAATTTCTGATTTATTCCAGGACACTTTTGGTATCATTATTATGATACCATATTATGATATCCTAAGAAATGCGTACACCACCCCGTATCCAATGCATTGGTAGGGCCCTTGTGTGCGCGCAGTGCTCAGTCGTGTCTGACTCTGCAATCCCATGGACTGTAGCGCACCAGGCTCCTCTGTCCTTGGGATTTTCCAGGCAATACTGAAGTGGGTGGCAATTTCCTACTCCAAGGGATATTCCAGACCCAGGGATCTAATCTGTGTCCCCTGGGTCTCCTGCATTGGCAGGAGGATTCTTTACCACTGCACCAACTGGGAAGACCCTTAGCAAACCAAAATTTGGACAGCCCAAATTGAAGCAGAGATAACAGGCATATTCTTCCTACTTACATGTTGTGCCAAGATGGCAAGAAAGATTATGAACCATCCAACTTTGCAATGGTGTGATGTATGCCAATAGAAAAAGTGTGAGAGAATGAAACGTACTTTCACTGGCTGACTCTATAAAGGATATCTAAGTTTGCAAGGCTCTTCATTCTCACATGTTTCTGAGGTTTGCAAGATTGTAAATTCCTGAGGTATGTGCTCACATCTTCTTTGTGCAGAAGTATGCAATGCAGTATCTTGAGTATGCAATGCAGTAACTCACATATTAATTGATATTTGTTAGATAACATTTTCCAAAGGAAAACACAGGGTTTCATGTGAGTTAATGCCTGTAGGGAATCCGTGAGTTGCCAATGAAAGAACACTATCAAGGGATCTTTCCAAAAAATAAACAGCAATAGAACAGCAATGAGAGAATTAACCCCTGCTTCTAAAATATGAACTAAAAGTGCACACTATCTGATATAGTGATTAAGAAAAATAACACCGGACTCAAAGACACCTGATTTTAAACACAACAGCAGTTATTTCTATTACTGTGTGTGTTATTCACTTAGTTGTGCCGACTCTTTGCGACCCCATGGACTGCAATCCACCAGGTTCCTCTGTCCATGAGATTTTCCAGGCAAGGATACTGGAGTGGGTTGCCATTTCCTTCTCCAGGGGATCTTCCCAACCCAGGGATCGAACCTAGGTCTCCTGCACTGCAGGCAAATTCTTTACCGACTGAGCTACAAGGGAAGCCCTTTTCTATTACTAGTTGTATGATATTTGGCAAAGTACTTAATCTCTCTGAGCCTGTATCCTTGGCTATATTTTGGAAATATAAAGTGTTTGTGTTTCTTAAAGTTGTGAAAATTAAGGATACTATGTATTACTGCTAAACACATTATCAGGTAAATATAAATCCTTAAATGTCACCGTTAATACTTCAAACCTTCTTCCATCTAAATGCTACACACTCTAATTCTAGTTTAAAAATGAAAGCAGACACATCCTCTATTTTAATACTAATTTAAGTAATTAAAACCTAATTTTTAAAAAGGATATTTAGAATTCCATGTCAAAATGCTTAGCAAACTTTGAACTGTAGTTAGAAGATGAAGTCCCAATATTACCCAAGATCAATTCAGACATTTCATTTGCATGTATAATTTTCCAGACTTGATATCACAAGACATATAGAGATACCTTTGCCTTAATTTTCCAGCTGCTGAAGTTCAAGAGTTGGCTATTTCCGTGTATCCAGAAGTAAATCAAGGTATCTACTCAATGCTCAAGAACAAGAATGATAGATTCAGTCTTAAATTCTTCTTGATTATCAATAAATATTTGGAGCAGGAAAAGAAAAGTAAATATCACTCTGTCTTTATCCTGGGCTCTCATACTTGGCTGCGCAAGTCAATCAGGTTGGGGCTTTTTTGAAAAATAGAGAATCTACAGCTTTTGGTGTGGTGTGTTTGTTTCCCTTTTTTTTTTTTTTTTTTGATGCGTACCTCCCTTGCAGTTGTAGTGCAGCTGCGGTGGTGGTGGTGGTTTTACTATGGAGATTTTTATTGATTTGTTGTTTTCCATGTGCCGTACATTTTTCTAAGAAAGTTATATGTACTTGATCAGATCATCTTCACCATGTTGCCTTCTGAACAGCCTATCACAACCAAGTAGGCAGGCCGTGCCCCTCAGCGTAGTAGGAAGTCACCCAGTAGTTTCAAGTCTTTGGTGCAGAAGAGAGACTATAGGATATCACAATACATAGCACATCCATAGTACAAAAAAATTTTTTTAATGATATTGACAAAGTGGTGTTGCTAAACTTTGGTTTAAAATCTACATTACTTTTCACATTTTAATAGAATCAATAAGTACCTTTCAATCAATGATGCAGTAAAATTATAAGAGCATTTTCTTTTCCTAGTTGTATGAAAAATGGTACATCTTAAATCTCTTAAATAATAAAATATATGAATTTCATAATCTCTAAAATTTAAAAAATAACATGTTCTATGAGCATTTAAGAAGTAGAAATATATTTTTATATAGGACATTATTTAGTTTGTCCAAATACATTATATTTGTGTATGAGCCTTAAAACTTTTTGTTGCAACTTTAGCTCTCAGGGTTCACAAAACACTGAAAACCATTTATTTAGTAGAAATTTTTGCCACATTTGATTATGGAGTGGAATTCTATGCCCAAGTTGGCCAGTAACAGATTGTGTTGCCCTGAAACAACTACTTCTATATTTGTATTTATTTTGCCTAGACAATATTTAAAGACCATGTCATATATCTCTAATTCCATGCTCTTTTGTCCTTAAAATGTACTTGATGCAGAATTTATGGGTACAGGAACAGAGCAGGGTGAAGTCACCTTCCAGAAAATCCAAGTCATTACAGTTAGTATTTTCTCTTTGGTAATTGAATTACCAAAGATGATCTGGTCTGAGTAATTTTATTTAATGAAAAGTGAAAGTGAAGTCTCTCAGTCATGTCTGACTCTTCGGGATCCCATGGTTAATAGGCTACCAGGCTTGTCCATCCATATCCATGGGATTTTCCAGGCAAGAGTACTGGTGTGAGTTGCCATTTCCTTCTCCAGGGGGATCTTCTCGATCCAGAGATCGAACCCAGGTCTCCCACATTGTTGGCAGATGCTTTTACTGTCTGAGGCACCAGGGAATTCCAATTTTAATTAAGATAATAATAATACTAACTTTCAATAGACACACAAAACCACCAAAATATCAGTACTTGAACACAGAGCAAATACCTCAAAGATAGTTTGTCTCCTGAAATACGTATTAAACACAAAATCAGAGACAAGCTCATCTAATGCTCTTAAACACAAATGAATGCAAAGTTGTAAATAATTTGTATTTTCTAATAGTCACTGTGAATAGATTGTTTTAGGAACTATGAGTTTCTGGAATGAGTTTCAGTGAAACCAGTTAAGGAGAAACATTGAATCATCATTTCTCAATGACACATGAAAGAAATAATTGCTTTATGGAGCCACTGAGAAGTAAGCTGTTCTAATCACATATTGACAGATATCAACATATACAAACACACACATTTTTGTTTTTAATTCAAGAGCTAACTATCTCAGAGTCTATATTCTAATAAATAAATAAATAACAATTCTGGTGTTCAGTGAAGCAAGATGACCTGAAATTCATTTTTTGGAAGAAGCCCATGTGAAAATCCAAGAGCCCTTGAAACATGGCAACTTATAGCTCTCGACTAAGTAAGTATGATGGACCAAGTTAGAAAAAAGCAAACTATAAAGTATAAGGGTTTCAGAGTATTTAAAAGCTTTCCCTTCAAAAGATCTATAGGGTAATAGTTAAAAATCTTCCTCAGAGCCACAGAAAATGACCAATGGGCATACATTCAGAAAAAAAAAAAAAAAAACATGGTCCAAAAGAATATATGCAACCCAATGTTCATTGCAGCACTTTTTACAATAGCCAAGACATGACAGCAACCTAATTGTCCATTGACAGAAGAAGGAATAAAGAAACTGGTACATATGTACAACGGAATATCATTCAGCCATTAAAAAAATGAAATAATGCTTTTTGTAGCAACATGAATGGACCTAGAGACTGTCATACTAAGTAAAGTAAGTCAGACAAAGGATAGATATCATATGACATATCATATATGGAATCAAAAAAAAATGCTGCTAATGAACTTATTTACAAAACAGAAACAGACTTAAAGAAGGAGCATATGGTCACCAGCATGGAAGGATATGGGGAAGGGATAGTTAGGGAGTTTGGGATAGACCTGTACACACTGCTATATTTAAAATTGATAACCCACAAGGACCTACTGTATAGTACAGGGAACTCTGCTCAATAATACCTGGTAGCCTGGATGAGAGAGAACTTTGGGAGAGAATGGATATATGTGTATGTGTCTCTGAGTCCCTTTGCAGTCCATCTAAAAATATAACAACATTGTTAAATAGCTATGTAATGTAATGTAAACAAACAAACAAAATGACTAATAAGCCATCAGTTCAGTTCAGTTCAGTCGCTCAGTCATGTCTGACTCTTTGCGACCGCATGAATCACAGCACTCCATGCCTCCCAGTCCATCACCAACTCCCGGAGTTCACTCGAACTCATGCACATTGAGTCAGTGATGCCATCCTGCCATCTCATCCTCTGTCGTCCCTTCTCCTCCTGCCCTCAATCCCTCCCAGTATCAGGGTCTTTTCCAATGAGTCAACTCTTCACCTGAGGTGGCCAAAGTATTGGAGTTTCAGCCTCAGCATCAGTCCTTCCAATGAATACCCAGGACTGGTCTCCTTTAGGATGGACCGGTTGGATCTCCTTGCATTCCAAGGGACTCTCAACAGTCTTCTCCAGCACCACAGCTCAAAAATATCAATTCTTCGGCGCTCAGCTTTCTTCACAGTCCAACTCTCACATCCATTCAGATATGACTTAAATCAAATCCCTTGCAACTATACAGCGGAAGTGACAAACAGATTCAAGAGATTAGACTTGACAGATAGAGTGCCTGAAGAACAATGGACGGAGGTTTGTAACATTGGGAGGTGGTGTTTAAAACTATCCCCAAGAAGAATAAATGCAAAAGGCAAAATGGTTGTCTGAGGAGACCTTAAAAATGGCTAATAAAAGAGAAGCAAAAGGCAAAGGAGAAAAGGAAACATCTGAATGAAGAGTTCCAAAGAATAGCAAGAAGAGATAAGAAAATCTTAAGTCATCCATGCAAAGAAATAGAGGAAAACAATAGAATGGGAAAGACTAGAGATCTCTCCAAGAAAATGAGAGATACCAAGGGAACATTTCATGCAAAGATGGGCACAATAAAGGACAGAAATGGTATGAACCTAACAGAAGCAGAGGATATTAAGAGGTGGCAGGAATACACAGAAGAACTATATAAAAGAGATCTACTGACCAAGATAATCATGATGGTGTGATCACTCACCCAGAGCCAGACATCCTGGAGTGTGAAGTCAAGTGGGCATTAGGAAGAATCACTACAAACAAAGCTAGTGGAGGTGATGAAATTCCAGCTGAGCTATTTCAAATCCTATAAGATGATGCTGTTAATGTGCTGCACTCAATATGCTGGCACATTTGGAAAACTCAGCAGTGGTCACAGGACAGGAAAAGGTCAGTTTTCACTCTAATCCCAAAGAGAAGCAATGCCAAAGAATGTTCAAACTACCATACAATTGCACTCATCTTACACACTAGCAAAGTAATACTCAAAATTCTCCAAGCTAGAGTTCAACAGTATGTAAACTGAGAACTTCCAGATGTTCAAGTTGGATTTAGAAAAGAAAGAGGAACCAGAGATCAAATTGCTAATATCCGCTGGATCATAGGAAAAGCAAGACAATTCCAGAAGAAACATCTACTTCCTGCTTCATTGACTACAATAAAGTCTTTGACTGTGTGGATCACAACAAAATGTGGGAGATGGGAATACCAGACCACCTTAACAGCCTCCTGAGAAGTCTATAGGCAGGATGAGAAGCAACAGCAGGAACCTGACATCGAACAATAGACTGGGTCCAAATTGGGGAAAGGAGTACATCAAGGCTGTATAACATCACCTTGCTTATTTAACTTATATGCAGAGTACATCATGTTAAATGCCTGGCTGGACGAAGCACAAGCTGGAAGCAAGATTGCCAGGAGAAATCAATAACCTCAGATACGCAGATGACACCACCTTTACGGCAGAAAGCAAAGAGGAACTAAAGAGCCTCTTGATGAAAGTGAAAGAGGAGAGTGAAAAAGCTGACCAGAAACTCAAACTCAACATTTGAAAAATGAAGATCATGACATTCGGTCCCATCACTTCATTGCCAATAGACGGGGAAACAATGGAAACAGTGACAGACCTTATTTTGGGGGACTCCAAAATCATTGCAGATGGTGACTGCAGCCATAAAATTAAAAGATGTTTGCTCCTTGGAAGAAAAGCTTTGACAAACCTAGAAGCATATTAAAAAGGAAAGACATTCTTCACCAAAAAAATCTGTCTAGTCAAAGCTATGGCTTTTCCAGTAGTCAGTATGGATGTGAGAATTGGATCATAAAGAAAGCTGAGTGCTTAATAATTGATTTTTTTGAATTGTGGCATTGGAGAAGACTCTTGAGAGTCCCTTGGACAGCAAGGAGATCAAATCAGTGAATACTAAAGGAAATCAGTCCTGAATGTTCATTGGAAGGACTGATGCTGAAGCTGAAACTCCAGTACTCTGGCCACGTGATGCAAAGAATGGACACATTGAAGAAGACCCTGATACTGGGAAAGACTGAAGACAGTAAGAGAAGAGGGCAACTGGATGGCATCACCGACTTGACGGACATAAGTCTGAGCAAGCTCTAGGAGTTTGTAATGGACAGGGAGGCCTGGTGTGCTGCAGTCCATGGGGTCCCAAAGAGTCAGACACAACTGAGTGATTGAGCTGAAAAAAACTGATAAAATAAAAGGAAATAAAAGCCTCCAGTTCAGAGTCTGACAGATTTAGATCCGAATTCTGGCTCTACCTCTTACTAACTGTATGTATCTGGGAAATTAACTTAACCTCTCGAAACTATTTATCAAATGGGGATAACAATTTTGCTAACCACACAGTGTTGTTAGGAGGATCAAGCAAAGCAATGTGTTCACCAGTCTGCCTAATAAAGAGTGTGCATATTGTTCATAGCTGTTCCTTTATTCTCAAGCAATTGGACATGACTGAGGTTCTGAATATTTGGAAATATTTGCCGAAGAGCAAGGATTGTCTCCTTATTGAACTCACAGTGATTAGCAAAACATGGATGTACGAGCATGTAACTAAAGCTCTGTTCCTTTCACTTAGTACCGCACTGGTAACAGACATGAAAGTGAGCAGGTAGTGAGCATGGAAGCACTAGAAGAGGACTATTTGGACAATGGCAATTGCGATGCAAATCTGAGTTCCTGTTGCATTATTTTCAAGTCGTCTTGAAGGAACGTGGTGCTGGTGGTAAAGAGCCTGCCTGCCAAAGCAGGAGATATAAGAGGTTGGGTCCCTGGGTGGGAAAGATCCCCTGGAGGAGGGTATGGCAATCCACTCCAGTATGGAAAATCCCCATAGACAGAGGAGCATGGAGGGCTTTATTCCATAGAGTTGTAAAGAGTCAGACACAACTGAAGCAGCTTGGCATGCACACACACTTGAAGGAAGGGAATTCTTTCCTTTAGAACACATTTTTAAGACACACTAAACAAAATGCAAATCCTCTACCCATTTTTTTTTCTCTGCATTTTAAACTAAAGGACTCTTTTCCTCCAAATCAATAGTTTGTGAATCTTTATATATGAAACTCCAAATTCCCCTTAAATAATGAAAATAGTATTTCAATCGTATTTTCAATATGTCAAATGACATACATGTACATTGAGATACTATACCTGGTTTTCAATATTTTAAAGGGCAAAAGACCCATGGTAAGTCTGCATTCATTAAATAAAATGTTAAAGTCATTTTCTTTTTTTTTTTTTACCTTTATTTTACTTTACAATACTCCATTGGCTTTGCCATACATCAACATGAATCCACCACAGGTGTACACGAGCTCCCAATCCCGAATCCCCCTCCCACCTCCCACCCCACAACGTCTCTCTGGATCATCCCCGTGCACCAGCCCCAAGTATCCTGCATCCTGCATGGAACATAGACCGGCGCCTCGTTTCTTACATGATAGTACACATGCTTCAATGCCATTCTCCCAAATCATCCCTCCCTCTCCCTCTCCCTCAGAGGCCGAAAGTCCATTCTATATGTCTGTGTCTCTTTTGTTGTCTCACATACAGGGTTATCGTTACTATCTTTCTAAATTCCATATATATGTAACAGTATACTGTATTGGTGTTTTTCTTTCTGGCATTTTCTTTGGTTGAAATTATATTACTATAGTGTAATAAAATATCATTGTGTTCATTAACATTCCATCAAGGACTACTGTGTTACTGATAACCAAACAGTAAAATTAAGATGTTAATATCTAAAAAGAAAGTTTATCCAATTAACAAACAGTTTTAAGTCATGAGACTATTTGGTGAAAAAATATGGTAAAGCATTACTGTATAAAGTTTCAGACCTTAAATTCTTAAAAATCACAAGCCACCTTTTACGTAATGTTGTCTCAATTTAAATGATTTATTTTATTTGGCTTCTTAGTGATTTGAAATATTTACTTTGACAATGAGAGTAATTATATACTGCAACTGAAACGAGTTTAAATTTCTTTATGCTTTTTGGCAGGACTGTTGCTATCTGTGGCCTCAGAATCTGTTTTTAAGACAAAAAGAATGTAGTTCAAAGCAGCTAAAAGCTGCTCTTCTGAATCCTAGCCCCCCCAACAAAAGAGTAACTATACAAGGTGTTAAATGTTAAAAGAAGGAAAAAAAAAAAAAGATTACTCTTAAATATTGATCCCTGGTGATGTGTGAAATAAAGCCAAACAAGATTAATAAGTCTCTAGGGAAATAGAAATTGGTCTTTTTTGATTGATATTGTGGACTCGCTAGTACTGTTTTTTCAGAAAAATGTAGCATGCAGATTTTAGGGCAGGGCATTGGTGACCAAATTCATAGTACATTTCTACTTGTTTACTATTACTCTGTCATTGCTATATTCAAAGGTTGCAACCATAGTCCATGAATATGGAATGACTGGCATCAACATCTAATTACTTTTTCAAATTAGAAATCTGGACATCACCCTGCACTAGTTTTCTCCTCTCGTTTCCATTATTACATCAATTTTCACAGTTTCTTCATTCTACCTCCCAAATACAAGTCACATTTCTGCATTCTGCTCCACTCCCATAGTCATAGCTAACACCCAAACTTTACCAGTTTTACTTGTGCAATATCCAGCTGACTTGTCTCTGAACATCTGTACATATTCACACTTTGAACAATTTTCTACTCAGCAGTCAGAGTGATTCTGTAAATATGCAAATGTAATTCAAAGATTACCATCCCCTATAGAACTACTACGGCACCATTAATATGCCCAATGGTTTTGATCCATCTTTCAACTTTTTCTACATCATCCTGATATAATGTACCTCTCCTTTATCATTCTTATCAAGATTGCAACTAATTTAATACACGTGTAGTGAGGATTTTATACTGTTCATGTTCGTGGTGTTCTCACCGCAAGAATACTGGAGTGGTTTTCCATTCCCTCCTCCAGGAGGGACATGAATTTGAGCAAACTTTGAGAGACAGTAAAGGACAGCGAAGCCTGGCATGCTTCAGTGCATGGGGTTGCAAAGAGTTGGACAGGACTTAGTGACTAAACATTAACAAAAGGATAATTTTAACAAATTTTTCCCCAGTGCTAAAACTGTTAAGACAGATCATCTGATTGCCAATGCTTTCTGGACTGGATACAATTTATATATACATATATATATATATATATAGGATCTGCTTAACATCTGAAAAACTCAGTTTTCTCATCCACAGAATAAAGACATATTTATTCCTAATTCATAGGTGGTTATTAGCATTAAATATCCTAGCGATGGAAAACTCTTAGATGTCTGGCACATGGAAAATAGTCAGTAAACATTAGCTATTTGGCTACTAGACTAAAAGTTGCTTGAGGGTATTTCATATTTTGTTCATACTTAATGAACAAATAAGTGAGGTGACTTATTTATTTGATGGATCTACTAAGTTTTCAGAAGAATTCAGTTGCCAAAAACAAAGTTCACACTAGCTAGTTTACTTAGAAATGAGTTATTACAGAATGTTGGATGGCTCATCGGAAAAGTTAAGAAATATACCAATTTATGTTTAAGAATTTACTCCCAAAGCCAGAACACAGAATCTGGATCTTTAATTATCAGATGCTGCTTGTGAACTTGAAAAGTTCCCACGATAGCTGCTAGCTTCTAAACCACCCGATTGCTGCCATCGCTGGAGGCAGCTTATATTGGAACAATTCCACACTCATAGAGCAACATAGCCAGGGAGGCTGCCACAACTCAGTAAACTGCAGCTACTGATATGTGCTCCAGATCTATGCTCCATCTCCTGCACTCTGCATCTATGAAATGAATGCTCTACATCCATACAGCCACTGAATGGACAGTGGGAACTTTGTCTTGCTTCTTCTCCCCAGATCTAATCAACAAGATCTAAATCACTTTCATAAATATGAAGAAAAACTTATAAGATCAGATATCCCAGATGAGAGTTTGGGATTTTTTTTTTTTTAATTAGAGGAGAGGGCGAATGTGTTAGAATGGTAAATGAGTCAGATAGTGAACTCAAATATTTAGATGTCTAAAGGGATGGAGTGCATAAATAAATGTTGGTTGTCCCCCAAAACACTTGTTTTCCTTTACAGTAATAAAATCCCAATTTTTAGTGGGAAATCTGGGTTTCCAACAGATACAAAATAAAAGAAAAAGGCATATTCCAGCCTCTCTTGCAGGCTAGGATATGTATGATCATGAGTCTAAGATCACAGAAAGTGATGTGAGAAAAATGAAATGTGCAACCTCTAGGCAAAGTTCTCAAATTGAAGAGATTTATCCTTCTTTTTTCTGATAGCAAGAATGTGTGTGAAGTGATAGGCCATCTTCAATTATGTGTAGATAGCAATGCCCTAAGGAAGACAGAAAAAGACAGAAAGAACCTGAGCTCCTGACATCATGGGCTCAGCCCTGCCTGGCCTACAATATTATGTGCGATCAAATATAGACTATATTTTAAGTCACTGTTATTTGAAATCACCAGCAAATAAAAAAATTAAAAGACTCTTGCTACTTGGAAGAAAAGCTATGACCAACCTAGACAGTACATTAAAAGCAGAGACATTACTTTGCCAACAAAGTCTATCCAGTCAAACTACGGTTGTTCTGGTGCTCACTTATGGATGTGAGAGTTGTACTATAAAGTAAGCTGAGCACCTAAGAATTGATGCTTTTGAACTGTGGTGTTGGAGAAGGCTCTGGAGAGTTCCTTCGACTACAAGGAGATCCAACCAGTCCATCCTAAAGGAAATCAGTCCTGAATATTCATTGGAAGGACTGATGCTAAAGCTGAAACTCCAATACTTTGGCCACCTGATGCAAAGAACTGACTCATTTGAAAAGACCCTGAAGCTTGGAAAGATTGAAGGTGGGAGGAGAAGGGGACAAAAAAGGAAGAGATGGTGGGATGGCATCACCAACACAAAAGGCATGAGTTGAGTAAACTCCGGGAGTTGGTGATGGACAGACAGGGAGGTATACTGCCGTCCATGGGGTCACAAAGAGTCAAACACGATTGAGCAACTGAACTGAACTGAGCACAATAACTGAACCTATAGCCATACTAAAATTTCAACAGTATATTTGTAGTGTTGCAGGTGAGCAGGATAATGTCAAAATACTCTAGATATTTTGAAGACATCCATATGATCTACTTATACCAAAATCCTTTCTTTAGTATTCTAATTTTTAAATAGATCTAAACTGAATGTGAATATTTGACTTTTTATTGGAAGTCTCTTGGAGGTTCTTTGTGAAACAACATATTTTGAGACTATATCTCTTGTTACAGAGGAGACTCTCCCAGGTATGAATTCCTAACACCGAGCCATCCACTCCACTGAACTCTACTTATATCTTGCTTAGTAATTGGAAAGCACTTGAAATAATCATCAGTTCTCCTATTTGCCACAGTCTCTAATATTAAGTGATAATTTTTCTCCATTACTAGTGTTTCTTTGTGCTAATCAAGAACTCATAAGAGTAACTGAAGGCGATGATGGAACAAGCCATACATAATCCCACAAGATAGATGAATGCGTCTAATTCTAACAGCAAACCCATTGAGACTTTAATAGTTATGCCTTTACAAAATAAAACACGGGGCTTCCCAGGTGGCTTAGAATGGTGGTAGAGAATTCTGCCAAGAAGGAGTTGTGGATTCGATCCCTGGGTTGTCAACGATCCCCTGGAGAAATACACGGCAAGCTACTCCAGTATTCTTGGCTGGGAAAATCTATGGATAGCGGAGAGTTGTGGGCTATAGTCCATGGGATTGCAAAGAGTCAGACATGAGTTAGTGACTAAAAAGGAGCAGCAAAGTAAAACGCAGGGTTTTTGAATTTAAAGAGATATCAATCTGGCTTCCTTTGCCTTATTTTTCAACTGGTTCCTTTCTTCTGTCTCCAATTATCCCCTCCACCTCACAACTTATGTTCTCTGACATTTTTATCATATAGCCCACTCTCTCCACCCAATCTCAGTCTTCTCCTATCCTCCTTTTTAGGCTCTGAAGGTTTGCCATTGCATGGAAAATGCACTTCCTTGGGATGCTGGGGGTGAGCAGATATAGAAAGCTTGGCAATTCTTGAACTAGGGTGTGACAGGGGTTCCTAAGACCACTGCCAGGTTCAGTGGTTTGCTGAGAAGACTAATAGGACTCAGCATATAGCTATACTCATGATTTGTTACAGAGAAAAGATACAAAGCAAAATTAGCAAAGTCAAAAGCACATAGAGCCAAATCCAGAAGGAATGAGGGACAAGCTTCCAAGAGTCCTCTCCCAGTGGATTCCAGTCCTCTCCCAGAATAAGCTTAATTCCTTGAGAAATGAATTCTGACAACTCATGTGAAATACCATTTTCCAGGGAGGCTCACTAGAGCCTTGATGCCCCAGGTTTTCACTGGCCCGGATTAAGAGAGCAGGTGCTTAGCATACACCACACTGTTTGTTCAGATAATTGCAGTGAGCCACTCTCAATTTTTAGAATGGTGGTTACTCTCCCCAAATCCAAGTTTAGGCACCAAATAAGGGTCATTTTCACAAATAAGCCTTTCTAAGGTGATCAGTCTCCGGTCTATGATAATTCCCCTCTTCATACAGTGTATCTGTGGCCCAGTGTTTGAAATGTTAGTCTCTCAGTTGTATCTGACTCTTTGTGATCCCATGGACTATAGACTCCCAGGCTCCTCTGTCCATGGAATTCCCCAGGCAAGAATACTGGAGTGAGTAGGCATTTCTTTCTCCAGGGGATCTTCGCAACTCAGGGACTGAACCCAGATCTCCCACATTGCAGGCAGATTCTTTACACCTGAGCCACCAGAGCAGCCTACCTGTGGTCCAGAGAGACCCTTGAAAGGCACTTTATTATAATTCTATGACAGGCACTTAACATCCTAGTACTGTTAGGCATATTAATGGAACAAAGAAATTGGGAGGCATTATCTCATTATCAGAAAGAAAAAAGTTAATTACATAAGAAACAGAAGAATATAGAAGAAAACAATCATTCGTGTAGCCAAATTTACCTTAATTACTCTCATATTTTAATTATAATTACACTTACTTCATCAGTTATTGAAAATTCCCATGAATTTAAATCACCAGGCCTACAAGCATTTTGTTATGTTGCAGAACACTCATGGTACCCTGTTTTCCTTCACAGAGCTTCGAATGAGTTCTCTGATTGTGCTTAGTCACTCAGTCACATCCAACTTTTGGAACCCCATAGTCAGGGGTTCCATGCCAGGCTCCTCTGTCCATGGGATTCTCCAGGCAAGAATACTGGAGTGGTTTGCCATTTGCTTCTCCAGGGGATCTTCTGGACCTAGGAATCAAACCCGGGTCTCCTGCATTGCAAGCAGAGTCTTTAGCAACTGAACTACAAGGGAAGTCTGATTGAATGAGTTTAACTTTGCAGTCCATTCCCAGAAACTAACAATAAATGTGATCTGGGGTATTAACACCAAGCACTTAGGTATTATTACGTATGCTTTTCCAACATTATTTCTTTTCATCTCGATAGAAACCTGTGAGATTTTATATGTGTGTGTGTGTGTGTGTGTGTGTGTGTGTGTGTGTGTATTCTGTTATCCTTTGGTGACAAATACATAGAACCCCAGACAAGTAATTTGATCAAGTTCTTCTAGTAAGTAAAGATCAAAACTTTGAGCTGACTCAGGCATGAGTCTAAAGCACATAGTTAAATAATTTGGATTTTTGTTTATCTAAAAATTGGTGAATAATAATAAAGGTAGTTGTNAACCCCAGACAAGTAATTTGATCAAGTTCTTCTAGTAAGTAAAGATCAAAACTTTGAGCTGACTCAGGCATGAGTCTAAAGCACATAGTTAAATAATTTGGATTTTTGTTTATCTAAAAATTGGTGAATAATAATAAAGGTAGTTGTCATTCATCTCTTTCACAGTCAGTGACAATACCTAATACTAAACCAGTTGCCTAACAGCCACCAAGTGGCCTCTTTGGGAAAATGAAAATAGTTTACAGGATATCGTGTCCATGCGTGTCTAGCCTTTTCAGTNACACTCATGGTACCCTGTTTTCCTTCACAGAGCTTCGAATGAGTTCTCTGATTGTGCTTAGTCACTCAGTCACATCCAACTTTTGGAACCCCATAGTCAAGGGTTCCATGCCAGGCTCCTCTGTCCATGGGATTCACCAGGCAAGAATACTGGAGTGGTTTGCCATTTGCTTCTCCAGGGGATCTTCTGGACCTAGGAATCAAACCCGGGTCTCCTGCATTGCAAGCAGAGTCTTTAGCAACTGAACTACAAGGGAAGTCTGATTGAATGAGTTTAACTTTGCAGTCCATTCCCAGAAACTAACAATAAATGTGATCTGGGGTATTAACACCAACCACTTAGGTATTATTATGTATGCTTTTCCAACATTATTTCTTTTCATCTCGATAGAAACCTGTGAGATTTTATATGTGTGTGTGTGTGTGTGTGTGTGTGTGTGTGTGTGTGTATTCTGTTATCCTTTGGTGACAAATACATAGAACCCCAGACAAGTAATTTGATCAAGTTCTTCTAGTAAGTAAAGATCAAAACTTTGAGCTGACTCAGGCATGAGTCTAAAGCACATAGTTAAATAATTTGGATTTTTGTTTATCTAAAAATTGGTGAATAATAATAAAGGTAGTTGTCATTCATCTCTTTCACAGTCAGTGACAATACCTAATACTAAACCAGTTGCCTAACAGCCACCAAGTGGCCTCTTTGGGAAAATGAAAATAGTTTACAGGATATCGTGTCCATGCGTGTCTAGCCTTTTCAGTCGCATCTGACTCATCATGACCCCATGGACTGTAGCCCACCAGGCTCCTCTGTCCATGGGATTCTCCAGACAAGAGTCCTGGAGTGGGTTGCCATGCCCTCCTCCAGGGGATCATCCTGACCTAGAGATCGAACCCCTGTCTCCTGTGGCTTCTGAATTGCAGGTGGATTCTTTACTGCTGAGCCACCTGGAAGCCCCCCTTACAGGATACTGAAGCAGTATAATTATTTTCAGATTAAAATTTGGCTCAAGAACCATACTTCATCACCAACTTGAAGATTTGAGGAAGAAAATAAAAGGAAAAATACAGTTAAACAGTGACTTTAAAGAGAGCACTGAAAATTTTTTCCCTTCTTTTTCTCAGAGTCTAAACAAGCAATCATTTACATAGGTGAGAGAAGGAAATAGATAAGAGGAAAAAACGCACTGTAACTCAAGCTAAACCCAGAAAGAGACTATTAATAAAATAGATTGTCTCCAACACTAATGAGTCTTTGTTTTAGGAATTGATTAGAGAAGAGTCTAGATAAGAAACCAACTTCTTTCTTATCTCTTTTGGATTTAAAATAACAAAACACAGGAAATTATTTAAGGCATTCATGTTATTCTCAAGCTGTGTGCTACAATCTAGCTCCCCAAGAAAACATCTCTAACACACAAACATATTTGAAAGTAGTTATACAACCATCTATATGCCAGACATAAAATCCCACATTATTGTTAGGATTTAATACTGGCTCAGAAAATATTTTTGGAATCCACACAAACAAAGAATAATTATATCCTAGAACCAGTCAGTATAGAGTTTACATAGTTTCTGGTTTTCTCTCTGTACACAAGAATCTAAATGTGTGGGTTTATATGTTTATGTCCTAATAAATGACATTTGATAATTATGGAGCTAAAAAACAAGACATTCCTCCAAACGGCCACTTGATGAGTCACCTAAAGTAAACAATCAAGAGAAATAAAACAAGCAAGACAACTCTTAAAAGTACCAATTATTGTCAGAGCAGCAATGATGCTTTCACAAATCCATCATTACTCCAGTTAATGGCTGATGAGTAAGAGTACAGAAGATTTTTTCCTTGGTCTAGAAAACTCAGGACATTAACTGAGGAGCTGACCATTAATCCCAGGTAATGTAAAGGCCAGTTTTCTGAGGATCATTGCTCAAGCAATCTTCTATTCAAACATAAGTGCATTTCAGATTGTTAAATCTATAATGATTAAAAAACATTGGTGGGTTTTTATAAGAATTATGGCCTGGAGTCAGTTGATTTAAAGTTCCCTTTTCTTAACACAGCATTGAATATCCCCAGTTGTATACCTGACATGTGACTTACAATGTTTGGGTCATAGATTTTTAGGTATTTCTTGTAAACTACTAATGTTTTATTCATTCACCATTTGAATTGACTGCAAATTATGTTAAAACAACAACAGATGTTTCATCAAAGTCAAAAGGATACTGAAAGAAATTATATACCTCTATTTTTCAGAAATATGACAATAATCATGCATTTATACATTTATACACTTAATCATACATTTATACATATAATTTATACATTTAAAAGTGACCCCTTGAAAACATAAGCACTATAAAAATAGGTATAATATTTGCAGTTAATAAGATGACTGGAAACAACATTTAACCGTACGAACTGAATGTTGATATTCCAAACAAAATGTTTTCATGGACAGGCTAGATGTCCAACAATAGGAGCTTTTCTGCTACCTTTATTTAAGGAAATAGATTTTAGCCATTAAAAGGGATACTTTAAGTATATGCAAGACCACTTAGTTAATTGATTAATAAACAGTTAATCATTCACAAGAGAATCGGCTCGGGAAGGTATTTGCTATATATTGTCAAGTAAGAATCTAGTGTAAGAAGAATGTGCATAATATGAAGGGAGACAGAGGAATACATTGAATGTGCATAATATGAGAGGAGGGAGGCAAATAGGGAGGGTCAGAGAGAGAAATGAACATCATCTGGAAGAATTATCCATGAAGGCGTACATGTCTCATAGCCTTCATTTCTGGCACAAGACTTATATGTTTATTCTGTTGCTTTCTATTATTCAGTTCAGTTCAGTTCAGTCGCTCAGGCATGTCTGACTTTTTATGACCCCATGGACTGCAGCATGCCAGGCTTCCCTGTCTGTCACCAGCTCCCAGAGCTTACGCAGACTCATGTCCATGGACTCGATGATGCTATCCAACTTACTTGTCTCTTTCAAATTTCCTTATATACATTTTTGTTTTAAATTAGACAAACAAACATAAATTTAACTTTTACATGCTTGCTGCTAAGTCACGTCAGTCATATCCAACTCTGTGCGACCCCATAGACAGCAACCCACCAGGATCCCCCATCCCTGGGATTCTCAACGCAAGAACACTGGAGTGGGCTGCCATTTCCTCCTCCAATGCATGAAAATGAAAAGTGAGAGTGAAATTGCTCAGTTGTGTCTGGCTCTTAGTGACCCCGTGGACTGCAGCCCACCAGGCTCCTCCATCCATGGGACTTTCCAGGCAAGAGTACTGGAGTGGGGTGCCATTGCCTTCTCTGTTTACATGCTTATTAGTTATCAAACAATAGCTAAGAAATATCACATCTCAAGGGTATAGAGGAAATTTAACCCAGTTGAACTTTTCTACTACTGACCACTGCAGCCACTCAGCCAGGAACACCTGCCACTTAGTGAGAAACATGTCAACTATTCACACTGAAACACAAGAAAGAATGGGCTATATGGTGTCCAGCTATTGCTAAGGACCATTTTGTGTTGGTGAAAGTTGAGAGTTGAGATGGCACACTGGTTAACCTTCCAATCAGGAGAACGAACAACATTATTATACAGGCAGGAGATGCAGTCTAGTCCTATTGATATGTTTAATTTAAGCAAACAAAAACCACTAAATGGAAGACAGTGCCTCTTAAAAATGTCCCTCTGGCATTAACAGTAAGGAGAATAGCTTGTATTATGGGCTAAAAGTATCCTTGCCTGGAAAATCCCATGGACAGAGGAGCCTGGCAGGCTACAGTCCACGGGGTCGCAAGAGTTGGACACGACTTAGGGACTAAACCACCACTAACGCCAAACAGTGAGCAACTTGCTTGTGGTACACAGGGTTAAACAACTGCCCTAATGACACACAGATAGTAAGGGGCAGACAGAATTTGAATCCAGAAATTTATAATTCAAAAACTCTTACGTTTCCCATTCTTTTGGAATGGAAAGAAGCTGAATGCCTTAGGGACATTCTTAAAGCTGTATCTCATTTGTGTACAATGCAGTAGTCCCATTGTTATTCCTAGGAAATGAGAAAGTATAATTACATACTGTTTGAGCAAAACTTGGGAAAAAAACTAGTTGTCCTACAATAAGAGTGACATAAACAGAAGCATTCATATAATGAGTTATTACATCATGGAGTCACTAAATAGGACTTTAAGAGTTTGTAATAAGATGTATATATTTGTTCCATTTTATGACTAATAGTTAACAGTTTCTGAACACTATCCAGATCCTAGGCATGCCCTAAGCGCTTTCAAAGTATTATCTTTTTAGGTCCCCTAAATGTCCTATGAATTATATATCTATGCAGTTTTATTTTCCAGATGAGCTTAGTAATATACACAGTCTCTCAGAGCTGGAAAGCTGTTAGCCAAAATTTGAAATCAAGGAGTAATAAATGAGTGAGATACACCATTACCAATGAAATATCAAAACTGTATTAAATTCAGAAAATAAAGCCAGGGTGAAATATGCAAATATAATAGAAGCCTCTGCATGCTAGGATTATAAATATTTTCTCCATCTTCAGTTCTTTCAAATGTTTCTCTTTTTCTTCCATGAAAAGGTACTATTAGGTTGACTCACAAAAATATTTACAATTTTTATAGATTAAAAACTGTGTGGATGTTGCCATTTTTGTATGGCTCAACCTAACTAACTTTATGATAAGGATCTTTTATTTAAAAACATACATCTGAGCACACTCAAACACTGCTGTCTGCTCTCATAGTGGTCTGAGGTGTTCAAAAAGAACGAGTCCCAGAGGAAGCAACCCATGAGAAAAAAAGCTTTCAATTCCAGGTTACTATTATTTATTCTCTGTGAGTTCCTCACAGTACCTGGTCAGTGGGCTGTGCCAGGATGCTCAATCACCATTACACATTGACAGGACACTCAACAAATATTTATAGGGTGAATGATTCACATCTCATCTGGGCTAATTTCTCTAAGAGGTTATGGTATGGCATCTCCAAATCAAGAGAGAGTCATTTTGATCATTCTCTAGAGTGACTACACTCTGAGATTCATTGAGGGATAACAGTTGGAAGGGGCAAGTGTGAAGTTGCCTCAAATCGATTGATCCTGTCAATGCTGAATGAATCCCTCACGTTCCTAATCAAGTATAGTGTCCAGTGTTGTTTTCATGCAAAACTCAGTCTAACATTCTGCTGCTTAGTCTAACGACAAAATTATTGAACATGCTGACAGCCAGACCTATAATTAGTAAAGCAGTGGATCAGAGCACACCATCAGAATGATGCTGAGATGCCTCATGTCACATGCTTGCAACGATGAAATACATTTTGTTCCAGCATGAAAATCACACCAAAGATATTCTTTCCATTCTAGAACAAAGTGTGGCTGGAGTAAATATATTCATATATGGAAAGTATTTTGTCAGTTTCCGAAGCATAGCATGTGTCTGAGTAAACAGTGATTAGTAGTGGTATTATGTCACTGTCATGCATGCACATATCCATAGGGGCAATCTGTTAATAACAGTGATTATTATTTATTTATCCAAATGCCTCTGGAGTATGTAATCAGCTCTGCAAAACCACTTCATCTCAATCAAATCCTGTGCATCTCTGTTCTTCATTTTCCCATCCATCTTTCACAGGGAAGGATGATTAAGAGGTTTATCCACAACTCATATAAGTAGCCAGAGGAAGATATAACACACTGATTTTTCCTCATAAGCAATACGCCTGAATGTAACTCTAACCGGTAATACTTTATTACTTTGTTTGGAGAATGAGTCCGACCTGCAGCCACAGCTTATGAACCAATCAAAATTCCATCATATTTATGGTGATGATCACACAAGCTTTCTTTCCTGTCTTTCTTTCCTTCTTCCTTCCCTCTTCTACTCTTTTTCTCTTTTCTCCTTTCCTTCTCTTTTCTCTTTCTCCCTTTCCACTTTCATTCATTCTAAATACTTGGAAGTAGAATATGTGTACTTCTTGCTCTTCATGTTCTCCTAAAAAACACCATGTCCCTTGAGTAGCACACCATATGACTACACCATCCACAAATGCTCCTTTATTATAGTCCCTTACTTTACCAACAGACAGTTATCTTAATGGAGTCTTGCTGCTTCCAATTTAGCATTGATACGACATCTCACTGCAACCATCCAGTGATGTCTTTTAAAAAATACATTTGATCACTTTCTTCTTATGCTCTAAATTTTTCCTGGTTTTCTACTACTTTCAGGAGGAAAAAAAACAAAAAACCTTTTTGCTTTTTTGTTTTAAAATTCAAGGAACCAGACCTTACTTTTCTCCTGTTTCAAAAGAGCCTCCTATTATTTGTTCCAAATTAGCCACATTCCCCTCACAAGCTAGTTTCTGCATTAGGATTTCTGCACATGCTGTTAGCTCTGGCTGAAACTTTGCTTTTTTGGCTTTCTCCTTTCATTTTAGCTCCTACACAAATACAGCATTCTCAGAGACTCCTTCTCCAATGATCCCATGTTAATAGCTACCTGCTTCTTGTCGTTGTTCAGTTGCTAAGTGATGTCAGACTCTTCAGGACCCCATGGACTGCGGCCACCAGGCCTCCCTGTCCCTCACTATCTCTTAGTGTTTGCACCAGTCCATGTCTGTTGAGTCAGTGATGCTACCCAACCATCTCGTCCTCTGCTGAGATGGTTGGATAGCATCCTTTTCTCCTTTTGCCTTCAATCTTTTCCAGCATCAGGGTCTTTTCCAATGAGTAAGCTCTTCACAACAGGTGACCAAAATATTGGAGCTTTGGGTTCAGCATCAGTCCTTCCAATGAGTATTCAGGACTGATCTCCTTTAGAGTTGACTATTTGGATCTCCTTGCAGTCCAAGGGACTCTCAGGAGTCTTCTCCAGCACCACAGTTCAAAAGCATCAAATCTTCAGTGTTCACCCTACTTTATGGTTCAACTCTCACATCCATATTTCTTACAATTCCTTAACTTCTTACCCTACTTCATGTTTCTTCAGTACTTAATGTACTTTTCTCTATTTATATTATATATATTTTTTCTCCTTTTCTCTTGATTTTCTCTTTTCTACATTGGAATATAAGGTCAGTACAAGGTCAAGATGTATTTGTCTCTTGTTTAAAGGTCTGTCCCTCTTACCTCCAATGGCAACTAGCACATAGTAGATATTCAGTAGATATTTATTGAAAAAATAAGTTTTAAAAAATGCCACAAATAATTATAGACTTTGTGATGAATGGCTCTTATTTTCTTCAGTGTAATTCATTTAAAGCTTAAAGGCTGACTTTCACATCCTTAAAATACAGTTTTGACCTTTCTCTGATATCTTCCCCTAAGTCCATTAAGAAGTTTCAGGTTGCCTTTTTATCCTACTATTGAAGGGGAAAAAATGTGAGTACTTAATGCCTACTTCTTATGTTTTCACAAAGAAGAAAGCATTTCCTAGACGGAAAGGAACACATAAAATTTCTTCCACCAGACCTCTTCTCCCTGGAAGGAGGAATGATTTAGCTGATGATGAGAGAGAGAAAAAGCACAAGGCCCCTGTAGCTCTGTACACTGGGCTTTTATATTCAGGTGGACCTGTCTTCTCACAAGTTTATTTAACAGTTTCTCTCCTACCGAGGCAGAGCCTATCCCCAGGCCTGGAGTAGAAATGGGAGTTGGGTTGGAAAGGACATTATATACTCATATCCCTAACAAACTACTCAAGTCTTTTTCATTCAGGGGTGTAGGGTTTATATTGGGAAATCAGACATTAAGTGCAGGTCAGGAAATATTCTCAGGACTAGTTTTATTAGCACTGAACTTGATATTTCGTTTTTCCTATCTGACTCCTATATCTGATTTTTCAACCATTTCAGACCTCACCATGAGAAGAGGACAATTAATTTTTGCTCTTAAAAACCAAATACATATGTTTATTCCCTCTATGTTATATTGTTACTCACCATGTACATGGTTGCTTACTCAATATTTAATGACAATCTTCTAAGTACAGGTGGTGGTGGTTTAGTCACTCAGTTGTGTCTGAGATTAATAAAATATGGTATTAATATTTTAATAAAATATGGTATTGACTTCATGGAATTAGTGTTCCAGTTGTCACTCAAATAAATTCTAATTGACCATATGCTATATCCAGGGTACACTAGCTTGATGAATATGCAAAGTCAGAATTCTATTTTTTCCAAAATTAGATGATTAATATTCTTTCCCATTTTCTGATCCTTTACCTTATTACCTCAAGCCGCTTAGGTCAAGGATGATAATGTGATTCAAGAACCACTAAATATTGATATTATTTATTTATTTCAAAGGAGAAAAAAAAAGCACATACACAACAAATAAGCATGAAGTAATCTAAAGTGGATACAAGAACATCAATCCAATCAGAGAAGCCAGGAGACAAGTCATCAGTCAGACTTTAATCAGCAGCAATGGATGGGACGAAAAATGAGCACCATTCTGGGGGGAATCTTTGAGATGACATACTTTTCTCCAACATCATTTATTTCATCAGTGGCAATAGAGTCAGTGTTCCATTGTGTTAATAATGAACTTTTTTTTTTTTTTTAAGGGAAACAGAAAAGGAGACAGGGAGGAAGAAAGAGAAGACAGAATAAAAGGTCAGAGGAGAGAAATAAGTGGACTGGAGAGTTTTCTTAGCTGGGATATATTGTAAATGTAATGACTTGGGGGTGGGTGTTGGGGAAAGGGCTGGGGTGGAGTCTAAAGAGGAATGTTGTAGCATCCAGACAATGTTCTGTAAGCTGTATGGAATTTTGACTCTATTCAAAGAACAAAGGGAAGCTGCTGAAAGATTTTATCAAGAATGATGTATTCTAGTTGGTACATGTAAAGATCACCTTGGCTGCTGCAAGAATACATTTGATGGAGCAGGATTACTATTTCCAGGATATTTGTATCCTAATAGCTTATATGCTTTTCAACGGCATGAAAAGAGAGTGAACACGAAATAGCAAGTGGCTTAGCGTCAAGGCAAGCCCCAAGTTCCTTGTCACTGAGGCTTTGTGTTTCTTCATAAGAGACAGGGCCGATCCTCAAGTGGCCGAGCCACCAGACAGACCTTCTCAGAAGATTCCTGAAGGTCCGGAAAGTACGGAGAGACCCAGATGTTCATTTGTCACGTTCCAGGAGTAGGACAGTGACAGCTGCTCAGCCAACTTGACTGGACATATCAAGAAATACTCAAGAAGACTAAAGGCCACCGGGAAAACCAGAACATGGCACCTGGAAGGAAACTCTGAATGAAGAAGATACTACAAGATCTCTGTCTGAGTTGTAATGGGGGATTCCATTTTTAATACCTCTGTTCCATCCCAGTGGTGCCAGGCTGTGGCAGCACAGCGAGTTCCTTACAGAAACTAAGGAATCTTAAAGCTGGATTACACAGAAATGTTACCATAGTCCTACTCTCTCTACTGATTATGGCAGCCATCCCACCACCATGATAGGGACAGTGTACTACTATGTAAGGTTTGAGGGAGCCCCCAAGATAGGGCTGCCATTCTAAACTGAGAATAACAAGTAACACCCTGAAGGGCCCTCCAGAATATGAGTACCTGTGGAACAACCATCATGGAATTTCCAATATCATCTGGTAAAATATTTGAAACCAGTCCTGCCATTCTCCACCCCATTCTAAGAGATTATCAGGAACAATTTTACCAAACTCTGAAAAAATGTAATTTAATATTTTTGTTGCTGTTGCTCAGTCTCAGTCATCTCCAATTCTTTGTGACCCCATGACCTGCAGCATGCCAGGCTTCCCTGTCCTTCGTCATCTCCCAGAGCTTGCTCAAACTCATGTCCATTGAGTCGGTGATGTCATTTAACCATTTCGTCTTGTTGGCCCCTTCCCCTGCCTTCAATCTTTCCCAGCATTAGGGTCTTTTCCAAGAGTCAGCTCTTCCCATCAGGTGACCAAAGTACTGGAACATCAGCTTCAACATCAATCCTTTCAATGAATATTAAGGATTAATTTCCTTTAGGATGGACTGGTTGGATCTCCTTGCTGTCCAAGCAACTCTCAAGATTCTTCTCCAACACCACAATTCAAAAGCTTTAATTCTTCAACTCTGAGACTTCGTTATGGCCCAACTCTCACATCCATACATGACTACTGGAAAAAACCATAGCTCTGACTTGACAGACCTTTGCTGGCGAAGTAATGTTTCTGCTTTTTAATAAGCTGTCTAGGTTGGTCATAGCCTTTCTTCCAAAGAGCAAGCATCTTTTAATTTCATGGCTGAAGTCACCATCTGCAGTGATTTTAACCAAAAAATAAAGTCTTTCACTGTTTCCATTATTTCCTCATCTATTTGCTATAAAGTGATAGGACCAGATGCCATGATCTTAGTTTTCTGAATGTTGAGTTTTAAGAAAGCTTTTTCATTTTCCTCTTTCACCTTCATCAAATGGTTCTTTAGTTCCTCTTCACCTTCTGCCATAAGAGGGGTGTCATCTGCATATTTGAGGTTATTAATATTTCTCCCAGCAATCTTGATTCCAGCTTGTGTTTCAACCAGCCTAGCATTTCTCATGATGTACTCTGCATATAATTTAAATAAGCAGGGTGACAATATACAGCCTTGACGTACTCCTTTTCTCAATTTGGAACCAGTCTGTTGTTCTATGTCCAGTTCTAACTGTTGATTGCTGACCTACATACAGCTTTCTCAGGAGACAGGTCAGGTGGTCTGGTATTCCCATCTCCTGAAGAATTTTCCACTGTTCATTGTGATCCATACAGTCAAAGACTTTGGCGTACTCTATGAAGCAGAAGTAAATGTTTTCCTGGAATTCTCTTCTTTTACTATGATCCAACACATGTTGACAATTTGATCTCTGGATCCTCTGACTTTTCTAAATCCAGCTTGAACATCTGGAAGTTCTCGGTTCACGTACTGTTGAAGCCTAGCTTGGAGAATTTTGAGCATTACTTTGCTAGCATGTGAAATTAGTGCAATTGTGTGGTGATTTATTTCTTAAACATCAGGAATTTATGATACTTTTCTTGCAAATGGCTACAAGCTGTCTCACTTCAACAATTTTCAAAAGGTAGTTTTTAAATGAAGGATTGACTTTCTTAATCACACCAAGGCACTGCATGAGCCAGCCATGACCTTGCCTCACAGCACTGTTTACATGGATGGACATCAGAAGTCTGAGCCCACCTAGTTTTCCATCCTCATGACCCTGCCCCTCTCTGCTTCCCCATGTTTATGCCACTATGCCCTCCACTTATGTAAATACTCCTCTCTGTCATAAGCTACTAGAGCTGTGGGTTTCCCCAACATTTCTGATAGCACAGAGGCTCTAGAAGTGAGAAGGATGGTGAAGAAAGTAAGTCTTGATTTAGAAAGGCATACTCATATAAGCTGCTTCTCTGCTTTGCACTTTACTCTCAAACCCCAAGTCTCCACTCTAGGAGAACTGGTCACAGCAATGAAGGGATTTCATTTTATAAATTTTGTGCTCAGAAGTCCTAGAGAAAATCACTGTGGTCATTCTGTATATAACACCCCGATTGTTTTTCAGTTCCCCTCCCAATGGTCAGATATCTCAGATATCTTTGGTTTTCTTCAATTTTAAAATCACTGAAGTCTCTGATGCCTCTTTTTATGGGTAAAAGATTCATTAACTTACAAATAATAGCATAGCTCAGATGGCTTGCTTTCTGGAAAATTACTAACTTGTACAAAAGATATTGAAATCCATTCCTGAAACTCTCAGACTAACATTCTGTGAATAAACATTTCAGTACTAAATATCTACATCAAATAACTTTCCGTGAGTATAGGATAAAATGGATTGTGAATTTTTGCGTGTACCCTAGTGACCTAAGTAATAAATTTAATAAAAGGCCTGGTAGTGGTATAAAACCCTTAGGGTAAAACCTATAAATTGAATTAAACATACCAAATTTCTCTTCACTGAAAAGGCAATTTAGGTATTGCTCTCGCTCTCTCCCTTACAGAAAGAAGAAACATTCATTACTATCATTAAGGTTGCTTCTGAAGAAGTTTGAATATGAAATATTTATCCCACTTATTGCATTTTATCCTTCATGGGAAATACAGATTGATTCATTGCTGTAACTTGTGTTTCTAGTCAATTAAACTCTCCAGTACTGTTGCCTTGTGGCTGAATATCCACAGAAGAATAACTTTTTGAAAGAAGAAAAATTAAATAACTCCCACTGAGGTTTATTTTTCAAAATTCGTTAAAAAGTAACTAATTTCTGATGCTGTACCAAAACTCTTAGAAAAATATGTTCTCTCTTACAAACCCCAGGACTGTGTGGCTCAACTACCACTTTTATACTCAATGAAAAAAATCATAAAACAAACCACGATAGTTGAGCTCCCTACCAAGGGATATTTGAGACGTGGTTGCCGTGGTTGCTGTAATAGTAAATGATCTCTAAAATAAGCTACTATATTTGGGTTATTCATCCCATTTCTCTCTTCCTCTAACATTCATAGATTTCATGTGATGCCTCTGACCAAAGGGCAGAGGGAAGGCATTCACAGGATTTAAACAACCCTGTTCTCATTCCCCAAATCTCAAATATGGCATATGAGATAATTGTCCTGTACATATGCTAAAGCAAAGGAACAAAGACTGTAAATGTAACTAAATCCCTATGCCTGATCCACAAAGCTTGAGTAATAAGAAAACTCAAAATGCATTAAAATGAAGATGTTGATGATTAGCCAGGTACAACTGGGATTCTACACAGTTGCATTTCATACCTGAATGACAGGGCAAAAGGAAACCGTTCAAATAAAAGTTAAGGCATAAAAGAAAAGAAGGTATAATATTCTATAATAATGATATTTATGAACGTTGAAAATAAATCATTATTTTAAATCTGTATATCCTACAACCTGATCTAAATTACAAGTTCCCTGAAAACACAGCTCATCCTTTACATTTCTTTTATCCTTTATTGTACTACTTGTCCCATAGAAATCATTCAGTAAAAGGTAACTTTTCCTAAGACTGATAAAGCTATCTTACACTAACAAATAATTTTAGAGCCAGGGATTTCCCTGGTGGTCTAGTGGTTAAGATTCCATGTTTCCACTGCAGGGTGCATGGGTTCAGCCCCTGGTTGGAGAATTTAAGGATCCCACATGCTGTGTGGTGTGGGCTAAATAAATAAATAAATAATGTGATGGAGTCACTTAAGAAAAAAGATTTTGGGAGCCAGAAGATATCCTGGAAAACAGCACTAACTTCACCTTCATAGATGTGGAAATTGTGACTCAGAAGAACTCCTCACTTTCTCAAGGTCAAATACTGGTCTATCATAGATCTGCTGCTGCTGCTAAGTTGCGTCAGTCATGTCCGACTCTGTGCAACCCCATAGATGGCAGCCCACCAGGCTCCCGCATCCCTGGGATTCTCCAGGCAACAACACTGAAGTGGGTTGCCATTTCCTTCTCCAATGCATGAAAGTGAAAAGTAAAAGTGAAGTCACTCAGTTGTGTCTGACCCTCAGCGACCACATAGACTGCAGCCCACCAGGCTCCTCTGTCCATGGGATTTTCCAGGCAAGAGTACCGGAGTGGGGTGCCGTTGCCTTCTCTGGGTCTATCATAGATCAAGGACTGAAATCAGAGTTTCCATTTCCTGATCTATTGCTCTTTCTAAAGCAGTCTATCCAATCTCATCACCTTAAATAAAATAATTATACTGAGCAGTCAAAATGTCACCTTATGTAATGTGCATAATATACATATTATGGCTTCAACAAAATATTTGAGGCTAAACAATGTGTTAGGTGCTATGTAGACAGCAATGAGTAAGTCAAACTCCCTTCTCTAAAGAAATTTACAGCTTGACAGAGATGAAAATCTATATACAAGCAATGACTTTCCATTGCCTAAGAAATAAGACAATGTCCTCTAAAACAGCATAAAAGAATGGCCAAAATAATCTTTAAAAATTGAACAAAATCAGAGGACTTGCACTTTCTGGTTTCAAAACTTACTGCAACACTATACAGTTGTGGTACTTGCGTAAGGATAGGCATAGATCACTGGAAAAGAGTTAAAAGTTCAGAAATAAATCTTTACATTTATGGCCAACTGATTTGTGATAAAGGTGCTAAGGCAATTTAATAGGGAAAATCGTTATTACCACAAGTCATGTTGGTACAACTGGATATCCACCTTCACAAGATGAATTTAAACCTTTATTCAAATTATATACAAGCATTAAATAAAAATGAATCATAGAGCAAAATGTAAGTGCTAAAACACTAAAACTCCTAATACTAAGTATAGGAGCAGATCTATGTATCTTTGGGTTAAAGTAAAGATTTCTTAGATATGACAAGAGCACAAACAACATAAGGAAAAAAATGCACAAAGCAGATGTTATCAAAATAACTTCTGTGTTTCAAAAGAGATAATCAAGAGAATGAAAAGACAGGCCATAGATTGGCAGGAAATATATGTAAATTTCCCATCCAATAAAAGATTTGTAAGTGAAAAATATCTTAAAACTTAGAACCCAAATCACCCAATTAAAAATGGACAATAGAATTGAATAAAGATTTCATCAATGAAGACACAAAAAGAGCCAGGAAGGATTCAAACAGTCTCAACATCATGACATTATTAGATACTGCAGATATTAACTACAATGTGATATAACCTGACGCCCACTAAAATGCTCTCATAAAAAAGATAGATTAAAAATGTCAAGATTGTGGAGAAACTATAACCCTCATATATTGCAGATGAGAATGTAAAATGGTATAAACATTTTGGAAAAAATTTGACAGTTTCTTAAAATGTTAAATGTAGAGTCACCTTATACTTCTCCCAGAAGTTCCCATCTTAAGCATACTGCTATTCATATACTCAGTTTATTGGGTTTATCTGTTTACGTTCCTGTAAATATTATAGTATAAGTTTATTAGAGTATAAGCTCTCTGAAAACAAAAGTATATGTCACTTATATCTGTTTCTGTTTTCAGTGCTTAGTGCATATAGTAGCTTTTCAATAAATATTTGTTGAATTAAAATCTACACACTAAGGTGTAATGAATCCAAAGAAGTCAGTAAGAAATACCTTCAGTGAAATATCACAGAGACTCAATAGGTTTGCTTGGGAAGCTCAGGAAAGACTGAAAAGGAGTTATTAAGGTAACTGAAGCAGTAATCCAGATTGAGGGGCAAATGTGGCTTATCTAGATATAGAGGAACTGTGTTGGAAATTTACAGAGAAACAGCTTCTCATTAAAGAGACTTGTGCAGAAATAGCTTGTCCAACTTCAAAAAGTAATGCAGAGGATTGTGTCAAAGAAGGGGANATAGCACAGAGGCTCTAGAAGTGAGAAGGATGGTGAAGAAAGTAAGTCTTGATTTAGAAAGGCATACTCATATAAGCTGCTTCTCTGCTTTGCACTTTACTCTCAAACCCCAAGTCTCCACTCTAGGAGAACTGGTCACAGCAATGAAGGGATTTCATTTTATAAATTTTGTGCTCAGAAGTCCTAGAGAAAATCACTGTGGTCATTCTGTATATAACACCCCGATTGTTTTTCAATTCCCCTCCCAATGGTCAGATATCTCAGATATCTTTGGTTTTCTTCAATTTTAAAATCACTGAAGTCTCTGATGCCTCTTTTTATGGGTAAAAGATTCATTAACTTACAAATAATAGCATAGCTCAGATGGCTTGCTTTCTGGAAAATTACTAACTTGTACAAAAGATATTGAAATCCATTCCTGAAACTCTCAGACTAACATTCTGTGAATAAACATTTCAGTACTAAATATCTACATCAAATAACTTTCCGTGAGTATAGGATAAAATGGATTGTGAATTTTTGCGTGTACCCTAGTGACCTAAGTAATAAATTTAATAAAAGGCCTGGTAGTGGTATAAAACCCTTAGGGTAAAACCTATAAATTGAATTAAACATACCAAATTTCTCTTCACTGAAAAGGCAATTTAGGTATTGCTCTCGCTCTCTCCCTTACAGAAAGAAGAAACATTCATTACTATCATTAAGGTTGCTTCTGAAGAAGTTTGAATATGAAATATTTATCCCACTTATTGCATTTTATCCTTCATGGGAAATACAGATTGATTCATTGCTGTAACTTGTGTTTCTAGTCAATTAAACTCTCCAGTACTGTTGCCTTGTGGCTGAATATCCACAGAAGAATAACTTTTTGAAAGAAGAAAAATTAAATAACTCCCACTGAGGTTTATTTTTCAAAATTCGTTAAAAAGTAACTAATTTCTGATGCTGTACCAAAACTCTTAGAAAAATATGTTCTCTCTTACAAACCCCAGGACTGTGTGGCTCAACTACCACTTTTATACTCAATGAAAACAATCATAAAACAAACCATGATAGTTGAGCTCCCTACCAAGGGATATTTGAGACGTGGTTGCCGTGGTTGCTGTAATAGTAAATGATCTCTAAAATAAGCTACTATATTTGGGTTATTCATCCCATTTCTCTCTTCCTCTAACATTCATAGATTTCATGTGATGCCTCTGACCAAAGGGCAGAGGGAAGGCATTCACAGGATTTAAACAACCCTGTTCTCATTCCCCAAATCTCAAATATGGCATATGAGATAATTGTCCTGTACATATGCTAAAGCAAAGGAACAAAGACTGTAAATGTAACTAAATCCCTATGCCTGATCCACAAAGCTTGAGTAATAAGAAAACTCAAAATGCATTAAAATGAAGATGTTGATGATTAGCCAGGTACAACTGGGATTCTACACAGTTGCATTTCATACCTGAATGACAGGGCAAAAGGAAACCATTCAAATAAAAGTTAAGGCATAAAAGAAAAGAAGGTATAATATTCTATAATAATGATATTTATGAACGTTGAAAATAAATCATTATTTTAAATCTGTATATCCTACAACCTGATCTAAATTACAAGTTCCCTGAAAACACAGCTCATCCTTTACATTTCTTTTATCCTTTATTGTACTACTTGTCCCATAGAAATCATTCAGTAAAAGGTAACTTTTCCTAAGACTGATAAAGCTATCTTACACTAACAAATAATTTTAGAGCCAGGGATTTCCCTGGTGGTCTAGTGGTTAAGATTCCATGTTTCCACTGCAGGGTGCATGGGTTCAGCCCCTGGTTGGAGAATTTAAGGATCCCACATGCTGTGTGGTGTGGGCTAAATAAATAAATAAATAATGTGATGGAGTCACTTAAGAAAAAAGATTTTGGGAGCCAGAAGATATCCTGGAAAACAGCACTAACTTCACCTTCATAGATGTGGAAATTGTGACTCAGAAGAACTCCTCACTTTCTCAAGGTCAAATACTGGTCTATCATAGATCTGCTGCTGCTGCTAAGTTGCGTCAGTCATGTCCGACTCTGTGCAACCCCATAGATGGCAGCCCACCAGGCTCCCGCATCCCTGGGATTCTCCAGGCAACAACACTGAAGTGGGTTGCCATTTCCTTCTCCAATGCATGAAAGTGAAAAGTAAAAGTGAAGTCACTCAGTTGTGTCTGACCCTCAGCGACCACATAGACTGCAGCCCACCAGGCTCCTCTGTCCATGGGATTTTCCAGGCAAGAGTACTGGAGTGGGGTGCCGTTGCCTTCTCTGGGTCTATCATAGATCAAGGACTGAAATCAGAGTTTCCATTTCCTGATCTATTGCTCTTTCTAAAGCAGTCTATCCAATCTCATCACCTTAAATAAAATAATTATACTGAGCAGTCAAAATGTCACCTTATGTAATGTGCATAATATACATATTATGGCTTCAACAAAATATTTGAGGCTAAACAATGTGTTAGGTGCTATGTAGACAGCAATGAGTAAGTCAAACTCCCTTCTCTAAAGAAATTTACAGCTTGACAGAGATGAAAATCTATATACAAGCAATGACTTTCCATTGCCTAAGAAATAAGACAATGTCCTCTAAAACAGCATAAAAGAATGGCCAAAATAATCTTTAAAAATTGAACAAAATCAGAGGACTTGCACTTTCTGGTTTCAAAACTTACTGCAACACTATACAATTGTGGTACTTGCGTAAGGATAGGCATAGATCACTGGAAAAGAGTTAAAAGTTCAGAAATAAATCTTTACATTTATGGCCAACTGATTTGTGATAAAGGTGCTAAGGCAATTTAATAGGGAAAATCGTTATTACCACAAGTCATGTTGGTACAACTGGATATCCACCTTCACAAGATGAATTTAAACCTTTATTCAAATTATATACAAGCATTAAATAAAAATGAATCATAGAGCAAAATGTAAGTGCTAAAACACTAAAACTCCTAATAGTATAGGAGCAGATCTATGTATCTTTGGGTTAAAGTAAAGATTTCTTAGATATGACAAGAGCACAAACAACATAAGGAAAAAAATGCACAAAGCAGATGTTATCAAAATAACTTCTGTGTTTCAAAAGAGATAATCAAGAGAATGAAAAGACAGGCCATAGATTGGCAGGAAATATATGTAAATTTCCCATCCAATAAAAGATTTGTAAGTGAAAAATATCTTAAAACTTAGAACCCAAATCACCCAATTAAAAATGGACAATAGAATTGAATAAAGATTTCATCAATGAAGACACAAAAAGAGCCAGGAAGGATTCAAACAGTCTCAACATCATGACATTATTAGATACTGCAGATATTAACTACAATTCGATATAACCTGACGCCCACTAAAATGCTCTCATAAAAAAGATAGATTAAAAATGTCAAGATTGTGGAGAAACTATAACCCTCATATATTGCAGATGAGAATGTAAAATGGTATAAACATTTTGGAAAAAATTTGACAGTTTCTTAAAATGTTAAATGTAGAGTCACCTTATACTTCTCCCAGAAGTTCCCATCTTAAGCATACTGCTATTCATATACTCAGTTTATTGGGTTTATCTGTTTACGTTCCTGTAAATATTATAGTATAAGTTTATTAGAGTATAAGCTCTCTGAAAACAAAAGTATATGTGTCACTTATATCTGTTTCTGTTCTCAGTGCTTAGTGCATATAGTAGCTTTTCAATAAATATTTGTTGAATTAAAATCTACACACTAAGGTGTAATGAATCCAAAGAAGTCAGTAAGAAATACCTTCAGTGAAATATCACAGAGACTCAATAGGTTTGCTTGGGAAGCTCAGGAAAGACTGAAAAGGAGTTATTAAGGTAACTGAAGCAGTAATCCAGATTGAGGGGCAAATGTGGCTTATCTAGATATAGAGGAACTGTGTTGGAAATTTACAGAGAAACAGCTTCTCATTAAAGAGACTTGTGCAGAAATAGCTTGTCCAACTTCAAAAAGTAATGCAGAGGATTGTGTCAAAGAAGGGGAATAAAAATATGAGACATAGCCTGGAACAAATCTATTAAACTGAAGTAATAAAGAAGAGGTTTGAAAATGAAATAATAATTAATACAAATAAAAAATGTTTATCTTTCCTTTTATAAAGCAACAAATGAAAGAAAGATTGTGGGGCTGCTGATCCTTTTAGGTACATATTTGGAGATAATGTGTATCATTTTCCACTTTTTTTTTTTTTTTGGATCCATTGAAACAAGAAATACCGGGAGCCCAAAATCTTCATCTTTACTACAAGGAAACTGAGGACTAGAGAGACAAAAAGTTTTTATCTAATGTGACCTTATGCGAAGATCCAACTTTTTGTAAAAGACTCTGGTTTAGGAAAGATTGAGGACAGGAGAAGGGGATGACAGAGGATGAGATGGTGGACGGCATCACCGACTCAATGAACATGAGTTTGAGTAAACTCTGGGAGTTGGTGATGGACAGGAAGGCCTGGCGTGCTGCAGTCCATGGGGTCGCAAAGAGTCAGACATGACTGACCAACTGAAAAACAACAAAAGTGACTCAACAGCTCGGTGACAGAACCTAAGAATCAACCTGGGACCTAGGTTCTTGGTCCAGAATTTTCTCTCCTTACCTTTGCTAAACTCTTACTATTATACATTTTTTCCATTCTTCTTATTATATGTATGTATATGTGTGTGTATTCTAAAAGTGTGGAGATGCTGAGTGTGATATACTGGCAGCAGCTTGCCAAGTAAAATTGTGATGGTTAATAATAGTAATGGTTAAAACTTATTGTGTTTTCTTATTTTTGGCATAATGCACTGTGCTGAGTATGTTATACACGTGATTTCTATTAATCATCTTAGCCTCCTAGAATTTACATATGAAAAGTCAGGCCCAAAAAACTGAAGAAAATTGTTCAGTGCCACTTAACTAGTAAGAACTAGTGTTCAAGGCTGCATGACTCAGAAATCCATGCAGTTATCTGTCTTCTTATACTGCAACCCGCCCCTCCCCGTCTACTGCTCCATTTACTGCCTGTGTTTTAAATCATTTGGTTTATAAATATTCTTTTTAATGCTATTTCTCATGTTTCTGTAGTGAAAGTAATGAATACATCAGAGAATAATATTAATACATACCTCCCAATGCAATTACTTAATTGGTACCATTTGATAAATTCTTGAACAGTTTTGCTATTGGACTTTGCCTTATAAAACTATAAAAAAAGAATCAGTGTTTTAGAACAGTTAGCTCTAGCAACATATCTTGAAATATAAATTGGCATACTAATTAAAATATATCATTTACGGGTTTTTAGAGAGCATTTTTGTTATACTTCTAAAACAGAAGTAAAAGCAAAAGAATGAAATAAACAGACTATATCAAATTCATTCATCTTAAGGACACTTAAATCAGAAAGTTCAATTATGTAGCCAAGAAACTTAAGTTTACCTTTATGGGATGAGAAAAAAAAAAAAGTGCTCTCTAAGCCAATTAAAAGTACAAACATAATTTCAGGGCAAATGCTCAGTTTAACACTTGAGAATAAAAGGCTTCCTGATAAGCATTAATGGGCTAGTTACAAGTGATTCTTATCAAGTACAACAAATGTTGAGTCTCATCATTGCGTTGTGTCTGGATCCTCTGAGCCTTTTCTCTTCCAGCCTCACTCTCAGCCTCTAAGGCAGGCAACCAGCAGAACAGACAAGCAGATGTTTACACATCATTTTTCATTTAGTCTTGTAGTACTTGTCTGAGCTTTACTTGATATAGCCAAATTCTAACCTACTTACCCATTCTCTCATGTCAAGCCTTACTACAATTAAGGGCTGGGGAGAAGACACTACTTTTTAATTTACAGACAAGGCTTCCCTACTTGATTACCATCGAGCTTCTGTCTGTAGTTCTATTACCTCACATAAAGGCAGAAAAGCATCATCTCTCCCCCCAAAGTCTGAAATTTAGGAGGTACTTCAGTCAGAATTATACTTCTTCTTTAAGAAGTTCTCAGATTGAAGGTTCATTAACATATCTAGTTGTCAAATATATTATTAAACTGCATGTTATGTGTGGTTGAAGGTAACCGAATGGCATTTTCATAAAATCATTTGTATCGTCCTAATTATGAAGCTTTACCTGAACTATTGACTCTTGACCGAAGATGTCCTCCTTTTAAAAGATTCTCAATATTTCCACTAGACACATATATTTTAAATGTNGTAACCAAATGGCATTTTCATAAAATCATTTGTATCGTCCTAATTATAAAGCTTTACCTGAACTATTGACTCTTGACCGAAGATGTCCTCCTTTTAAAAGATTCTCAATATTTCCACTAGACACATATATTTTAAATGTGAAGTGAACCTTTCTTGTATTCCACAATGACCCAGATCATTATCATGAATGATTTCCATAAAAATTAACAACTTATCAAGACTAATAGGAAATGTATTTACTGGATATCTGACATAGTTAATGCATGAGGAGTTGCTAGGAAAAATCAGCACATTCACATTCATCACCAGACTCAAATTCAGAAGACATTGGTGATGATTACATTTAGGAAATGGGCCTCAAAGCACTTTTGTGTCAGCAGTAATCTTTTGACATAAAATTTTCCCTATTATTGGAAAATGTTTTTAGTAGTAGTAATTAAATTTTCAAATTAACTTAACCATGATATTTCTTAGTGCTCACCTCTCTACCCTCTTACAGCCTCACAAAAGAATATTTTCAGTCACATAGTTATCTTGTACTTTCTATTGTGTGATTGGAGAAATTTTCTTTTATTAAAAAAGGTGAATTTGGGGTTCAAAGTGAAAAATAGTTACTGATGGGTTTCAACTACTGAAGAATAGCTTCATNAATATTATTTTCAGTCACATAGTTATCTTGTACTTTCTATTGTGTGATTGGAGAAATTTTCTTTTATTAAAAAAGGTGAATTTGGGGTTCAAAGTGAAAAATAGTTACTGATGGGTTTCAACTACTGAAGAATAGCTTCATGGCTTCACATAGTCTTTATAAAAGTAACCATAAAACCACAAATCAGGTAGTTTATATAATTATGAATAGGGGGACATTGTCACCATAGAGATGGTTTATTAATATATATATGTGTGTGTGTGTATGTGTGTATATATACATATGTGTGCGTATATAAGCACCAGAAAAAAAAAATCACAGAGGCTTTATTCAGAGACAGAAACAAAACCAGAAGCAAATCCACATTGCTTTGGTCCCAACATCCAATTCTGAGGGCTCAAAAAGTTTGAGCTTTGATTTAATCAAGTGACAAGCCCCAGATATAAGCAGGTCTTCTTTGTTGTCTCAAAATACCTTCTCTTTTATATTGTACCATTATCCTGATATTTTAAAAAATATATATTAAGGGTATAAACTAAAAACAGAAAAGACTTTATTAATCATTTAGTCCAACTGTCACATTTTATAGATTAGACAACTGAGGCTGGGGAAGAGAATTTGCTGAAACAACCAAATGGCTCGTCAAACCCTTCTACAACATCCTTTGATCTCAGTGCAGCTTTTAAGTCGAATCCAAAGTAACTGCTTTAATCCATCTCTTTAAAAATAAGGACAAGGAAGAGAATACTTGCATCAACTTTAGGGCTTCTTTCCTTCAACATTGCTTATTTCTTCAAGATTAATGTTTGAGCCACTGGCCTCTAATTCTTCCTCAATCATGAAAGGGTATAGCAACAGAAAAAAAGCTATGATATCTTTTCCTCATGGAGAACCTTGACCAGTGCCCCATGATTTATCTTTTTCAAATTTCTTTTTGATCCAATTATTTTCTTTATTGCTACAATGGAAGTCAGAAATACGAACAATTATCTGCCCATTTTGAATGCAGCATTCCTAGGAATAGCAAGGAGAGATAAGAAAGGCTTCTTCAAAGAAACAGAGGAAAATAATAGAATGGGAAAGACTAGAGATCTCTTGAAGGAAATTAACAGATTCCAAAGGAACATTTCATGCAAAGATGAGCACAGAAAAGGACAAATGGTATGGACCTAACAGAAGCAGAAGATATTAAGAAGAGGTGGCAAGAATATACAGAAGAACTGTACAGAAAAGATCTTCATGACCCAGATCACCACAATAGTGTGATCACTCACCTAGAGCCACACATCCTGGAATGTGAAGTCAAGTGGGACTTAGGAAGCATCACTATGAACAAAGCTAGTGGAGGTGATGGAATTCCAGTTGAGATATTTCAAATCCTAAAAGACTGTACTCAATAAGTGTTACACTCAATATGCCAGCAAATCTGAAAAAGTCAGCGGAGGCTACAGGACTGGAAAAGGTCAGTTTTCATTCCAATCCCAAACAAAATACAATGACAAAGAATGCCAAACTACTGCATAATTGCACTGATCTCACAAGTTAGCAAAGTAATGATCAAAATTCTCCAAGTCAGGCTTGAACAGTACACAAACAATGAATATCGAGATATTCAAGCTGGATTTAGAAAAGACAGAGGAACCAAATATCAAACTGCCAACATCTGCTGACCCAGCTGACCCACCTCTTGGGCTTCCCTAGTGGATCAGACAGTAAAGCATCTGTCTGCAATACAGGAGACTCGGGTTTGATCCCTGGGTTGGGAAGATCCCCTGAAGAAGGAAATGGCAGCCCACTCCAGTGTTCTTGCCTGGAAAATCCCATGGACAGTACAGTCCATGCGGTCGCAGAGTCAGACACAACTGAGTAAGTTCAGCTGGATTATTAAAAAGAAAGAGAGTTCCAGAAAAACATAGACTTTTACTTTATTTACTATATCAAAGCCTTTGACTGTGTGGATCACAATGAACTGTGGAAAACTCTTAAAGAGATGGGAATACCACACCACCTGACCCACCTCTTGAGAAATCTGTATGCAGGTCAAGAAGCAACAGTTAGAACTGGACATGGAACAACAGACTGCTTCCAAATTGAAAAAGGAATATGTCAAAGCTGTCTGTGTCACCCTGCTTATTTAACGTATATGCAGAGTACATCACGAGAAATGTTGGACTGGATAAAGCAGAAGATGGAATCAAGATTTCCAGGAGAAATATTAATAACCACAGATATGCAGATGAAACCACCCTTATGGCAGAAAGCAAAGAAGAACTAAAGAGCCTCTTGATGAAAATGAAAGAGGAGAGTGAAAAAGTTGGCTTAAAAAAACTCAACACTCAGAAAACTAAGATCATGGCATCTGGTCACATCACTTCATGGCAAAGATAGGGAAACAGTGGAAACAGTGAGTGACTATTTTTTTGGACTCCAAAATCACTACAGATGGTGACTGCAGCCAGGAAATTAAAAGATTACTGCTCCTTGGAAGAAAAGCTATGACCAACCTAGACAGCACATTGAAAAGCAGAGACATTACTTTGCCAACAAAGGTCCCCCTAGTCAAAACTATGGTTTTTTCTAGTAGCCATGTATTGATGTGAGAGTTGGACTATAAAGAATACTGAGCACTGAAGAATTGATGCTTTTGAACCGTGGTGTTGGAGAAGACTTTTGAGAGTCCCTTGGACTGCAAGGAGATCCAACCAGCCAATCTTATAAGAAAGTAGCCCTGAATATTCATTGGAAGGACTGATGCTGAAGCTGAATCTCCAATACTTTGGCCACCTGATGCAAAGAACAGACTCATTGGAAAAGACCCTGGTGCTGGGAAAGATTGAAGGTGGGAGGAGAAGGGGATGACAGAGGATGAGATGGTTGGATGGCATCACCAATGTGACAGACGTGAGTTTGAGCAGGCCATGGGAGTTGGTGATGGACAGTTTGGAAGCCTGGTGTGCTGCAGTCCATGGGGTCGCAAAGAGTCAGCCACGTCTTAGTGACTGAACTTAACTGATCTGCCTGTTCTATTCCCATGGACAGCTTAGGAATTAGATCCCTAAGTTTAAATCCTGGCCATCAATATAGGAGGCATGGCATGTTGAGTCCTATGTGACTCTTTGTGACCTCATAGACTGTGGCCCACCAGACTCCTCTGTCCAGGAATTTTCCAGGCAAGAATACTAGAGTGAGTTGCCATTTCCTATTCCAGGGCATCTTCCCAACTCAGGGATCGAACCTGCATCACTTGTGCCTCCTGTGTTGGCAGGGGCATTCTTACAACTGCAGTACCTGGGAATCACCCAATAGAGCAGGAAGGTTCTATATTATCCATATTCTATAAATAAAGAAATTGAGGGGTCTTAAGTCACACAGCTAGTGAGAGATGGCCTCATAATTTGAGCTGGCAAGCTATTTACAAAGCCTCATACTATTCACAACCTCTCCATCTGTCTCCTTGAAGCTGGAGGTAACAAGACTCATCATTAATTGTCTTACAAGGCTGTTATGAGAGACCAGTGGATTTATAAAATGTGGGTGCACACACCAGTCCAGGGAGGGAGCTATCAACGCTGTTTCCTGTCCACATGTCAAAATTTGTAACTACCACTCTCTGTGCTTCCACTTCCTTTAGATAAAATACCAATTGTTAAATCTCCTTTAGCTTTTACTTTATCCTCTCAAAATCTAATTGGGTTTTTCCATATATGGCAAAGAAGAAGAAAAAAAGATGACACAAATACACGCAGGTGTCTGAGTAGTTAAAGTGGCAGGTGAAGCAAAGAAAGTCCAGCATCTCCATAGCTTCTTAAAATTTGGGAGATTAAACTACAGCAAGGTTGTTCTATTGTGCCTGGAACTAAAGGACTTGTAGAGGCTACGGAGCACCTGTGGCATATACATAATCTTAATTTAGAAGCGCCAGTAAAAGCAGCCTTTCCTAGCTGATTTGCTTACCTGCTGTTGATAAAAGTATAAAACTCATCAGCACTTTTGTGGAGGCTCTCATGATCAATTTTACAGAAAAATATTGCAGGCATCATAGATTCTAGAATTTCACCCAAATGCAATGTCATCCCATCAGGCAACAGATACAAAATGTCTCATAGTATATGATTTCTCTAGTAGAAGAGGTTTACTAACAAGCAAGTGGAGAGATGATGATAAAAGCATTAGAAATAATTGGATTGGCCAAAAGCTCACCTGGATTTTTCTGCAAGATGTTAAGTGAAAAGTGAAAGTCACTCAGTCACGTCCAACTTTTTGTGAACCCATGGCCTATACAGTCCGTGGAATTCTCCAGGCCAGAAGACTGGAGTGAGTAGCCTTTCCCTTCTCCAGGGGATCTTCCCAACCCAGGGATTGATTCCAGGTCTCCCACATTGCAGGTGGATTCTGTACCAGCTGAGCCACCATGGAAGCCAAAGAATACTGGAGTGGATAACCTATGTTTTCCTGCTCCAGGAATTGAACAGGGGTCTTCTGCATTGCAGGAGGATTCTTTACCAACTGAGCTACCAGGGAAGCCCATAAAATGTTAGTGAAAGTAGCTCAGTCGAGTCCGACTCTGCAACCCCATGGACTATATACAGTCCATAAAATTCTCCAGGCCACAATACTGGATTGGGTAATCTTTCTCTTCTCCAGGGGATCTTCCCAACCCAGGGATTGAACCCAGATCTCCCACATTGCAGGTGGATTCTTTACCAGCTGAGCCAAAAGGGAAGCCCTTAAGATGTTAACAAAATTTTTGGCCAGCCCAATACTTTGCTTATTATCTCTTTTACATTTAATGACATACAAATATAAGCAAAATTTCATCAGGCAAGGTTAATCTGCTACATTAACAATTTGGGAAGTAAACAAACCAAGGATGCCAAAAGCCAGGAGCTGTCATGGTCCTGTGGACTCTTTGGCAGTCTGATGTATCAAGATGTCACCCTTGCCTCTGATGAGCTAAGTTCTCCACATCCTGATGCTGATTGTTCCATGACAGAAACAAGTTCAGCCTTTCTGGCCAGTTTATAATCTCAGCATCTCCTGAAGAACAGGCACTTTGGCAGACATTGGCATCTCCTTGACAACCCCCGAGAGGAAGGCTGAGATCTGGAGAAACTAGGAAAATGAGTTCTTCTTTTGCCTTAAATGCTGTCTATCAGGTGGGCTGGGCAGACTGGGTTTGTTTGCAGGGAGGTTATGAATCTTTAATCTGTTTTGTGTGTGTGTGTGTGTGAGTCTGCTGCTGTCTTCCATAATTAAATCAGGGGAGTTGGAGTAATGACTTTGAGTCAAGGCGATGGACACAGAGCAAGCTCTTTGCTTGTCTCTAAAATTTTTAAACAAATGTGTGTTCATTTCTCTCTGCACTGACAGGGAAACTACTGCACTTTTAGAGTTTCACTCATGTTCTCGCTCCTTCCTGCCGTTTGCACATGATCACGTGCATATTTAGGGAAAGTCTTTTCTGTCGTGGTCATATCCGAGAATTAATGCATAGGCACAGATTTTTTTAAAATTACAAATTAAAAGGCAGTCAGACTACATTCAACTTACTCGACATTGTGATGAGTTGTTTGGACTCTGATTTCCACTAAGGTGACCAGTAAAACACAGATAGAAATGTGTGTGTATAAATGCATGAGCACATATCCATGGTTTTTGATGTATGTGTATGATTGCGCATGCATAAACTAGCATATGTTGGATTAAAATACACAAATAGCATTAAAAGATAAACATGAGAATTTTCTAAAGGCTTTATTTGCTCTATAGGTTTAGTCATCTTATTCTACTTTTCAATTTAACAAACAATAATCATGTTACCGATTTCAGAATTAATGAATACATGCATTTGATAAGCCCTTTAGAAAAGGGAACACTTGAGTTGTATCACCTTATGAAAGTCAGGATTTGGGGGAGGTTATGAATGGATGGATTTAAATTGGTCCTCAGCTCATGAGTCAAGAACATAAGCAAAAATGTCAATTACATCAGGGCATCAGGCTGATTGCAAAGCCCTCTAATAAATATGAATAAGATGATTTTACGTATTTATTTTGCTCCCGCTGCTGCTGTTGGGGAAGATGACAGCCTAATCACGTCTGCTCAGCCCCGGGCTGTGAGTTTACATTAAGCGGCGTGTGCTCTGTCATTACTGCACAGTTTGGAGGGATAATGGTCTTGTCTAAACTATACCACAGGCAGAGACCATTTCTGGAAGACACTGAGCAATTCAAACATTTTCTGCATCTTTAAAAATTTTCTGGAGGTTTCAATGTGATTAATCACAATAAGAAAGAGAAAATATATATATATATTGTACACCACATAACTTGCTGAGTTACCTTGACTGTCCTCTTCCTCTCTACCAAGCAGGCCCATTCTCTCTCCAGGTTTATGTCCCACTAAGATCAGCACCAAGGTTTACTGTGACTCAGCTTAGTTCAGTTCAGTTCAGTTGCTCAATTGTGTGTGACTCTTTGGGACTCCATGAATTGCAGCACGCCAGGCCTCCCTGTCCATCACCAACTCCCGGAGCCTACCCAAACTCATGTCCATTGAGTTGGTGATGCCCTCCAACCTCCCCATCCTCTATCGTCCCCTTCTCCTCTTGCCCGCAATCTTTCCCAGCATCAGGGTCTTTTCAGATGAGTCAGCTCTTCTCATCAGGTGGCCAGAGTTTCAGCTGAGACTAGTCTCCCTTTAAACTTCCATCCCATGCTGGATTCTGACCATTGTTTCATAATTTAGACAACATGCCTGTCCTAGAGCAATAGCCATGATTTACCTTAATGAAGTCGCTCAGTTGTGTCCAACTGTTTGCAACCCCATGGACTGTAGCCTACCAGGTTCCTCCATCCATGGAATTTTCCCAGCAAGAGTACTGAAGTGGGTTGTCATTTGCTTCTCCAGAGCATCTTCCTGACCCAGGGATCAAACCCAGGTCTCCCCCGCATTGTAGGCAGACATTGTACCGTCTGAGTCCTTAACCCATTTCTAAATTCTAAGCTGAATTATCTGCCTGGTAACTTGAGTTTTCCCTTGTGGCTCAGCTGGTAAAGAATATGCCTGCAATGCAGGAGACCTGGGTTCAATCTTTAGGTTGGGAAGGTCCTCTGGAGAAGGGAAAGGCTACCCACTCCAGTATCCTGGCCTACAGAATTTCATGGACTCTGTAGTTCATTCGGTGGCAGAGTTGGTCACAACTGAGCAACTTCCACTTCACTTTAACCTGGGTCTTCCAGGTCATAGCCTACTCTTGTCCTTGTCAATTTCCTCTCTAGTGATGGGAGCTGTGTTCCTCAATGACAATCTATTCACTGAAGCTTTGTCTCCTTTCCTAGAAGATGTTACTAATCCCATTTGCTTATCCCAAGCAAGATTTTTGTTTCTGATCCAGAAGTTTGGTCTGTTTCCCTTTAGGATCATCCTGTTCCTATTCATTTAGTACTTATCTCTTCCTAGTCACTGTATTCGATTTAAGTGGATTTCTACATAAATATGTATCATTAAAAGGAAAGAAAAAATACAGAATATTTCTGATTATAGGCTTTGGATTCAAACATGATTCAAATCCCAGCTCTGCCATGTGTATCCTGTGTGACTCTGGGCAAATTCCTTAACCTCTCTAAGTTTGAAGTTTTTCAGCTATAAAATTGAGATAAAATACCTAGCTTGCTAGATTCCATAAGAACTAAGTTAATATATATAGAATGTGCTAATAACAAAGCCCAGTAGCACAGAAATTAAACAGTAAATGTGCTCAGTTGCTAAGTCATGTCCAACTCTTTTGCAACCCCATGGACTGTATCCCACGAGACCCCAGTGGTGATGGGCTTTTCCAGGCATGAATACTGGAGTGGGTTGCCATTTTCTCCTCCCGGGGATCTTCTCGACCCAGGGATTGAACACCATGCCACTCTGTCACTTGCATTGGCAGGCAGACTCTTTACAAATGAGCCACCTGGGAAGCCAAACAGTAAAAGGCTGACATCTGAATCTCTTTCCATGAATATCACAATAATTTCTTTCAATGCATAAACCAAGATAATCAACAAATCCTAGAGCAAAGAAACAACTGAAGGTAGCATAGTTGCTTAGCTGCTTAGTGAAGTCGCTCAGTCGTGTCCGACTCTTTGCGACCCCATGGACTGTAGCCTACCAGGCTTCGTCCATGGGATTCTCCAGGCAAGAATACTGGAATGGGTTACCATTTCCTTCTCCAGGGGATCTTCCCAACCCAGGGATCGAACCCTGGTCTCCCGCATTGGAGGTAGACACTTTAACCTCTGAGCCACCATAATTGCAGAAAGTCTGTGGCAGAAGGCAAAATAGAACAAGCTGTAAAAATCACAGTAATAATAATGTATGTGTGTGCTAGTTGCTCAGTTGCATCTGACTCTGTGACCCCAAGGACTGTAGCCTGCCAGGCTCTTTTGTCCATAGAATTCTCCAGGCCATTCCCTTCTCCAGGGGATCTTCCCAACTCAGGAACAAACCCAAGTCTCCCACATTGCAAGCAGATTCTTTACCGTCTGAGCTATCACTCAGGGAATAATAGTAACAGCTAGTGTTATTGAGCACTTACTAAGTTCCAATAGTAATACTGTATATTATATACTACACTTATTTTGTAGCAGGAGAATAATGGGAAGAGGGTGGAGGAGTGGGACTGCAGAAAGTGACACTATTAACAGTTGCTGAAATTGAGGAAAATGACTCAAATATCTCTATTCATTCATTTACTGTTATCATAATGCTATTCTTACCCCTCCTTTACTATTTCACTCACTGAAATTTATCCTAAATATTTTTTTACGTTTTGACATTATTCAGAAGAAACAAACAAAAGTTATAAGTACAATGAAGTTCACTGCAACATTAATTGCAATTAAATGAACTGTAGGCTAATTCTTTAACATTGAGCCACCAGGGAAGAAATATTTAATACTGAAAAATGCCCAGAAGTTTCTACCCCTCCCCGCAATCAAGCCTTTTGCAATGTGACTTTACAACTCCAACATCAAGAAATGAAGTTGTGGGACTTCCCTGGTGGTTCTGTGGCTGAGACTCTCCACTCCCAATGCAGAGGGCATGGGTTTGATCCTTGGTCAGGAAACTAGATTTCACATGCCATAACTAAGAGTTCTCATGCAGCAACTAAGACCTAGCACAGCCAAATAAATAAATACATAGCTATTAGAAAAAAAAAAAAAGAAATGGAGTTGTACTTCCTCATCCCTAGAATCTGGGCTGGCTTCAGGCTTAGCTTTGGCCAATAGAAAATGGTGAAAATGAGTTTACCCAATTCCAACCCAAGCTCTTGTTGTTGAGTTGCTAAGTTGTGTCTGACTCTGCGACCATGGACTGCAGCACACCAGGCCTCCTTGTTCCTTACTACCTTCAGGAGCTTGCTCAAACTCATGTCCATTGAGTTGATGATGCCATCCAAACCATCTTATCCTCTGTTGTCCTCTTCTCCTCCTGCCTCAATCTTTCCCAGCATGAGGGTGTGTTTTAATGAGTTGGCTGTTCGTATCAGTTGGCCAAAATATTGGAGCTGTAGCTTCAGCATCAGTTTTTCCAAGGTATTCAGGGTTGATTTACCTTAGGATTGACCGGTTTGAATTCCTTGCTGTCCAAGGGATTCTCAAGAGTCCCATGCTCTTAATTTTTTCTTTTGGAACTCTGACAACCATCATGTAAACGGGTCCAAGGTCAGTGTTCTAGAGAACGAAAAACTTGTGGTCCAGGCATTCCCATTGCTCTAGCTGAAAGCCAGCCAAGTCCCCAAACCAAAGTCATCCAGCTGATCTGCAATTGACTACTGACACGTGAGAGAGCCCAGCTGACACCAGAAAAACTATNTAGAGAACGAAAAACTTGTGGTCCAGGCATTCCCATTGCTCTAGCTGAAAGCCAGCCAAGTCCCCAAACCAAAGTCATCCAGCTGATCTGCAATTGACTACTGACACGTGAGAGAGCCCAGCTGACACCAGAAAAACTATCTGGCTCAGCTCAGCTTTCATTACTGACCCGCAGTATCAAGGACTAAACAGATGATTTTATTTTAAGGCAATACGTTTCAGAATGGCTTACTGACACAAATGTTGAACAATACAACAACATATTAGGCATCACGCAACAAAATACTAGGCAAGCTTTAAAATGGCAATGATGACATCTAAGTAGAATCACGGATATTTTATGATGTAATATTGAGTGAAACTAGGAGAATGCAAATATTAGTCTGTACGCAGTAATTGGAATTATGCAAATTTATGCAAGCAAATAAAATGTGGCCTGTAAAAAAGGACATTGCTTTCTAAGGTTGGTAGGATTAACTATTACATTGTCATTATTTTTGTTTCTTTTAATATAATAATATTTTCTGATGAAAATATTTAATAGGACATAAAGTAAGAGACATGCCCAATAGTAGGCTATCTTTAATGCTGTGACAATAAATTAGTAAAAAGTACAAACTGAGTCATTTACCTCCCTTCCCCAATGAACATTATTATTGAAAAATGAAATGGTCCAAAAGAAATATTTCAAAAGTGGAAGGAAATCTCTTTATTAGTTAGAAATGAAACTAAAATTCACAGTAACTTATACTTTCATTATCTGAGTGTAAGAATTTAAAATAAAAATGAGGATTTAAATACTCCATGGATCACAAAACCCATTTTCATAGTGAAAGATATTCATAATAGCTAAACTCTCACATGGTAAAAGGTCGGCATTTAAATGTTAAAGGTGACTGACATAAGATAAGAAAGAAACAATTTTGACAATAATTCTGAAAATTACTAGCACCAGAATGGCTCATTCTTTTACTAAATGTAGATGTGCACATCATAAAAGCATTGCCCCAGGAAAATGAAACTGACTTATATGCAAAAACCAAGGAACTGCAATGAAATCCTGAAGGCATGTCCTTGGACATTTATCCTTGACCAATATATCTCCTTAATCTAGTGGGCTGTAGAAGCACGATGCTCTTCTTCTAGCTGAGTGTGCATATTTGCTGTATTAAGAGGAATGCAGAGCTTGGTGTCCCTCTTGCTTTATGAAGGCAATTTATTTTGACAGTTTCCTCAGCCTCCCCCAAACTGTCAAACATCCAACATGCTGCAGATTGAACTTTAAGCCCGGTAGTCTGAAGTTGAAAGCAGGGTGGTAGGGACCAATATCAAAGATAGCAATGCAGAATTTGTGTCTTGCTCCTTCCTTACAAGTCAATAGCTCAGAGATGAATGAATCTGTTCTTTATTTAGGCTTTTTCCATTCCTTTCTCTATTAGACACATTTAATGTGTCCCTAAAACCCTTATATATCCTATTATTTTGACCAGTTCATTTATTTCCCAACTGACACACTCACTTTTCACCTTTTCCAGTCTAATGGCCCTTCCACCTGTCATTGAGTAGCTTCTCTCCCCACTAAGAAGGAAAGTCAATCTCCCATTTCCATTTCTTCTCTCAGTTCCATATCCAGAACCTCTTCCACTTGGTATGTAGCAGGATGCTGTCTTTTCAGTGAAGCAAACTTCATTGTGATGCCAATGACCTAGTTTGAGGTTTGTTAAAAAATAAACAGCCCTGTGGAACTCATCACTCATTGTAAGGATATTGCCAAGGACATTGTTCATTACATCATACAGCATCCTATTTACGAAGCCTTCTGAAAGACATGCCTGTCCCATTTTATTAAAAAAAAAAAAAAGTTGTGCTGCTATTTGTCCTGTGTTTGCTTATTTTTGCTTGTTTGTTTCCTTTGTTTACTTACAAGAGACATTGTGAATTGTGGAGTCAATACAGTAGATGGTTAACTCAAGGAAAGTGTATAGTTATCAGACTGAAGAATTAATCATTGTTCACACCTCTTCTTTGCCTCCAGTCATATTTTTCAGTATTGGCTTATTGTATTTTTGATTGTTATCCCCTGGTTACACTCATGTATCTTTTAGCTAAAATTTATGGAACATTCATTAGGGCCAGCAGAGCTGTAAATACAATGTATGAATTTAGTCATTTTAATCCTCCTTTCAAACATATAAAATAGCTACTATAATTATCTTAGTTTTGCAGTTAGAAAAAAATACCAGATGCAAGGAGACTAACTAACTGCCCTAATGTCATATAGCTAGCAAGTGGAGGAGCTACTCAAAGTTAAATTATTTAAGCAAGAAAACAAAAGGCGGAGTTTGTTGAATTTGAGCAAGACATGGGGATGGCTTATCTATAATGAAGATGATCCCATTAAGTAAGTAAAATTGCCTTAACCACTTAGGTGACAGAACAATGTTGCTATTCTGTTTGATGACTTGTTAGAAGATTTCCCAAATATCACGCTGCTAGCCACCCAGGTGGTGCTAGTGGTAAAGCACTTGCCTACCAATGCAGGAGACATAAGAGACACATATTCGATCCCTGGATCAGGAAGATCCCCTGGATAAGGGCATGGCAACCAGTATTCATGCCTGGACACTCCCGATCATAGAGGAGTCTGGTGGGCTATGGTTCATAGGGTCGCAAAGAGTCAGACATGACTGAAGCAACTTAGCACATAATAGCTCTCTCTAAGGTATTAAGACACTAGCCCAATATCTAGAGTTCACAAGTTCAAGGTTTAGGATTTCTGCATATGCAAGTCAGAGGAGTAAGATAGCACCAGGCAGTCTCCATGACTTTGCAGATTGTGAATTTTGTGATTCCTATCAGGACTTTTACGTTGGATTACCCTTGAAATTCATGTTGGATTTTGCCTCGCTCAGATTTAACGTGATTATGTTTAACAGAGCTCAAGCTGGTTTTACAAAAGGCAGAGAAACCAGAGATCAAGTTGCCAACATCCGCTGGATCATCGAAAAAGCAAGAGAGTTCCAGAAAAACATTTATTTCTGTTTTAATGACTATGCTAAAGCCTTTGACTGTGTGGATCACAATAAACTGTAGAAACTTCTGAAAGAGATGGGAATACCAGACCACCTGACCTGCCTCTTGAGAAATCCGTATGCAGGTCAGGAAGCAACAGTTAGAACTGGACATGGAACAACAGACTGGTTCCAAATAGGAAAAGGAATACGTCAAGGCTGTATATTGTCACCCTGCTTGTTTAACTTCTATGCAGA
>SJYV01012880.1:30262-40683 GCA_006410875.1 Neotragus pygmaeus | reverse complement strand
ACATATCAGTAATTATGTTAAATTTAAACCGAATAAATATTCCTATTTAAAGATAAAAATTGTTTGACTGCATATTTGATGATATTAAATCAACAATAATCAATCCTGCTTATAAGAGATATGCCTTAAATGTAAGGATTCAGTAAAATTGAAAGTAAGAAGCACTAATCAAAAGAATGTTATACTAATATCAAAGTAGCTTTTTAGGGCAAGGAGCAGTCCTAAAGATAAAGAAACATTTTATAATGAAAATGGGTCAGTCCACCAGCGAATCCCACAGTTATATGGAATTATAAGAATTCCACAGTTATGTGCACCTAAGACACACACACAGGGCAAAACTTAACCAAACAAAAAGGGGAAAGACACACATTTGCAATCACATTGGAAGATTTTTAACACAGGAAAGTCTCAGTAACTGTTAGAACAAGGCGTCAAAAAGATCAGGAAGGATTTAGAGGATTTGAACAACATGATTAACTCTTATCTGTGTACGGAATGTTGAGTGAATGTTTTTTGTTTCCCTGAATCGTTGCTATGACCCCAACTGCAAACAAGCTACAGGAGATGGCCTAAAACCAGAGCCCAACTCCTCTCCCAGGGCTTACTGAGAGGCAGCTCAACCACCCTGCTTTCTGGGAGCAGCACCCCTGCCCCTGACTCGGAGCCCCCAGACACCTCTGTGAGAAAGCTAGAGACAGACTTGAGTCTTCGCAGTTGGAGCCCTCAGCCTTGGAGGGAGAGCAGTGCTAGGGCAGAGGGCGTTCTCTCCTTTCTCTGTGGGGAGGGGAGGGCTGCTCGTAAGTAATTCCCTGTCAAGTAAAGCGGTTTCCAAGAGGACGATTTGGAAGGTCCAGTGAGTGTGAAAGTTGCTCAGTCGTGTCTGACTCTGAGACCCCATGGACTACACAGTCCATGGAATTCTCCAGGCCAGAATACTGGAATGAGTAGTCTTTCTCTCCTCNCCCTGTCAAGTAAAGCGGTTTCCAAGAGGACGATTTGGAAGGTCCAGTGAGTGTGAAAGTTGCTCAGTCGTGTCTGACTCTGAGACCCCATGGACTACACAGTCCATGGAATTCTCCAGGCCAGAATACTGGAATGAGTAGTCTTTCTCTCCTCCAGGGGATCTTCCCGACCCAGGAATCGAACTGGGGTCTCCTGCATTGCAGGTGGATTCTTTACCAACTGAGCTACCAGGGAAGCCCCAGAAGGTCCAGTGCCCACAATAATTCTCCTCTTGGGGGTCTGCAGGTGCACAGACTGTACTGATCTTCTCTGAGTCCACGTGAGTGGGGTTTGCGGGAAGACAATGAGACAGGTCAGACAGTGGGGACATCTATGGAGAAGACTGGACACCCCCATTTGGGATGTTCTTGCAGGTCCAATGGGCACAGGGAAAGTGGTTGGGCTTAAGCCTTCTTGCCAATATTTAAGCAAGAGAAAGACTGTGGGTGGTCCCCTGGACAATGTATCCCTAGAGTGGGGCTAAGGGCGAGTGAAAGCATTTGAACTAGACCAGATTCCCCAGATCAAGGAAGGGTGCTGTTTTGGTGTTGGAGGGTGGTGGCGGCGGTTTGCACACAGCATGCTGAAAACCCCACATGCAATCACTGTGAGAAAGACAGTGCCAAATGTGGATGTGAGAGCCAAAGAAAGAACTCTGAAACCTACCAGCCAACTAAGTAAAAAGACACACGCCCCTTTCCTGCCCACTCTCAGGGACGACCCCAAGTCTGGAGGAGCTAGAAAGAGACCTCACCACCTCTCCACTTTCTAGGGGGCCTGAGCCTTGGGGCTGAACTGGAAGGTGCCCTGGGATCCCTGTTCCTTCCCTTACTTATTATTAGGCAGTTCCCTCTCCCACTCCTTCCAGGCAAGCTCTAGCAGTATGGTGCCCCAGGTCACTGTTTTGAGCCTAGGAGGCAGAGAAACTAGAGGGGAGGGTTGGGGGAAGGATGATTGGAGGGCTTTAAAAAGTAGAGTTGGTAGCCTCCTTGCTGGATGGTTCTTTAAAAGTAAAGCTCTACCTAACACTTCAGGCAAGCCCACTCAGATGGGTGGCTTTGAAATGACAGACACCTGCCAGGCCATTTCATTTTGTGATTGGGGCAGTGGTTTTCCTGTGATAGGCCTCAGCGTACAGGGACACCATTGAGCCTGGGCTGTTAGGATCCTCTGCCCATCTCTCTAAGAAGGCAAGGATGTTCCCCTGAAAGACCAGAGCCCCCAAAGGATGATTTGGCGCAAACCACAGGCCTTGGACCACACTATTATTGTTATTATTGCTGTTATCGATAGCTGCCATTTATTGATTGTGGTTTACAAACTGTACTAGGCCCTGTGTATGCATTCCCTTATCTAAACATGGTATTTTCTACATTGTATAGAGGTGAGAACTTTGAAGCTATAAGGCACTTATCAAAGTGATATAATAAGGAAGTGAGGAAGCCAGGAATCCACCCCAAGTCAGTCTAGCTTTGAAGCCTGCTCTTAACCTTAGCATTTCGCTCTCCGCTAGCGCTGAGGGGAAAAAGTATATATTTGCAATTTGGTATTAGCTGAGAACTAGTAGTGTTCCGAAAGGGAGGTCTCCCATAACAACATGATGCACATGATTTAGAGTCAGCTTTAATTTTCAAAATGTTCCTGAGTAGCCAAAGAAACTTTTATTAAATCAAATGAAGCAACTGTGAAAAACCAAAATAGTAAGAGGCTACTTAGGACCTCATAAAAATTAAGGTTTAGGATACATTTTTCACTGTCTTAAAAATATTTTACTTTGGAGGGGAGGAGAAAAATGGATTGAGGATGAGTAAGAGATACAAACTTTCAGTTACAAAATAAATGTTTCAGGTATGAAATGTACAGTGTGGGAAATACAGTCAATAATATGTAATACCTTTGTATGATGATAGATGACAACTAGATTTATCATGGTGGTTGCTTTGAAATGTAAAGAAATATCGAATCACTATGAAGTACACTAGGAACTAACATAGCATTGGAGATCAATTATTCTTCAAAAGTAAACAACAGAACAAGCTCATAGGAAAAGAGTTCAGATGTATGGTTACCAGAGGTGGGGGAGGATGGGATTTGAATGAAGGTGATCAAAAGGTACAGACTTTCAGTTATAAGATAAATAAATACTACAGAAGTAATGTACAACATGAGAAAGAGAATTAACACTGTTCTACGAACTGAACTGAACTGATGTTACATCTGCTGGATCATCAAAAAAGTAAGAGTTCCAGAAAAACATCTATTTCTGCTTTATTGACTATGCCAAAGCCTTTGACTGTGTGGATCACAATAAACGGTGGAAAATTCTGAAAGAGATGGGAATACCAGACCACCTGACCTACCTCTTGAGAAACCTATATGCAGGTCAGGAAGCAACAGTTAGGACTGGACATGGAACAACAGACTGGTTCCAAATAGGAAAAGGAGTACGTCAAGGCTGTATATTGTCACCCTGCTTATTTAACTTCTATGCAGAGTACATCATGAGAAACGCTGGGCTGGAAGAAGCACAAGCTGGAATCAAGATTGCTGGGAGAAATATCAATAACCTCAGATATGCAGATGACACCACTTATGGCAGAAAGTGAAGAGGAACCAAAAAGCCTCTTGATGAAAGTGAAAGAGGAGAGTGAAAAAGTTGGCTTAAAGCTCAACATTCAGAAAACGAAGATCATGGCATCCGGTCCCNATATCAATAACCTCAGATATGCAGATGACACCACCCTTATGGCAGAAAGTGAAGAGGAACTAAGAAGCCTATTGATTTACACAAAATATTGCTTCAGAAAATGCTTACTCAACACAGAGCGAGAATGATTGATCTTACAGTAGAGACATCAGATGAGTTAATCAAATGATAAAAGTGAGCATCAGCAGAAATGGGATGAATTGAAATCTGAATCAGTAGAAAGCATCAGACAAGCGAGCATTATTCTACAAAGTGATTGGTTTCACTGTCAAGTTCTTAAAAATGTAGGAACTGTTCTTGACTGATAGAAACTAGAGTCATAGCAACTGAAGGCAGCACTTTTTCCTGAACTGGATTATTTTGCTATCAAGGACATTATTGGCACAACTGGCAACGTTTGGTAGGATCTGAGGTTTAGATGATGATGTTGTTTCAGTGTCAATTTCCTGATTGTGGTTATGTAGCAGAATATCCTTGGTGTTTATGAATGACAGGGCATAATACTGGTAATCCACCCTCAAGTGGAAAATGAAGGTTTTTTTTTTTGTAATGTCCTAAAATTCTTCTGTAAGTTTAAGATTGTTTCAGAGCAAAATTAAACTTGTGTGCCTGCACATGTTCATTTCTACCCTCTGAGAAATTTGAGTAATTTATGAATTCAGATTGAAAACGTGATTTTAATCTGGACTTATCCTCTTTTTCCTCTCCTTTAAATTCACTAACAAAGACAGCTGTGAACAGCAGAGAGGGCTCTGGGTTTGAACACAGAAAACCTGTGGTTAGCTTCTGGCTGTGCAGTTCCCAGCTGGCTGATTGAGTCAAGTTGCTTTACCCTTCGGAGCCTTCGTTTTCAGTCTGTAAAGTGAGGTAGTTGTGAGGCTGAAAACAGCTACCAAATGGGTACAAATGTAAGCTTATTACTATTTTATCAGCACAGAGAATTCCACAGGGTGGGAGAAATAGCTTTTGGTTGATTCTGTAAGCAATGTTCCTTTGAGCATTTTAAAGGTGAATCTGTTTTCAATTGAATAATTTGTACTGCTTTATGTTTCATCCTGTGGCTCGATTTCACTAATTAAAATGCACAGCCACCATCCTCTGTTGCATGCTGTTGTAGTAGTTCATTTTTAACTTTCCATAATTGGAGGCTGCTGTGTGTATCTGGTGAACACTCAATAAAATTAATTGAGGGTAATGATGATAAAGACAAGATCTATAGTGTCATCGTTATTTCTCCCTACCACCCCCGCCCTGTAAGCTGGGATTGTTTGCATTTAAAAGTTGTTGCTATGGAGTTGAGAGGATAGATTTGCTGAGAGCTTATGGTATATGATCCATAAAAGGCGGTCATTGTAGGTGTCTCACTGAGTAGAAAATGTCAAACTTGGTGTGGGAGGATCTATTTGGTTCTGTTATTGAGCCATAAGCACTGTCTTTTGTCCAACTCTACTTGAACATCGAACCTATTTCTGTTGTGGGGCCAGTACCTCCCCAGCCCCCTCAGTCATGAGGGCCCATAGTTCACTGTGTGCCCAGACCTCCCTGCAGGTCTCTTAAGGGCTCAGTCTTGCCTTTGTTACTTAAGCCTTTTATTTCTTTCAGGAGAGTCAGTGGAATGAGCTTCTTGAAACTCTGTACAAACTTCCTATCCCTGACCCAGGAGTGTCTGTTCATCTCAGCGTGGTAAGTAGGGGCAGAATATTAGCAATCACTGAGAAACCATTCCATTATTAACAATAAGAAAGAGCCAAATCAGATTGTCTTTTTGTCATATGTACCTTCCCCACCCCCAAATACTTAGAGATCTCAAGACAGGCCAGAGAGTTGTATTTCTTTCTTTCTCTAGGATTTCATGAGCTAGAGAAATTCACGAGGGCTCCCAAATGCCCCCATGCTCCTCTCTTCCTGGCTGCCATTCCATCACTAGCATCTCCTGGATGGCAGGTGCTGGGCTTGGAGTGGCGCAGCCGACCCTTGCCTCCTCAACCCCTGTCCTGGGGCTCCCTGCCTCACACTTCGCCTCCTCCACCCCGTGACCCTGCACAACACTGCTGTGTCTATGCCTTTGCTGAAGCCCATCCTGCTTCCCCAAACCTTCAATACCACCTTTCCCCTGTTTACCAGGGTAACCCATACTCATCCTTCAGAACTCAACTCACATTTTTATTCCAGCGAAATCCTCCCCTCACACCCCTGAAGGCTTAGGTAAGGTTTTCTTTTTTTGTCCCAAGCATCTTGTACACTTTGCAGTACTTAGTCACAGCACTTTGGAACAACCTATTTTCCTGTCTCCCCCACTGGACTGAACACCCTCTCTTGAGGACAGGAATGGAGATTGCCCAGCACAGTTCCTGGCCAGATTGTTTCCTTGAACTCTCTTACATACATGCTATGTGGTCTGGGTAGAAAAGCCTCTGAAGTATAAACTGGGAGATTTCAATCCCCAAGTCATAGTTTTGCCAATGGCCTGAATGATCTTAATCAAAACCTTTAACCTCATGGGCCTCGGTTTCTTCATCTATCAGATAAGGCGTCGGATATGAAGGTTTTGGTTTTTTGTTGTTGTTGTTGTTTTTCATATTTTAGTTACTGCAATTCTTTGGGTCAAACACTAGTCACGACCTTCTTCAGAATTCTCAGATGGACACTCTTTGGCCAGCTATTGATTATCCAGAGGCTGTTTTTCCCAATGTTATAGGGTCTGAATGTTTAAACAGTTTTGTTTTTCAGCTTAACTAGAAGCAGCTACAGTGTTGATAAATGGTAATTATCTCAGTATTTGCCCTCTTAAAGAAAATGAACATGGAAAGGTTTTTTATGATGATCACATTGAAAGCAGTATTACTGCCAATAACTAATAATACATCTACTATATACCAAGTTCCTAATTTATTCCAAGTATATATCTCTAATGTTTAAAACAACTCTAGAAATAGATATTGGCATTCTTATTTCATAATTAAGACTTAGAGAGGAAAAGATACTTGCCCATCCAAGGTCGTATGGTTAATCAGTGAGATTGGGGCTTTTAAACCCAAGCCTATGTTTTTTTCCACTAGGCCATGAATGTTGAAAGAAAGGAAGGAAGGAAGGAACTGGTAGAGGCTTTTGCTCATTACAGTGGAGCAGAGGAGGGAAAGAAGCCTTTTCTAAGAAATATTGTGTAAGGAAGAATGTCTGAAAAAGATGAAGAAATGAGCTTTAAACCCGCCCCACTCCTTGCTGCAGAGCTAAGCAACCTTGCCTTTGTCTCTGTCCCTTTTCCTAAGCAGCTTGATCTCACTGCTTCAGTCTGTAATGACATCCGACAGGTAGCTGGGGAGTAGCCGGGCTGGGTCACCAGCTGCTGGGGAGGAAGGGCCTCTCCTTCCCCTGAGTGGCTGCCAGGCCTCAAGGACAAGCCATTGCCGGGGCAGGAAGAACTGTTGGAAGGTGCAGCTGTTTCATGCCAGTGGTTTCTAGGAATGTTTCTGACCTCCTCTGGTCCCAGCATTTCATGGGCGATGGAGCAAGACAGAATCTCAAAGGACAGCCTGGGGACTACTTGATTTGGGGGTTGCATAGGCTCACTATTTACAATCTGTTGCATTTGTAAAGGCAGATATTTTCTTTTTTTCCTGTTCACAAGGAATTCCTCTCTGTGTGTTTCATTTCTGAAGAGTTAGTCTCATCTAGATTATACAGCCTGAAAAGATGATAAAATGACAGTCTTGGACTTTTTGTCCTTAGTCACAAGAGAGTGTTTCTGTGTGTCTGCTGTAGGTGATTGAGAAAAATTGGAATATAAACTAACAATTGAGAATGGTGATAATAATTTTCTATTAAAATACCATTGATGGAATGCTAGACACTTCACATATAAAACATTTATTCTTCAGAACAGTTATTCTGAACAGTTCCCATTTACAGGTTAAGAAAAAATAGGTTCTGAGCTATTAAGTCGAATTGCCTACGATCACATAACTATTAAGTGGCTGACTCTGCAGTTCCAGTCCTTTTCTCTCTCACTGTGCTAATCCTTATTCAGTGACTTCATCACCATGTGGACTGCCGTTACTGAACATTTCCTGGGACTGCCTTCTAGCCATTTGGTATAAAATTTGGTATTTTATGGCATCGAATTTAACCTTGTATTTTCTTTTTACTGTTTTAATCTTTGTTCTTGAGTTGACTTAGTTCGTTTCCCATAATGAATATGCTACATGATCTCTGCTGCAGTGCTTTTATTATTTTTTTAAATTGAAGGATAATTTCTGTATTGTGTTGGTTTTTACCAAATATCAACATGGATTAGACATAGGTTTACCTCTGTCCCCTCTGTTGTAATCCTTAATGTATAATGTTTTGGCACAGAGACACAGATTTTGGAATAATGCACTACAAAGGGTGTTTTCTTAAGTTATCTTTTACTATTTGTTGCGTTTTACTTTTTAGTTTATTTAATTCAAATAGCTTTAGCTATAATTTGCTCATAAAAAGCACAGGTGTAACAGTCTGTTTTCATGGAAAGAACATGGCTCTGGTTACGTAAACTTGGTTTCAGTCCTAGTTTTGTCACCAACTAGCTGTATGACCTTAAGTCACTTTACTTCCGTAAGCCTTAATTTACCCATTTGTAATATGGAGATAATTTCTTAAAATTTCCTGTGGAAATTAGAGATACTGTTTATAAAGTATCTGGTGGTACTTTATACTTGGAAGGTAAAGCCTTCCATGTAGCAGATGTTCGTAAATATCTGCCGAATATTAGAAAAATAGCTTATAATGTTATTGTTGGCCTTTTTGTTATTGGAAGCCTTTCGTCTTAGGAAGCCTGTGCAACTCATTTTTCCAGAGACTTACTTATTTTGTAGTTATCCAAGAATGGGGGGTGGGAACTTCCTGAAATGTCACTTGGGGGTCTAGGTTTGAACTTAGGCCATGGCTAAGCTGACATTCTCTGTATGTGACCTTTCCTGGCCTTTGCACAATCCCTTCTTTAATTGGCCAGCACCAAGCTCTTTCCATTCCTGCTTGCCATTGTTCTCTGAGTCTTTAGTGGCACAGAGGAGGTGTCATCAGTTCATCCTATTTTCATTTAACTCAGAGACGCATGCTTGTTACATGCATGGAGACGTCTCCTTAAAAGTTCTCTGAACAGGTCAGGGTTTCAACTCCACTGATTCAGCTCCCTTCACTGGAATTTGCACTGAAGTCAGGAGGCTTGCTTGGAGAGCACACACAGTTGAGAGACACTCTCCACTGTTAGCCATCCACAGTGTCTCAGTGCAGCAGTCCCTCTGCTGGAGCTGTCCTTAACATCCCTTGGGCCTTTGGGACAGATTTGGCCCACAGTTTATAGATGAGTAAAATCTCAGATGCTGAAATTAACTTGCAGGTTTGGTTGGTAAAGACCATTCATGAGTAAACCTGGTGATATTTGGTCCCTGGAGTCCACATGCCTCAGTGAACAATGAATTATGAAGTCTGCAGCTTTCATGTGTTCAGTAGCCTGAAAATGTCATATGAGAAATTAGCCTTTAACTTCTTTGAACTGTTCTTTTGTATTTCCCAAAGATGTTCCTCTCTCATGGAAAAGAACTCCATCTACCAAACTGTGATTTAATGTATCTGGCTTTAATCCAATATTATCCAAAGAAAATATTCCTTAGACTATTCTTTATAAGTAAAATGCTTGTTTCTATAGTTGAGTGAGGAATTATCTTCATATCATTTACCTGGTTTCTGAATAATGTGCTTGTTGCATACTTTTGCAGGAATAAATATCTTTTATCTTTCTTTTCCAGCATTCTTATTTTACTGTGCCTGATACCAGAGAACTTCCCAGCATCCCTGAGAATGTAAGTACTTGGGCAGATGTGAATTAAATTTTTATTCTTCATTTTTTACTAATTTTGAAAGAAAATAAAGGGGTATATTTTCCTACTATAAAAATAATACATTATAAAAGCAAAACGATATAGAGAATATTTGAAAAATATAGAAGTATAAAGACAGGAAATAATCATTATTCATACTTTGCAAAATACTTACCTATTAACATATTGGTGTCTCATTGTAGTCTTTTTAGAATGTATTATTTACATAGTTAGAATTACCTCTTATATAAGCATTTTCCCATTTCATTCATAATCATTTTTTTGACTACATAATATTCAGTTTGCTGTGTTGTTTACTTAGCTATTTCCTTGCTGTTGTGAATTGAGTTGGTTTTACTTTTGCTTGTAAATAAATGCTATTATATAAAGAACTTCTTGTATGAAGATTTCTTTATTAGGGTCAGTTCAGTTCAGTCACTCAGTCATGTCCGACTCTTTGCGACCCCATGAATCGCAGCACGCCAGGTCTCCCTGTCCATCACCAACTACCGGAGTTCACCCAAACTCATGTCCATCAAGTCGGTGATGCCATCCAGCCATCTCATCCTCTGTTGTCCCCTTCTCCTCCTGCCCCCAATCCCTCCCAGCATCAGAGTCTTTTCCAATGAGTCAACTCTTCACATGAGGTGGCCAGAGTACTGGAGTTTCAGCTTCAGCATCATTCCTTCCAAAGAAATCCCAGGGTTGATCTCCTTTAGAATGGACTGGTTGGATCTCCTTGCAGTCCAAGGGACTCTCAAGAGTCTTCTCCAACACCACAGTTCAAAAGCATCAATTCTTCGGCGCTGAGCTTTCTTCACAGTCCAACTCTCACATCCATACATGACCAC
>SJYV01012880.1:0-29720 GCA_006410875.1 Neotragus pygmaeus | reverse complement strand
CAGTTTATTGTGATCCACACAGTCAAAGGCTTTGGCATAGTCAATAAAGCAGAAATAGATGTTTTTCTGGAACTCTCTTGCTTTTTCCATGATCCAGCAGATGTTGGCAATTTGATCTCTGGTTCCTCCGTCTTTTCTAAAACCAGCTTGAACATCTGGAATTTCACGGTTCACGTATTGCTGAAGCCTGGCTTGGAGAATTTTGAGCGTTACTTTGCTAGCATATGAGATGAGTGCAATTGTGTGGTAGTTTGAGCATTCTTTGGCATTGCCTTTCTTTGGGATTGCAATGAAAACTGACCTTTTCCAGTCTTGTGGCCACTGCTGAGTTTTCCAAATTTGCTGGCATTTTGAGTGCAGCACTTTCACAGCATCATCTTTTAGGATATGAAATAGTTCCACTGGCATTCCATCACCTCCACTAGCTTTGTTCGTAGTGATGTTTTCTAAGGCCCACTTGACTTCACATTCCAGGATACCTGGCTCTAGGTGAGTGATCACACCATCGTGATTATCTTGGTCATGAAGATCTTTTTTTTATTAGGATAGATATACTCAAGTAGAATTGTGCTCCTACTACATTTTTTAATTCACTCTTAAGAAAGTAAAGGATTTGTGGATAAATGTGTAAGGATCCCCACCCCTGTCTCTTAAAAACTTAGCAGTGAACTTGAGTCTGAGACAGCAGAGGGTAATATCTGTCCCCTAAACAAGCTGAATCACATAGCTAGTCTAGTCTTAAGACATATTTCAAAATATTTTACTTGAACTGTACATAGTACTATGTAGAGTTAAATACAGAATCACCACCACTAAGGCACTCAATTACTTTTTTAAGTTGTGGCAAGATACACATAACATAAAGTTTACTGTTTTAACTCTTTTCAATATATAATTTCATTGGTGAACACGTTTACATTATTGTGCAATTGTCACCAACATCCATCTCCAGAATTTTTTCATCTTTCCCAGCTGAAACCAACTCTTTAAACAACTCATTTCCTTTCTCTTCCCATCACTTGGCAATCACTATTCTGACTGTATGAATTTGACTACTCTAGGCACCTCATTTAAGGAGAATCGTATCATATTTGTCCTTTTGTGTTTGGTTTATTTCACTTAGCATAATGCATTTGTGACTCATTCATGCTGTAGCATGTCAGAATTTCCTTCTTTTTTAAGGCTGAATAATATTTCAAGAAGAGGTAGAATTGGAATTCAAACATTAATCTTTTTGATACTAGAAAATGAATTCTCATATACTTTGCTACCCTTTGAGCCCATAATTTAACCTTTTATCTCCCTCAAAATTCCATTGAAATGACAAAAGAACTATAAAATTAAGGGGAAAAATGTCCACTTAATGGTAGAAGGAGCCACCATGAACTAGGAATTTGAGGAATTACTGGAATTTAAAGATGACTATTGAGCAGTCAATAAGGTATAGACAGGGAAGAAACCTCCGTAAAATGGGAAAAGTCCTATAGGAAGAGCAGAAACCAGGGATGTGACCTGGAATATTTATAAAAATTGATTATGTGCTAGATTGCACTGAAGAATTCAAAATAGGAAAACTCAGATTTTCACAGGCCACCATCTTTTACTACAATGAAATAAAACTAGAAATTAAATATTCATCTACTTGAAGGAATAGTTGGGTCACAGAGGAGAAGACATTGAAATGGCTATTATTTATATATTAATGATCATATCAAATTCTTTCCTTTTGGACCAGTCAGTTTTCTCTTGCCAACAGTGTAAGCTTTATTACAGGTGTTCTGGAAGCTGAGTGGGGTGGTAGCTTATAGGATATGAACATTTAGCCTGTATACTTTAAGCACCCCTCCTATTTTTATTTATTTATCCCCTGTGCTCAGCTATACCTAGTGTCCCCAAGTCTTTCTGGTTACCAGAAAGTAAACATTTATTCCTCAGGAAGAGTGTCAAAAGGCTAGTTGACTAGCTGAGTGAGCTGGGAGAGGAGAATCTTGGGATTGAATACTCTTATTTTTATTGGCACCCTTCCCTTAGCCTTTAGAAGTACTGGATGTCTCCAAATCCTGAACTTTGCTCGAGTACTGTGATGTGAGTTGGGCTGGATGCTTGCCGCCCTCTGCCCTGGTCCCAGCCTTTTCTGGGCTGCCAACTCAGTCTTCTGTAGTTTCTCAACCTTGATTGATACTCTTGATACCCTGGACCAGATCATTCTTTGTTGTTTAGGGTTGTCTTGTATGTTGCAGGGTGTTCAACAGCATCCCTGGGCTCTATCCATTGTAAGATGGTACCACCATCCCCAGCTGTGACAACCAAGAGTGTCTCCAGATAGTGCTAAAAGTTCACGAGGGTGAATGACCCAGGTTGAGAACCATTTCTTTAATAACATCTGGCTTCCAAAAAATTTGACATCTCTCTTCCATTACTCTCTTTTCTCCTGTTCTTTGAGGTTTATGCCTTTCAAAATTATATCATTGTGACTTTTCCTGGCTGAGGGCTGAAATTTGCATGGTATCAGGAGAGACAAAAGCAAATACATGTGTTAAATCCATGGAAATGCCCACATGTTTTAACTATGCTTCACGTATTAATAGACATTTAGATTGTTTTTAATGTTCTGCTATTATAAATAATGTTATAATAGCAGTCATTGCCTAAGTTAAATTCATCTTTTAATTTTTTAATTTTAAGGACTGCGAATTCCTTAAGAACTGTAAGGTACCTGAAAGTCCTGGTAATTTCTCAATTTTGAAAACCACAATTGCTGAAACTAGAAATAGTGTAGGAAAAAAAACTTTCATCTTCTTCTTAGCCCCACCTCCAATTTCTTTCTGCACTGTATGCCACCTTCCCTGCCCCCACCATTAAAAAAAAAATTGCATTCCTTCTGCTGATTTTGCCACTAATGAACCAATTCCCTGCATATGACCCATTGTCCTCTAAATCCTCCTTTGCAAACCAGTAAAAGGCTGGCCTTGTTTGTTTCTAAGCAGGAATAATAAAAACAATCTGCCAGCCTCCTAACATACATGGTTCCATTTAAATCCTTACAGCTACTCTGTGAGAGGTAGACGTGAGCCTCATTTTACATGTGGGGACTCGGGGCTCACAGGCCTGAGGTTAGAGCCCAAGGTCTGCTTCCAAATGGGGTGTAGTGACCCAGGTTTGTAAGGAACCAAAGCATTTTGTTTCCATTATACCCCCCTGCCTCCATAGAGTTGACTTTTGATATTTATGAGGAAAAAGGAAAAGAAATGGTGTTTCCTATTTCAAGTATGAAATGAAGCAGGAAAGCTTTTCCTCTAAGGAGAGTCTGAACTTATATAGGACCAATTTGTGTGATTTTTGACACAGACTCACTGTTGAGCTCTAGCCATGTTGAAATTTGCATTTTACTCTCTTGGTGATTTTTCAAGGATTAATTTAAAATGACTAAATTGCTGCATTGCAAATTGAAACAAGCAATAGCGAAGGAGTTGTTAATATGATGTAGTCTGCTGGTGGAAAGAACATGAGTTTTTGAGACAGCCAGACACTGGGCTCTACCACTCTGGGGACCTTGAGATACTTATATTCTCTAGGCTCCTCATCTAATAAAGCAAAATGGGAGGAACAAATGAAGTATTACATGTAAAGTTCCAAGTTCAATGTCTGGTGCAACAGAGATACTGCTTTTGGTGATCCTTTCTTTCCCTTCATCCTTTGGCTCTCCTTTAATTCTATCCTTAACCTCTCTTGAGTTGCGGTGGAGGGCTAGGGTGCATTACTTCTTGGAGCTTGTTTTTTCTTGATTTTTGCTGATATGCCTGGCTGTGAAGATCAACACTTCTCATGGAAGTGTATGTTTGGCTACGAAATCCTCTTAGCAGCCACCGTTGACTGGAAATGGTACAAGGAATGGAGTCCAGGACACTCGTGCCTGTCATGTGGAAGGTGTGGTGTATACTATATGATTGTCTCCTCTTAGGAACATACTGAACTAAGAGAAGAGGAAAAGGGTAAAGGGATTCGGGTATGAAACTTGATTCTGTCACCAGATAACCCTGTTCTTTGGACGATTTCAGGGAAGGATTAACATGAGAGACACAGGAGGTAGTACTGGTTGAACACCTACCATGGATCAGATCAGGTACTATTAATATTTGTTATATCATGACATCTTCACAGCCACCTTACAGTGTGGTTGTTATCCGTACTCTGAAGAGGAAATGAAGCCCAGAGATGTAAAGCAACTTGCCCCTAGCCACCCAGCCAGTCACATTTGGGTCAGTCTGATTCTAGCACCAAGATGCTGCTGGGTCCTGGCCCTCCACTCCACGGCTCCCAGTACCTTCCTAAGAAATCACTCATCCTAAGGGTAAATTATATAATTAATTGTGTGACTATGTGTTTAATTTCTGCTTCCTTTGTACAGGGGTCAGTATTTTTTCAGCACTGAATCTCCATAATTAACACTGTACCTAGAACAGAGTAGATATTCAGTGTACATTTATGAAATGATAGAATGAATGAATGAGCAATGCAGTCACTCTCAGGAGAAGGAAAAATAACAGTTTTTTTCACTTGGCTTTTGGGCCAGTGAGTCTGCAAGATGTTAATGAAAAGCAAATGTAGAAAATTAATTCTTTCCATTTTCAGATCCCTGTTGAAGTTAATTCTCATTATTTCTTCAGTTTCTGGGTAAAAATATTTTCTTCCTTTTCACTGAAAAACTATCACTATGTAATTGCTCTTCAGGGTTTTTTCTGTCTATCAAGCTAACACATGTAGGAGTGAATTTTATACGGGCAGTAATTAAATGAGCATAAATTTTTATAAATTTTAAACAGTTGACCTGCATTTTTTAAAAAGTCACAGATCACAAACAAATATGTATTAATAATTACTTTGTAAACTGGCTGTATAAGGGATTTTTTTAGTGGCTAGGTTTTGAAGTTTACTTTTGATTAATGGATAATCATATAGACCTTCTTTCAGAATATTAAACAAACCTGTCTTAATTATCTGGCCTGTGTCATTCCAAGTGGTTAATGATGCGAGGAAAGCATTTAGAATGGACAGTTACATATAACATTGGCCAGACTCTGCTCTGTCAAAAGATGCACCATGATATAGAAAAGATTTATGAACTCGTTGTGACTTTCAAAAATAAACAAAGTTGAGGTGGTAGTAGAAGACCTATTATCAAGTACTGAGATTATAGAGAATTCCATTGTTGCTATTAAGAGTTGTCAGGTAATTGTTTATTCTAATGGTTTTTCCATTCACACAGAGGGGTAAGGTTGACCTCTGGGTAAACTCTGCTTTCTTTCCTATAATATACTTCTCTGACTTGATTGCTTATGTGAGTGTGTGGGATTCTTTCTCAAACTGATTATTTTAGAATCCAAATTTATAATTCCTTTTTAAGAATCCTACACAACTAAAGTAACCTAAATTCTTTTTTAAAAATTGAGGATTTTAAAGATTTACATTATGGTAAAATAATCTGAGCAGGAGCTGTTTCAGGAAATAAGTTCCATGGGCAAAACCAGCCTCTTGTACTGTCTCTTCCAGATATAGTACAGTAAGTCTTTATCATCTATACTGTGTATGAAGCTGAGAGTGACAAAGACTAATAAAATGACAGACCGTGGGGCGGACTAGCATCTGTTTCAAAGGCTCCAAGGAGTAGCCAGCTTAGAGTCTGTTCTTTGGTTTGGGGATTATCTCATTTCCCTAAGGTACTGAACCTAAGACGCTTTTTCTCTAAGCTCCACTGTATCCCCTTCCATCCTGAGGCTCATTGCACCCACCCGCCGTTCCCCGCCCCTGATCACCACACCCATCCCCACCTGCTTCCTCACCCGGGGCATGGATCACCGTGAGCCTGAAGTCCCCAGCCACCTGGACAGGCACGGCAACCAGCAGGGACAGCTAGCAGGCAGCAGCCATCATGGGGCTTCTCCTGGGGGAGATGGTGTTCTGCCAGGTGTCTTCCTTTCTTCTTTGTCTGGATTTAGAGCCACAGAGAGTTAGAGCTGGAAGGGTTCTTTGCTGCTGTTGCTTTGTGGAGATGAAAAGCCTGGAGAGTCTAAGGAACTTGTGCAGCACATGCCTCTTTTGAAGCTTAACTTGCAGGCTGCTCTGTCTCTGTTAACCAGAGACCTTCCTCAGAACTGAGCCCCATTCAGCCTGGGAAGTGGTCAACTTTGTGTCCCTGCTTCTTGACCCTATAGAATGGGCCCATATAATAAACGCTAGACATAAAGGAGGATGCTCAGAGGCACATAACTATATGCAACTGAAATAATGCTTAAACTCTGTGAATATAAAAGGACTATTCTTTCTGAAGCCTAAAAAACATACTGGCACTGAGAAAACGCAGCCCTTTTGAGCATAGACACTGGGAAGCAGTCCCTCTAAGCAAGGTTTTCCTTTTCTAGAAGATGAGTCACATGGAAGAGTAATTATCCGGGAATAAAGGAAGTGGTTATTCCCTGATAATTGATAATTGGCTTAGCCATAATGACATTATAACCCAGGACACTAGGCCCAAGACTAGGGGTACACTTTGTTTGACAGCATTGGTGGTTCCTTAGAAGGACAATTGATTCTTCATCAAAAGACTGGACTTTCCCTTAAAAAAAAAAAACTTGTCAGGCAAGTGGACAGATGTGGAGCATAGGAACCTGGAAGTCAGGGGCTTGTCCCAGATCCTTCCAACCCCCTTTTCAAGTCTAACCATTATCAAGTCCTGGATTCCAGTTTACAGAGATCTGTGACATCCATATGCAATGTTTTTATTTGAGTAACTTGTTTTAATCATCCTCTCCCTGAATATGGCAGTAGCACCTGTTAGCTGCTTGCCCCCTCCTATACTGTACATCCTCCATAGGACCTCTAGGGAGATTCTTCTGCAGCACAGATACGCTTATGTCCTAATCCTTCTGCAGCTCCCTGTTAGCTGTGGGGAAAGTCTAGGCTCCCATAGGCTCTGAACCCAGCTTCTTTACCCCAGCACATTCCCTGCCCTGCACCCTGCCCTTCACTCCACTGACCTGTGTAGAGCAGCTCTCTCCCTCTTGCCTCTAGCTGGAACATGCTTCTCCCCCGTGCCCTGAGTGAACCCCCTGTTGGAGGCCTAGAGCAAGTGTCTTCTCCTATGTCAGATCTTCCCCAGCCTTCACCCCATATCCATCTGGCAGAGTTGAATCTTCCCTTCTCAGCCAGTTGTGGAGCGTGTTTAGCCAGCATCAGAGAAGCCTGGAGTGCTGCTGCAGTCCGTGGGGTTGCAAAGGGTAGGACATGACTGAGCAACTGAACTGACAGTTCTTGGCATACCAGGTTTCTGGGTTCAATGCCACTCGTGGAAAGTTGGGATCATGTTTAATTAATCTCTGTGGGCACAGCTCCCAGGGTTTACTAAGCACTTAGTAGGAGTCAGCAGTATTTGTTGACTAGCTGGTAGTAGGAGACAGAAATGGAAGACTGAAGACTTAATTCCACTGAAGCCAAGTGCTGGGAGAAAGTGGCATACCTGTGTATTTTATAAATACAAGCTCACAATATGTTCTGGCTGCAGTCCTGACACAGGACTGCTGGCCACAGAAGCCTTCTTATTCCACACTTCCTATACTGTGTTCTTACCTGAGAAACATGACTGATCTAGCTGTGGCACGTGCACCCGCCTCTGGATACAGTGAAGTGAAGTCGCTCAGTCGTGTCCGACTCTTTGTGACCCCATGGGCTGTAGCCTACCAGGCTCCTCTGTCCATGGGATTTTCCAGGCAATAGTCCTGGAGTGGATTGCCATTTCTTCTCCAGGGGGTCTTCCCAACCCAGGGATGGAACCTGGGTCTCCTGCATTGTAGGCAGACGCTTTAACCTCTGAGCCAGTTCCCCTTACCCCTGCCCTAGTTACTTGATGAACAAACTGCCTATTTCTTTACATTTTAAATAATGTAGCTTCAGATACCTTTTAAAGCTACCTTGCCTGGTTTTGTGAGTCTCCAATGTCAATTCTTTTCCTGTGGGCCCTTCCTCATTACTAAGTAATTGATCACTTCATCCAATTCAGACCCAGGTTTTCTGAAGTCAAGTGCTGCATTCTTCCTAACACACCATCCAAGCCCTCGTGTTTCTTACGCCACCCTGCTCACACCTGAGCTAATGAGCTGTAGTCTTCAGTCAGTGGCTTTCTCCACTCATCGATTCCCTCTTTCATCAAACTGCTAGATGTTGGGGTACGTCATTTTACCCAAAGGGATCTCAGTCTGGTGGCAAAAACATACTTGTAACTGAGTGATTATAAGATAGAGACAAATTGTCATGGAAGCACAAAGGGCAGCTTGAAAAATGAGGAGTTGAGGAAACCTTTCAGGAGGAGGTGACATTTGAGCTGGGTCTTGAAAAGTAAATGGGTGTCCTTAAGGAAGGAAAAGCATCCTAGGTGGAGAAGGCAACGGAAGTAAAGGCCTAGGGGTGTGAAAAGCATGACAGGTTTGAGAAATTGAGGGTTGCTGTAGCTTAAGCCACCAGATGCTTAAAGGCAGGGGGAAGAGGGCCCCTCTCTCTGAGGGGTTTTCTTCTGAGATGAGGCTTGGTGGGAACTGGAAGGGCTCCCTCCAGGTGTTCCCAAGGTCTGCTCTGCCCCACAGGTGCTCCCAGGGCTGAGCGAGGTTCCCAGGGCTGTGGCCAGTCCCACCCACTCCCCACTGCCGAGGCGGGTGGTGTCCCAGAAGGAAAGAGGCAGGGAGGAAGCAGATAAGAAAGACAGCTTCTGTTTAGACACAAATATCTTGGTAATCAGCACAGATGGGATGAGAAATACCAAAAAAAGTACATGACAGTTTAGAGAGAATTTGGTTAAATGTTACATATTTTTAACATACCTGTGTAGAGTTTTTGGAACAAGCACCTGAATCCTTCAGAACCTGATTGGGTTGGGGGTTATGCCTCAACCAAGTGGTGTTTTTATTTCAGAAATGTTCCCTTCCCCATCCACAAAAGTATCCTTGTGATTTTTTTTTTCTCCCACCAAAATAAGGCACAGGATTTGTCTCTGACGCTGTGTCTCCCTATTTGGACGGCAAGCTGTGTAACATATTTCTACCCAGCGTGAAGCTTCTTGGCAGACTCTTGAGGCCACGTTTTGGTGGCTTCAGAGTTATCTTTGGATCTGTCAAAAGTGCTAATGGGCTTTCTGGCCTTCTTTAAGCTCCTCATTTCTATTTTCTTTTTACTTCCATCCTCTCCTAAAAGAAAAATGCATGTAATTCATCAGCAGTTAAGCATTTGACTGAAATGCTCAGCTGAGGGCCTTGTATTTTGTTTGCGAGAATAGCTCTGCCGTGTCACTTGTCTTCAGAACAAACCCTGCCCTGACTTCATTAGCTCAGCACTCCTCAGTCCACTGGGCAAGAGATGCACTTGTTGACTAATTCCGACTGACTTTCTTGCTTGCTTATTTTGTTTTTCGAGTTTGTGAAGAGGCAAATTGCTGTGGTGGTTAGAGCCAGAGTTTGGGGTTCAGGAAACTTGGTTTGGAAACTTGGCCCTTTCTAGCTGGGTGACCTTTGGAAGACTGTTTACCCTTCCTGAGCCTCAGTTTTCCCATCTGTAAAATGGAGATGATAATGCTTTTCTCAGGGTTGTTGAGAAGATTAGAGAGAACATAGGTAAAGTACCTATTGTCTGCACATAAAGGATTACTCAGTAAATAGAATAACAGTTTTTAACAAAAATGCTTTTTCTTTGGCCATACTTTGATCCTGCATTGTTCTTTCCAAATATAGATTTTTATCTACTAAACAATGGACTTGAATTTGGGGAAATTCAGGGAAATAGTGATGGACAGAGAAGCTTTGTATGCTGCAGTTGATGGGGTCACAAAGAGTTGGACACAACTTAGCGACTGAACAACAGCAACAATAAAGAAAAAAAGCACAGATTTAGAGACAAACCTACCCAAGACTGAACAATGCCTTATCCACTTACTGTATGACCTTGGTCAAGTTACTTCTCTGTACCTCTGTTTTCTTATCTGTATATAGAGATGATAATAAAACTTCCCAGGTGGCTCAGTGGTAATGAATCTGCCTCCCAGTGCAGGGGCCACACAAGATGTGGGTTTGATCCCTGGATCAGAAAGATCTCCTGGAAGAGGAAATGGCAACCCACTCCAGTATTCTTGCCTGGGAAATCCCATGGACAGAGGAGCCTGGNCAGGTGGCTCAGTGGTAATGAATCTGCCTCCCAGTGCAGGGGCCACACAAGATGTGGGTTTGATCCCTGGATCAGAAAGATCTCCTGGAAGAGGAAATGGCAACCCACTCCAGTATTCTTGCCTGGGAAATCCCATGGACAGAGGAGCCTGGCAGGCTACAGCCCATAGTGTCGCAAAGAGTCAGACATGTCTGAATACACACACACACAGAAGAGATATTTGTTCAAGGAGTGGCTTCAAGATGAATGAAATAATATATATAAAGCATTGTATATTGTGGATGTTTAAAAGTATTTAAGAGGGACAGTGTAATATAAGAGAAAGTATATGGGCTATGGTGTTGCATCGGGTTCCAAAACCTGACTCGACCAGTTACTACTCTCTCCCAGACTTAGTTTATATGTTGGAAAGAATAATACCTCATTGGATTTTTGTGAAGATTGCTTAAAATTACACCTCCAAGAGCACCTCATCCAGTGCCTGGTATTTGGTCAGTAGTCAGTATGGGGACCTGTTAATTCACACACACTTTACTTACAAAGGTGGATAGTTAAACTGGTACTCAAATCAAACAATCATAAATCATAAGATAAGTGCCCATTCTTATTCCCAACCCATAATATTGTTGAAAAGCACTTTATGCTATTTTGCATATAAAATCCACCTGGTTTACTTGAATTTATGGGTTATGGATCTTTCATCATTATAAACTGCAACCCTTGGCAATAGTGTTCCTTCCCTCTCCAACCCCCTTCATTTTCAGAGGATTATATTGTATGGCATTGAAAACCCGTAACACTAAAGAAATTAGCATATTCATGTGTATTATTAAAGTCAGGTGGGTATAGAAAGGGTTGCAGAAATGAAACACATTACTTTTTTTTCCTGAAATCTGCAGAGTACCAATCTATATTACTAATTAAAGGAATGAAGCCCAGGCTACAGACAAAAGCTAGTTTAAAACACTGCGTTGTCACAACTTGCTGCTGCCTGTCTTCAATGGTTTTTCCCGTCTTTTGAGTGAAATACCTGGAAATTGTAGATCTTGAAAATTGCTTTACTTCCAGCCGAGCCGTTTTAGAGAATGTAAACTGTGGAGAAGGGGGACCCCAGCAGTGATGACTGGAGAGGAGCATGCCCAGCCTTTGCGGGGGGAGCCTGTTGAACAGAATCAGGCTCTGTGCCAGAAGCATTTTGGTCCCTGGGTACTTTCTTTTGCTTATACATGTGGCATGGTACATTGGGAAAGTTCTAGGACCTGGCATTAGAACTGTAGTCCTGTCTTTACCAGTCATTAGGTTTTTTGATCTTGGTATCTCTCTCTTGCCTTGATTTCCTCATTTGTGAGATTGCAGACTTCTTATCCTGCTCACCTTTCAGAACTGAAAGTGTTGCACGTAAACTCATGTTGTAAACTGTAATCACCATTCAGAGGTGTGGTTGCTCAGACTACTTCATCTCTAAATTCCCTTCCAACTTCACATTTCATGATTTACATGTGACTGAGATCTGGTCTTCCAGGGAGAAAGACTAGGACAGGGGAAGAGGGAAGTATACTTTCTGATTATTTTGTTTCTTGTGCTTCTGTTAGATACTGTTTCTAATAAGAACAAACAAAATAAGCCACAAACCTCCCCTTCTTCTTTCTCCTAGAGAAATCTGACAGAATATTTTGTGGCTGTGGATGTAAACAACATGTTACATCTGTATGCCAGTATGCTCTACGAACGTCGGATACTCATCATTTGCAGCAAACTCAGCACTGTGAGTAGACAGTCTTGAAACGGGCTTTTTCATTTTATTTTAATTGAAAGATGTATCAGAAAGATTAAACAAAACTTCAGAAAAGAAATCATCCACAATCCTCTCAGATAATAACATGTCATTTTTATTAATTATTCATGTCCCTTTACAGTGTCAATGCACATTTTATTTATTCTTGTAGCTTAACAATCAGTTATAGTTTCCTGTTTGATTGTGTGTGATGAACACTTTAAATATTTCCAAATAAGCTTTCATTATTGTCATTTTTTATATGTCTCTGTCATATTCCATTATACTGATGTGTCATCATTTGCTAAATCTTTTCTTGAGGGCCATTTAGGCTATTCATAGTTTAATCCTTTAGTAGGTAACACTGCAGTGAACATCTTTTGACTTTGTTTGACTAATGCAGTTCATATTCTAACAGTTGGGACCACCAAGTCAAAGGACAGATAGGTGCTATGCTTTATGGATGCCAAATTGCTTCCCAAACAGGCTTTTTTATTGTGGAGGTTGCCAGTTGTGGATGAGTGTACCATTTGCACTGCATCCTTGCCAGAGTTGTATGTGTGCTTGTGGACATGTGTTTTAATTTTCCTAACAAAATAGCATAAAATAGTATTGCAGGTTTGATTTATTTTTAAATTTTTAGTTAGAAGTAGCTGAATATTTTTCATGCATTTTTTTTTTCCTATTTGTGTTTTGTTAATGTCTTTTTCCATTTATCTTATAGGGTTCTTGAGTTAAAAATTGGGATGAACTCTTTTTACATTGTAATAACTTTCTATATAATACAAATTTTTTCATATTCTTTTTATGTTAGTTTTAAAATTTGCTAAATAAAAGAGTTTGTATTTTTCCCAGTACCTGTTATGAAAATTCTCCAACATAGAAAAATTGAAATTAGTTTTCAGTAAACATCTGCATAATTCCATCTAGATTCTGCCATTTAACAGATTACTATGCTTCCTTTAGCCCATATTTATCCATTCCTCATACCATTCTTCAAGCCATCTTATTTTTTGATGTATTTCAAAGTAAATCACAAACATCACTATGCTTCCCCCAAATTAGTATGTTTGTTAACTAAAATTTATTATGTTTGCAGTATTTTTTTTTTTTTTTTAGGTAAAACTTCTATAAAGAAATGGACTGTTANTTGGATTTTTGTGAAGATTGCTTAAAATTACACCTCCAAGAGTACCTCATCCAGTGCCTGGTATTTGGTCAGTAGTCAGTATGGGGACCTGTTAATTCACACACACTTTACTTACAAAGGTGGATAGTTAAACTGGTACTCAAATCAAACAATCATAAATCATAAGATAAGTGCCCATTCTTATTCCCAACCCATAATATTGTTGAAAAGCACTTTATGCTATTTTGCATATAAAATCCACCTGGTTTACTTGAATTTATGGGTTATGGATCTTTCATCATTATAAACTGCAACCCTTGGCAATAGTGTTCCTTCCCTCTCCAACCCCCTTCATTTTCAGAGGATTATATTGTATGGCATTGAAAACCCGTAACACTAAAGAAATTAGCATATTCATGTGTATTATTAAAGTCAGGTGGGTATAGAAAGGGTTGCAGAAATGAAACACATTACTTTTTTTTCCTGAAATCTGCAGAGTACCAATCTATATTACTAATTAAAGGAATGAAGCCCAGGCTACAGACAAAAGCTAGTTTAAAACACTGCGTTGTCACAACTTGCTGCTGCCTGTCTTCAATGGTTTTTCCCGTCTTTTGAGTGAAATACCTGGAAATTGTAGATCTTGAAAATTGCTTTACTTCCAGCCGAGCCGTTTTAGAGAATGTAAACTGTGGAGAAGGGGGACCCCAGCAGTGATGACTGGAGAGGAGCATGCCCAGCCTTTGCGGGGGGAGCCTGTTGAACAGAATCAGGCTCTGTGCCAGAAGCATTTTGGTCCCTGGGTACTTTCTTTTGCTTATACATGTGGCATGGTACATTGGGAAAGTTCTAGGACCTGGCATTAGAACTGTAGTCCTGTCTTTACCAGTCATTAGGTTTTTTGATCTTGGTATCTCTCTCTTGCCTTGATTTCCTCATTTGTGAGATTGCAGACTTCTTATCCTGCTCACCTTTCAGAACTGAAAGTGTTGCACGTAAACTCATGTTGTAAACTGTAATCACCATTCAGAGGTGTGGTTGCTCAGACTACTTCATCTCTAAATTCCCTTCCAACTTCACATTTCATGATTTACATGTGACTGAGATCTGGTCTTCCAGGGAGAAAGACTAGGACAGGGGAAGAGGGAAGTATACTTTCTGATTATTTTGTTTCTTGTGCTTCTGTTAGATACTGTTTCTAATAAGAACAAACAAAATAAGCCACAAACCTCCCCTTCTTCTTTCTCCTAGAGAAATCTGACAGAATATTTTGTGGCTGTGGATGTAAACAACATGTTACATCTGTATGCCAGTATGCTCTACGAACGTCGGATACTCATCATTTGCAGCAAACTCAGCACTGTGAGTAGACAGTCTTGAAACGGGCTTTTTCATTTTATTTTAATTGAAAGATGTATCAGAAAGATTAAACAAAACTTCAGAAAAGAAATCATCCACAATCCTCTCAGATAATAACATGTCATTTTTATTAATTATTCATGTCCCTTTACAGTGTCAATGCACATTTTATTTATTCTTGTAGCTTAACAATCAGTTATAGTTTCCTGTTTGATTGTGTGTGATGAACACTTTAAATATTTCCAAATAAGCTTTCATTATTGTCATTTTTTATATGTCTCTGTCATATTCCATTATACTGATGTGTCATCATTTGCTAAATCTTTTCTTGAGGGCCATTTAGGCTATTCATAGTTTAATCCTTTAGTAGGTAACACTGCAGTGAACATCTTTTGACTTTGTTTGACTAATGCAGTTCATATTCTAACAGTTGGGACCACCAAGTCAAAGGACAGATAGGTGCTATGCTTTATGGATGCCAAATTGCTTCCCAAACAGGCTTTTTTATTGTGGAGGTTGCCAGTTGTGGATGAGTGTACCATTTGCACTGCATCCTTGCCAGAGTTGTATGTGTGCTTGTGGACATGTGTTTTAATTTTCCTAACAAAATAGCATAAAATAGTATTGCAGGTTTGATTTATTTTTAAATTTTTAGTTAGAAGTAGCTGAATATTTTTCATGCATTTTTTTTTTCCTATTTGTGTTTTGTTAATGTCTTTTTCCATTTATCTTATAGGGTTCTTGAGTTAAAAATTGGGATGAACTCTTTTTACATTGTAATAACTTTCTATATAATACAAATTTTTTCATATTCTTTTTATGTTAGTTTTAAAATTTGCTAAATAAAAGAGTTTGTATTTTTCCCAGTACCTGTTATGAAAATTCTCCAACATAGAAAAATTGAAATTAGTTTTCAGTAAACATCTGCATAATTCCATCTAGATTCTGCCATTTAACAGATTACTATGCTTCCTTTAGCCCATATTTATCCATTCCTCATACCATTCTTCAAGCCATCTTATTTTTTGATGTATTTCAAAGTAAATCACAAACATCACTATGCTTCCCCCAAATTAGTATGTTTGTTAACTAAAATTTATTATGTTTGCAGTATTTTTTTTTTTTTTTTAGGTAAAACTTCTATAAAGAAATGGACTGTTAGAAAGGGTAGAAAGACCTTGTCGTGGGAATTTCCCTATTAAAGGACCTATGGATAGAATCATAGGCCTCTGATTTCCCTATGTGTTTACCTATGAATTCAAGGCAACTAATAAATGCAAACAGAGTCCGACATGACTGAAGTGACTTAGCAGCAGCAGCAGCAGTGAGACCATTAGAATTTTCCTTATGGCTTTCATTGTAATTTTATTATTATTATTATTTTTTGTATTGTTTGCTTGTCAGGTATGCACAATTTTTTAATTGCCTGTTGGGTGCTAGGCTTATAGCACTAGTAGGTGATGGAAGCACGGCCCTTGCCCTCAAGGGAAAACAGCCCATAATAGACCTCTTCCTTTGTTTTGCACTTTATTTTGGACTGTAAATGTAGTTCATAATCTCAGGGCCTGAAGACCAGACTGCATTTCAGAATGAGAATATTGCCAATCATTACCTCCTTATGAGACTGAATAGACTGAGTACATTTGGAAGAGTCTAATCCATAACCAGTTACTATTGCTTTGAACTATTAAACTTAAGTGGAACAAAAATAGGACATCATAACAGTGGAATTGAATTCTCTGTGATATGATCATAGTATTTTTGATCCCTTAATATTTGCCAGGCACTGTGCTAAGCCTTTTCCATCTATTAACTCATTTAATTGTCATATAACAGTTTGTAGTATGTTCTGTTATTTCTTAGTCTTAGAGATAAGTAAGAATGTACCTTTTGTATGATTTTGTTTAGATAAATGTAGTGGATTAAACATGCAGTTGTTTCTGCTCCTTCCCAAAACTAAAATGAAATAAAGGAGTAAATTAGCAAGCAAAATGAGCAGATGCATCAGAAATTTTAGGTATTAAGAAAATTCTGTTGCTCATTTTATGCCAATATTCAAAAACTAAGGTGAAATGAACAGAAAAATATAATTTACCAAAATTGAATTAAGAAGAAATATAAAAATTGAATTTCCTATTTCTTCTTAATAAAAATTGAATGGGTCATTTAATTTATAGAAATTTAATCTATATATAAAAAATTTTTTTCCAAAACACTCAGCCCAGATGGTTTTACAAGTATGTTTTATCACAGGTAATTTCATTCTTAGACAAACTTCTTAAGAGTCAAGAAAAAAGAAAGAACACATCCCAGCTTTTCTTGTGACACTTGTAAAATTTTGACATTCAGCTACATGAAGAGACACACAAAAAAGAAAACTTATCAGCCAATCCTCATTAACATAACTGTAGAAATCTTAATCTAAACAGTAGCAAATACATAACAAATATAATTCACGGTAACTGACTTGATTTTATTCCAGAAATGTAAGCCTGGTAATACTAGAAAATCTATTATTATAACTCACAATGTTAACTTATTGCAAAGGGAAATTCATATGTTGATATTTGAATTTTCAGTAGAGAAAAGGCATGACCATGTTCATGAATAGCAAGACTCACTATATTGAAGGCATCATTTCACTCCAAAATGATGTATATTGTAGATTGCATACATTTCTATTCAGACTCCCAGTAGGATTTTACATAGTACTTGGCAAACTGATTCTGAAACTAATGTGGAAAGCCAAAGGAAGAGCCAAGACATATTTGAAGAAAAAGAATGGTTGGTAAAGCTTACTTTGTGCTTTGTCGCTCAGTCATGTCCAACTCTTTGGGACCCCATAGACTGTAGCTCACCAGGCTCCTCTGTCCATGGGAATTCTCTAGGCAAGAGAATCTCTAGGCAACCCACTCGAATGGGTTGCCATGCCCTCCTCCAGGGAATCTTCCCAACTCAGGGATTGAACCTAGTTTTCTCTCATTGCAGGCAGATTCTTCACTGTCTGAGCCAACAGGGAAGCCCAAAGCTGGCTTTACAAGACATCAAGACTTTATCTGGAGTTCTAGTAATTAAGATGCTACTAATGGCATGTGCCTGTGTGCATGCTCAATCTTGTCCAACTCTTTGTGACCCCATGGACTGTAGCCCAACAGGCTTCTCTATCCATGGGATTTTGTAGGCAAGAATACTGGAGTGAGTTGCCATTCTCTTCCCCAGGGGATCTTCCCAGCTCAGGGACTGAACCCCAGTTTCTTGCATCTCCTGCATTGGCAGGTGGATTTTTTACCACTAGCTGTCACCTGGGGAGTAATGGTATAGGGATAAACAAATAGACTGGTGGAATGGAATAGAAATTGCAGAAACAGATCACATGTGTGTGGGTTCTTCATATTTCAGAGGTGGCATTGTAAAATCTGGGGGAAAGGATGGACTTTTCAATAACTGATTATCCACACAGGAAAGAAAATGGAGATAATTTATGTCTTATACAACATGCAAAACTGAATTCCAAATGGATTAAGGCAAAATTTTAAAACTTTTAGAAGACAAAATAGTAGTAGATCTGTGATCTTGGAGTAGAAATGGATTCAGTTAAATAATTCAAATTATGCATTGTATAAAGAGAAAAATTAAAATTGTGAATTTTTGTCATTAAACAAATACCATTCAAAGAATGGAAAGACAAGTCACAAGCTGAGGTGAGATATTTGCTATATATAAAAGTGACAAAAGATTAATATCTGAACTATATGAAAAACTACACTAATAAAAAAAAGCAGAAGACAAATTATCAATAGAACCATTGGCTAAAGGCACAAATGGGCATTTCACAGAAAAAACACAAATGGCTAATAAATATACGGAAAGATGCTCAACCACATTAATCGCAGAAAAGCATTTTAAAACTATAGTGATTAAAACACTAGGTTTGCAAAAATTAGGTGTCTGATAAAGCCAAGTGTTATGTTGCAGATGTACTAGCGAATTTCATGTACTATGCTTTGAAGAGTATGTGGTACAGAAGTATTTGCATATGCCCCAAACTGAGCAGTTCCACTCTTGGGCAGAATTGGTAGGGGTTGAGGGGAACTATGTGCACATACCTACATGCTATTGTTGATCATGTGCAGGCACGTTCATAGCATAGTGTTTTGTTTTATAAACCCAGCCCCCATAACCATCAACAGACAACTCTTAAATTACTGCACAATTTAAGTGAAGATGAACTCCACTATCAATATGATTGGGCCTCTCATACAGAATTCTGAGTAAAAGAAACAAGCTACAGAAGAATATCAAATATGATTTCATTAATATAAAGTTCAGGTAAGAAAAACAAAATGGTCATATTATTTAAGGATGCATATAAAGGAGGGGGAATGATTAATACAAAATTTAGGTAGTAGTTTCCTCAGTGGGAGTGAAAGGAGTACAGTTGGGAGGAGGCATACATGTGACATCAGAAATATTGTTTTCTGTCTTGAGCTAGGTTAGGGATCAGCAAACATTTTTAAAGAGGCCAATAGTAAATATGGTCTTTGTTGCAATTACTGGACTCAAGGGCTTCATAGGTGGCGCTAGTGGTAAAGAACCCGCCTGCCAATTCAGGAGACGTAAGAGACGTGGGTTCAATCCCTGAGTTGGGAAGATCCCCGGGAGGAGGAAATGGCAACCCACTCCAGTATCTTTGCCTGGAAAATCCCATGGACAGAGAAGCCTAGTGGGCTCCAGTCCATGGGGTCGCAAAGAGTTGGACACAAGTGAAGGAACTTAACATGCACACAGCACGACATTGTCGTTTACAGTCAGTAAACTAGTGAGAGTGACTGTTCTAAGAAGCTTTATTTACAAAAACAGAAGGCACACCAAACTTAGCCTTTGGGCTGTAGTTGGCCAACTCTAAACAGGTGCTGGGTTTTGGAGTCTTAATTTTTTCTCTTTTAAATGTTGCTTATATGGTATATGTGCTTTTATATGTATATATATTTCAGAATTCTTTAAAAGTTTAAAAAGCAATATTATCCCCATTTTACAGAATGACCCATTCACTCAGAGACATAGGTTAACTTGCCTAAGGCCACATGGTAGTCATAGAAGAGACAGGCACATTGGTCGTTATGATGTAGTGTTAGGGGAAGGGAGGTTTTGGCTTCAGGAATTCTTTGAAAGTTAAAAAGCCCTTTTTATCATGAAATTTTACAATACAGAGATAGAGACAAAGTAGTCATTGTATAAACATTAAGAATCAGACTTGCACAAGATTTCGCAGTGGCAGTTCTAGAAACGAGAAGATAGTGAAGCAGTGCCTAAACTTCTAAGGGAAAAATATTTCTTACCTAAAATTCCATCTTTATCTAATGAAAGTGCTCAGGAGAGAGTGGCGCCAGCCCCTACTACCCCTGTCAACCTGTGGTAGCTAGTCCTCCACTCACCTTCTCTGTTGTGGATGAACTGTCCATTCTCTCTAGGCCAACCATTCCACTTGTCCACCTGACTTCATTCAGCAGTTTTTGTGGCACTGTCATAGGTACTGGTGATACAGCAGTGAACAAAATAGGCAAAAGTCCCTGTCGTCATATGAAGCTTATGTTCTAGTGGAGTAGATCAATAAATGAGGTGGGTTAAAAATATAGAATAATAGCTAGTTCTAAGTACAGGGAGTACAATTAAGCAGAGGAGGAGAGTGGATGGGGACTGGTGTGGCAGGGATTGCAGTTTAGCTAGATGACCACGGAGTGCCTCATGGGAAAGCTAACACTGCAGCATCCTTCTTGTCACCTTACGAAATTCCTCCAGCATTGAGCTTTCTCTCTCCTGCATTGTTTTCTTTTTCTTTTTTTCTTTACTGGTATAGTCTTATGCACTTACTAGCATAGTATAGTGTCTCCCAAACCTCAAAACAAAACATCCTTAAACACATCTCTTTTATCCCATTTCTTTTCTTCCTTTTAGAATAAAATTCCCCAAGAGAGTTACTTCTGTTCACTGTCTAATTCCTCTCCTCTCATTCTCTCCTCTGTCTTGTGTTGTGATTTAGCCCCTACCTCCACTGAAACAGCTTTTGTTTGGTCACCAATGACCTCATGTCAAATAAAATGAGTTGGAAAACTCCTAGAACAGTCTGGCATAAGGTATATGTATATGTTCTTGATAAATTATTAATATCTATAATGGGAAGTCAAAGATTAATGTTTAAAATTTTTAATTAAATACTTTTTAAAAAGGAGATAAATGTGATTACTTTTGATTAAAGGTAAGGGATATCATGAGATGGGCTGCTATTTGTCAGTAGTATAAGCCTTTAACAATTTTTGTTTTGTTTTTCAGGCTATAAATACATTACTTTTTCTTAAAAACTTTTAAACAGACTCTTGATTCTTAACTGAGTTCTGAGTTTTATTAACTGATGGTGGATATCTCTTTAGCGAAGAATAAGGTCTTCTTTTACCTCATAGGGGATCAGCAACACCTTGATCTGTTTGTGTTGTTTCTCTGGGGATAAGTAACTGAGTAGACATCCCTTTTATCCAAGCCTTTGGACCTCTTCAATTTTAGAGTTTAAAAGCTTTCTAATTGTTGCCTTTTACTTGCTCAATACTGACTTTTTATTATCTTTTTGATGAAGGAAAGTGCAAAGAATACTGTAGCCTGAAGTTTTTGATGACCCTCTCTTGACAGATCCGGATATGGCCTGCCATACCTTGACAAACCACATTTTTCTCAATTTTGTTTCATAAAGATGTAGGCTTGATGCTTCTCAGAGCCATCAAGCATCTGAAAGATAAAAGTTGTTGAACATCCCAGAATGCCATGTTTCATAAAACTGTGTGTCAGTAGAGACAAACCCAGCCATGTTTAGTTCAGAGTCAGGTAATATTCATTTCAGGCTTTCTCAGTCAATAATGTTGTGATATTCTGTGTAAGAAAAATGTTAACTTTTTGTTCTTTTTGTGCAGTGTATATTGATTGTTTTCCTTTATAAATGATAAATAGGGAAGATTTAACTACATCTTGTTCTCTAATGTAAATGCTTCAGTGAGGTTTCTTCTAGCACAAAGGCCCTATTTTTCTTCCAGATTTTCATATCTGAGAAGGAACTCAGATTCCTTCTCCAAGTACACCATGTCCTAGAAGTCCTGGAAGAGCAGTATTATCCCCATTTTATAGAATGATCTCTCCACTCAGAGAGATGCCCAAGGTTATGCTCTAGTCATAGAAGAAAAGGACATGCAGGTGGGTCATTATGACGTGGTGTCAGAGGAAGGGAAAAACAACCAGGAATTACGCAGATGAATCTTGGCCCCTTCAGAATGCTTGCTGTGGGTACCAGGTTATATTTATTGGGTGTCACCTCTCAAACATCAGAATCCTTGTGTGGGAACTGTCACGAGAACCAGAGGCACATTGTGAAGAATATCTGTCACACTTAAGAGATGCTTTTTAAAACAAGTTCATAGGAAGGAAGCACAATTTGGTGGCAAAGCTGTTACCTAATTAATTGAGCCTCCACACCTAATTATTTGTGTGATACCCACAACTATGAAAAGAATTACTATTTTTCTAATAGTATGTTATGTCATTTAATCACTCAGTCGTGTCTGACTCTGTGACCCCATGGACTAGAGCCCACCAGGCTCCCTGTCCATGAAATTTTCCAGGCAAGCATACTGAAGTGGGTTGCTGTTTCCTTCTCCAAGTACATCAGGTAGAGAAGGGGAAAAAAAAAACAAACCAATATCTCTCCCTGTCAATTTCTTCCTATTAGTCCTAGAAAATGTGTCTTAGGCAGGACTTGATGGCCTGGAGAGTGGTGGGTGGTATTTCTTTTTCTCCCCAGCACCCTCAGTTGTGGCCTCAGTAGACACTTCAGTGTTGGTGTGAAGGGATGAGGAACTTCCCAACCTTGCTCCAGTCCTGTCCTATCCACTTCCATTCACAGCATCTAATGTCTTAGCACCACCTGGTTTTGTGGCCTAAGAAGAGTCAGTTTGTGGACTAGGGAATTTTTCAGATCTTTAGCTTCATCTTTACTTCTTCCCTGATCAGATCTACCTGGTCATGACTACCCTGACTTGTAGAATGGGCTATGTCCCTAAATGATATGTATAAGGCTTTTCTAGCTCTTCTGGGCTAGAAATAACTAATCCTGTTTGCTTATCTGGAGCCCTTGAAGCCTAGATGAGAGTGGCAGTTTAAGAAGATTTGAAATTCTGGACCAGAGCCAGAGCCTCTTTGCCTGCACACTCCACTCTGCATGTTCCAGCCATCAGAACAAACTGCATTATTTTGTTTCAAACTGTGCTCAAGGGAAGCCAAGACCTTGTAACTGGAAACTTACCAAACAGAGAATTCTAAGACTAAATTTAGTGTTCCATTTAAAAAAATAAAATAAATTGAACATTTTGTTTGTTCATCTTTTATACGTTAAAAGAGAGATTAACCTAGTTCACACTAACAACCTAAGAAGAATATTCAAAGAAGTGAGAAGAAAACTAATCCCTTTTGGTGAAGAGGGAAATCCTTAACAAAATGTAATGAAGTGGCATGAAATACAGACTCTGCAGCCAAACTTTCAAATAGCATAGCCTCTCTAATCTCCATCACATAAAATTTTATTATGGCTCAGAGAATATTAAAAACTGTTAGAAAAAAATGAAAGGAACTTCCATTGGCAGGAAATAGAAGAGATTGGTATGTTTTATTTATGTGGTTTTTCTCTGGTCTTTAAATGTAAATACACTTATCTGCTTTTTGAACTATGTTCTTCATTTAATTATGTGTGAGTTCCTTTTCTCTTGTTCATGTTAGACTATAAGAATGAAGGACATTGATGTTATAGAGAATGTATAAGCTATATAAAATATAGAGTAACAACAGTTTAATTTGTAGTACTTTAAATATTGCTGTGACTTCAACCAGTCATGGTTTCCCTACTAGTTCTTACCTTCCTCTCTTGCTCTTCTTGCTTCAACACATTGAGCACGTGTTTTGGACTAGGCAGAGGATTCAGATTGTTAGTGATTCCCAAATGCTGATCCCTGAGTTAGTTGTGTTAGAAATCACTCAGAGAGCTTATTAAAAATTTAAGTTCTCAGCTACAAAAAGGAATGCATTTGAGTCAGTTCTAATGAGGTGGATGAACCTGGAGCCTATTATACAGAGTGAAATAAGTTGAAAAGAAAGATAAATACTATATATTAACGCATATATATGGAATTTAGAAATACAATACCAATGATCCTACATGCAGGGCAGCAAAGGAGACACAGATGTAAAGAACAAACTTTTGGACTCAGAGGGAGAAGGAGAGCAGGGGATGATTTGAGACAATAGCATTGAAACATGTACATAACCATATGTAAAATAGATGACCAGTGCAAGTTTGATGCATGAAGCAAGGCACTCAAAGCCGGTGCTCTGGGACAACCGCAGAGGAATAGGGTAAGGAAGGAGGTGGGAGGGGATTCAGGATGGGGTGGGACAAATGTATACCTGTGGCTGATTCATGTTGATGTATGGCTAAAACCATCACAATGTTGTAAACTAATTATTCTCCAATTTAAATAAATTTAAAAATATAATAATAATTTAAGTTCTTGGGTACCACCTCTAGACATTCTGATTCAAAAGGTCTAAGATGGAATTGTGGAATGTCTTTTTTTTTTAAGGTTTCCCAAATTACTGCTACATAACCAAATTCAGGACCAGTTCTCTAAGACAGTATTTATTCTTTGATTATTTTGCATTAGTAGAGTTCTTTTCATCTTGAGACTATATAATAAAGGCTGATTAAGTTTGTTTAGAAGGCATTTGTGAGTACTGCTGCTGCTGCTGCTAAGTTGCTTTAGTTGTGTCCGACTCTGTGTGACCCCATACACAGCAGCGCACTAGGCTCCACCATCCCTGGGATTATCCAGGCAAGCATATTGGAGTGGGCTGCCATTTCCTTCTCCAATGCATGCATGCGTGCTAAGTCACTTCATCGTGTCCGACTCTGTGCAACCTTATGGACAGCAGCCCACAGGATTCTCTAAGCAAGAATACTGGAGTGGATTGCCATTTCCTTCTCCATTTGTGAGTACAGATTAGCACTACAAAATTATTTCCCTATTTCTGAAAGAGCTCTGAGTCTATGGGGTTGCACAGAGTCACACACGACTGAAACGACTTAGCAGCAGTCTAGAACAGGACAGGGCTAAGAGTAATTTAAGCTCTCAGTACCATTGTGTGCTGATGTAGTCCACTAGGGAGTTTTAAATAAATCTGTATAAATGGATCTAGAGAGGTGATGTTTCTTTTCAGCCATTGCATTGAGAACATTGGCAGAGTATCTTGTGTGTTATTTTAGTGGTGTAGTCAGTTTGTGAAATAAATTGTATGTTCCTTAGATTATAGGATTGATAACTTTTTTATATGACTCTTTTAAGAATCAGATCTCTACCGAAAAACACTAAGAGGTGATATTCAAGTCAATTCAGTTCAGTTCAGTCGCTCAGTCATGTCCGACTCTTTGCGACCCCATGAATTGCAACACGCCAGGCCTCCCTGTCCATCACCAACTCCCGGAGTTCGCCCAAACTCACGTCCATCGAGTTGGTGATGCCATCCAGCCATCTCATCCTTGGTCATCCCCTTCTCCTCCTGCCCCCAATCCCTCCCAGCCTCAGAGGCTTTTCCAGTGAGTCAACTCTTCGCATGAGGTGGCCAAAGTACTAGAGTTTCAGCTTTAGCATCATTCCTTCCAAAGAAATCCCAGGGCTGATCTCCTTCAGAATGGACTGGTTGGATCGCCTTGCAGTCCAAGGGACTCTCAAGAGTCTTCTCCAACACCACAATTTAAAAGCATCAATTCTTCGGTGCTCAGCTTTCTTCACAGTCCAACTCTCACATCCATACATGACTACTGNTCTCTCTTCCCAAGTCTTCCCCACAAATAGTAACATTCCGTATGCACTGTTCTGCATGCTGCTAGAGTATTATATGCCTAAAGGGATTCCTTACTCCTTTTTCACACTGTTAGCTTTCATCTTTATTGAAGGTGTAGATGAAGATGATTTAGTCAATTCCTCGAGGCTTGTTAAGAAAAACGTCACTCCTTGGTTGCTTGTCTAATTTCCCCTTCTCCAGGGATAACCATTATCAACTCTTAAGTGAATTTTGGATGTTTAACATTGTAATCTCCAAGAGACTTGAATATATTACTCATATTTTAAATTTCTCCCTCAGTTTTAGGCATGACTTGTTGTCTTTTCATCATGGAACATGAGCATTTCACTCAATCACCCCCTTGCTTTGTCCTCTGGCCTCCTCCCAACACACACACAACCATGCCCCATCACATAAGCTCCCAATGTAGTTTTATATTAACTTTGATGAAAGCTATATTCAGAGTTTACATTATCATGACTGTGTAGATGCCATTCACAGCTGAGCTCTGCACTGTCTTGTGATGCCTTTTCCTGTACAAATGATTCTTTCCCCTGGAGTTAGTAATTGCCTTTTTTTTCCCCCCAACTTGGGTATCTATGTACTTAATCACTAATTCTACCACAAATTCTCCTCTAAATGTGTTAATCTTCTTATCATGTGTCTTATAAATAAGATATGTGTTCAAGATCCTATTTATAGCTTCTTTTTGGAAGTGATTGCTACTGGAGTCTTTTGACCTGCCCTGGATACCCTCTGGTGACCAGTAGCTGACACACCCTCAGCTCCACCTCACCTCAGGGCTCTCCCTTCCTAAATCCTGCCCTAGGATCTTCCCTGGTGGCTCAGATGGTAAAGTGTCTGCCTACAATGCGGGAGACCTGGGTTCAGTCTCTGGGTCGGGAAGATCTCCTGGAGAAGGAGATGGCAACCCAGTCCAGTATTCTTGCCTGGAAGATCCCATGGACGGAGGAACCTGTTTAGGCTACAGCCCGTGGGGTTGCAAAGAGTTGGACACCACTGAGCGGCTTCACTCACTCACTGTGAAAGTGAGTGAAAGTGTTAGTTACTTAGTCATGTCCAACTCTTTGCAACGTCAGGCTCCTCAGTCCATGGAAAATTCTCCAGGCAAGAATACTGGAGGGGGTTGCCATTTCCTTCTCCAGGAGATCTTCCCAACCCAGGGATCAAATCCAGGTCCCCTGTATCACAGACAGATTCTTTACCATCTGAGCCAAAGTATGTGGGTTTACATTTTTAAGCAAGAAATAATTTTCTTTCCAAATTTTTAAGGCATTGCTTCATTAACTTTGAGATTCAGTTTCATTTTGGGGAAGATAAAAGTTGTTCTTATTCTCAGTCCTTTGTATGTGAATATTTCCTCTTTCCTCCTTCTCTGGAAGTTTTTTTTTTTTTTTTTTNCCGTAGCCTTGACTAGATGGACCTTAGTCGGCAAAGTAATGTCTCTGCTTTTTAATATGCTATCTAGGTTTGTCATAACTTCCTTCCAAGTCACTGACATCTTAATATACTTGAAAAAGCCCTAATGGCACTCACATTGGCAGACATCTGTGTGGATTTTGTTAACACAATTAGAGCACCTACTATGTGGTCAGAAGTCAAGAACTCAAATTTTTTTTTTTTTTTTTTAATTTCTGCAAGCTGAAAGCATGGTCACTGATGAGCAAATGAAGTATGTGAGGTTAGACTATATCATTAGGAGTTCATATAGACCTTGTGAAAATTCTTGTTTTTTCTCTTGTGCTGTCTTGATATCTATGTGTTTTCCCTGCTAGATGATTCAGACAGCCCTGCTTCTGCTAGCTTTTCCCAAGAAAAAGGACAAGAGGAGAGAGCACCAGGCTTCAAGTCAAGATGGTTTTGTTGAATTTCTTCCTGTGTAACTTGATCCTCCCTAGCCATGTTGCCCCTGGCAACTTAATCTTTTCAGCAAAAAAGAGGGTAGTGTTAATACTCCCCTCAGGGTTTTTGAAAGATATGAAAGCCAGCAGCCCATTGCTGGACACATACTACTCATTTAGTAAATGTTAACTCTGAATCCTACCTTTTCGGGGCAATAAACTCTGATTGACTTTCTGAAGCAAAGAAGGCGATAGAGATCCTGGAAGAGCTCTGAAGATTTAATTAGTACAACTGGTGAGAGTAGATGGTGAATGAATCCAAGCAACAAAATAGTCATGGCAACTCGTATGAGAGTTTCCATATCCACCCACTTCTCACTAGTCACATAGTCATTGACTAAATTGTCATTTCCTGTTCCAATCTACACAGGCATCACTGCGTAGAGCTGGAGTGGCCTAAGAAACTGCTGTGTTCACTTGACCCAGCATTACCACCAGAGCAGACTCCCAGGGAGGAAGACTAACTGCTTCCTGTCTCCATCCTTCCAGATTCTGCCCTCCTGCCTCTCTCTCTCTCTTTCTCTGGCAGGCAGGCCTGATTCTTGCCCCAGGCAGAATTAAAGATTCCTTCTTTATATGCTAGCACACTTGAACCTCTATTATAGCACCTCTTTCATAATGCTTTTGTGTTGAAGTTGATTGTGTGCATTTTGATCTTTTTCTCTCTATTTTGAATTGCTTGAGGGCATGGTGTGTACACATAGTGTATACTTGGCACTTGTCGATTTAATTCAGATCATATCACAGAAGCAGAAGTTTCCTATGAGCTAAGAGCACAAACTCTTAAGCTTGTCTCCCTAAGTGTATAGCCTACTTCTGCCGCTACTGTGACCTTACACAAGATCACACAAGATCCAAGACCTTGTCATCTAGGAACCTTAATTTCCTCATCTGTAAATGAGTACAATAATGCTACCTACTTTATAGGGCTACAGTAAAGATTAAATGAGTTAAACTGTATATGTGAAGCACTTAGAACAGTGCTTGGCAGATAGCAAATGCTGAGTAAGTGGTCACTGTGATATCTGGTCATAGCTTCAATCTTTCTGAATTCAGTGTTACTTTATGATATTGAATTTATCTGACAAAACTATACAGAGGGAGTTTGTTTTTTTTTTTTCCCCCTGTGTCTTCAAATCTAGTAATTCCTGCTACCTCAAGTTTTCTTAGTTTCTTTTTCACATACGGGATGACTGATAGCTAGGTATTCATGATTCTGTGTTCAATTATGCTTCCTTTCTTTTAAAAAAATGTGATTCTTTATTAAAGCAATAAATTAGCTAAATACAAATTATGACTTTAGGAATATTTTCAAAGAAATACAAATATTCACTTACACTAGACTTGAGTGNACTGATAGCTAGGTATTCATGATTCTGTGTTCAATTATGCTTCCTTTCTTTTAAAAAAATGTGATTCTTTATTAAAGCAATAAATTAGCTAAATACAAATTATGACTTTAGGAATATTTTCAAAGAAATACAAATATTCACTTACACTAGACTTGAGTGGAAAATAGATTTTTTTTCTCGAGTGCCAGCTGGCACTCACTGACAGTGGTTGCATCTTTGCAGGGATCTGCAGGGCTCGTCCTGACTCCAGGATCAATTAGACTGTCACAGGCACAGAATGGGGAAGTGGCTATCCATGAATTAAAATGAATTGTTACCAATCTCAATGTAATTTTATTATTTTTCTTTATCATCTTACAAAAAAAAGTCTGCAGTTTCCTCACGTATGATGTTGCAGGCTTATTTACACGGTAGTTTGTAATACCAGTGTCTGCCTCTGCTTTGGTAGCTAAAACTTTTCTCTGATGGTTTTAATTGCTTTGATGTTTTGAAGTGTCGGATCTTGGCATGAAACTTGTTGTTCTGGTTACTAACTTACTCTGATCACTCTAGTTAGTAAGTAGCTTTAAGAACAAAGAGGGGAGGGCGGGAAGAGACTTGACTGAGTAGGCAAGTGATTGCCTGGCAAAGCTTCCTCCTGGTCGGGATGGTCTTTCTCTTAGTGGAAGGCACTCAACTTGACTCCATGGTGCTGTGTTGGTTTTTGTGGAAATTTTTCCCTTCCCTTTCCCCAGAGAATAGTGGAGAAGCAAGCAATAAGATGGGTTTCACCCAACTGAAAGAAAAACTATTTGAAGAAAGATTGCCCTTCTAACCTCACAAAAAAATAAATACTGCAGCATTGGATTTGACTTCTAAGAAAAGCAGAGCATTCTTTACTCTTTTCCTTCTTTCTGTTCGCATGTCCAGTTTCTGTCTAGAATAGCTGAATGCCTTTAATTTCTTAGGTTTTCTAAATTCTCTTTCCCCTAAAGCATCTTGGATAGTTTTTAAAAAGTCGGCTCTTCCCACACTTAACTATAGTAAATACAGGTGAGTGAGTAAGTGAGTGAGTG
>SJYV01012878.1:21455-123772 GCA_006410875.1 Neotragus pygmaeus | reverse complement strand
CCTAGATAGCATATTCAAAAGCAGAGACATTACTTTGCCAACAAAGGTCTGTCTCGTCAAGGCTATGGTTTTTCCATTGGTCATGTATGGATGTGAAAGCTGGACTGTGAAGAAAGCTGAGCACTGAAGAACTGATGCTTTTGAACTGTGGTGTTGGAGAAGACTTGAGAGCCTGTTGGACTGCAAGGAGATCCAACCAGTCCATTCTAAAGGAGATCAGTCCTGGGTGTTCATTGAAAGGACTGATGCTGAAGTTGAGACTCCAGTACTTTGGCCACCTCAAGCGAAGAGTTGACTCACTGTAAAAGACTCTGATGCTGGGAGGGATTGGGGGCAGGAGGAGAGAGGGATGACAGAGGATGAGATGGCTGGATGGCATCACCAACTCGATGGACATGAGTTTGAGTGAACTCTGGGAGTTGGTGATGGACAGGGAGGCCTGGCGTGATGCGATTCATGGGGCCGCAAAGAGTCAGACATGACTGAGTGACTGAACTGAACTAAACTGAACTGAGAGAACAGGAGGGAAAAGGGATTTTAGTAAGAGCTGCCTTAGAGTTCTGCATTTGATTTGTTAGTGATTTGAATTTTTCTTTGTTCTGTTCTCTAAACATGGCTCCAGTCCTGAATGAATTATAAGGGTCATGATTTTAGGGTGGTCTTACATGGAACAAGCATTTATTAAGCACCTTCTGGTGATCCCTCATTTTACTGTGCAGCTCAGAGGATGCAAAATATTTGAAAACATTTGGTGAGCTAAGAAATGAAATTTACAATCATTTATAACTTCCAAAAATCTTCATTTGATACATTAATGTTTGATATGCTCTGATTTTATTGAACCTTTGTAAGAACTCTGTGGGATAATCTGGACAGACTGTAATTGAATTATCTGAACTAAATGACCTGACAGTGGCTGATATTGAGCTCAAGGGCAAAAATCTGAACCCAGGGAATCCAAAGTGTGTCCTCTTTTTTCTTTCTGCAACTTCTTGCTCTCTCTGGTCTGGGAAGAAACATGGAATACAGACAGAGACCCTAAAGCAGATACCTAGTTGCTGGTGTACAGAGTGGCTTTCAGGGTTACAAGAAACAAGTCTGGTGACCTTCAGTGACAAGGGTCGGGTCTCTCACAGAGATTCAGAAGCATGTTGATTTTCACAAGGAATCCTCTTCTTCTTGACTGTCCAGTCCCTCTTGATCCCAAAGACTTGGGTAGAGGGCAGGCCCCATGGAACAGCAGCCCACATCTCAGCAAACATTGGGATGCAATTTCCATTTCTGCATGGAAATGGAATCCATATTTATTATAAAGGATCAAATTGATCAGTTTGTCACCATTCCCTATGGAGTTCCTCTGTAGAACATTGCTTTTGCCCAAAACCCCACAAAGGAATCTGGCTTCCCTCATTTTTATCAGAAGCGACCGTAGGTGTGGGAGGGGGATGAGGCAGACAGACTGTGACTTCAAGGCAGATGATACACATAGCCCTGCTATTGTGCTATTTCCTGAAGTAATAAACATACAGGCTTGTGCTTTGTGTTGGCGATGGGAGGAGGGTGTGGCACAATGTAAACTTAGCAACTACATGTGCTTTTACATTTTTGTTCTAAAATCCTTTCAGGTATCACAGAGGACTTCAGAGCATCTATCTCAGTTCCCCCTATTTCTCACCCACTCACCATTTCTCCACTATTTTCTCTCAGCTTTGCCACTCAGAGTGTGTTCATCCAGAATTTAGCCAGTAAGTGAGGAGAAACACCCATGCTATTATTTTTTTAAATGACCTGGATCCATTTCAAGAGCAGCATTCATATGCAGGCATCACTTATCATAAGGGATTATAAAAGTCCCCCAAATAATCATTTTTTAATACTGATACAAATTACCAGCGGGCTGTATTATTCATTATATAAAGTTTCCTTAAAAAAAATTATGAAACAATCTGGTCTGTGATTCAAAGTTTAAGTGTTTTCAAAACAAAAAATACATGATTTTTAAATATAAATATATTTTAATATAGTAGACAAATGAAGAGACATGCCTGTTGTATTCAGAGTAACAATATAACTCCATTCTATAACATTGTCATAAAGAAAGATTATCAGTTCCACAGCTGCACTGTAAGTATGTCCATTGTTGTTGCTGGAATTCAGAGGTCTACAAACTATTCCATCATATTTAACTAAAGCAAAGCATATACAAAGCAATTGTTGAATCAATATAGGATTAAAAAAGGATTATTGACATTGCATCACTTTAATCATAGATCTTAATCCCTATTATAAAGTCAATCATTACAATGCTTGCAAAAAAAATAATGAGATCATAGCACTGACCTTTTAACCTAGGATGAAACACTCCATCTGGCAAGATCACATTACAGAAACAGCCTTTGCTGTCACTCTCTTGTATCCCATCCCAGCATTCCATGGTAGGCCTTCCCATCTTGTCTGGGTGAGTTCATCAGGAGTTATTATGTCTAGACTCAGCAGTCAAAAATTAGTAAGCATCTAATGCTTATCTGTGCCCATCTATGCTGGGATTTGGAGATTATGGAGAGGATCCCCTTCCACAAACAGATCTCCTCTAGCTTCTATTAGTATATCTGATATCAAGCTCTTTAGGTCTTCCTGACATTTTTGTTGCTAAGGAGGCTGGTTGGTTCTTTCTTCAAAGCACAAGACTTGCAGAGCTGACCTTGTCTTCTGATGGGTGGTGATGCATACAACACTAGAAATGCAATGAGTTTGGAAAAGATAACAGACATATGACGAGGTTGATAATCCAGTCATTGATGGCTTTTCTGTTAAAATGTGCATGTATGCTTAGTTGCTTCAGTCATGTCTGACTCTTTGTGACCCTGTGAACTGTAGCCCACCAGGCTCCTCTGTCCATGGGATTCTCCAAGCAAGAATACTGGAGTGGGTTGCCATTTCCTTCTCCATGGGATCTTACAGACCCAGGGATTGAACCTGAGTCTCTTATATCTCCTGCATTGGCAGGAAGGTTCTTTACCTCTAGCAGCACCTGGGAAGTTCCTGTTAAAATGAGTAGTAGCTAAATACACAGTATAACATACATAGCAAGACTTTTAAAAATTACATGATACCACTTAAACTGAAGTATATCAATTGAAACAACTTGCTCTTGGTTTACAAATGTAAAATGAAAGTTTTCTCGAAATATCACTGAAACTTTTTTTTTTTAATTGTATTTATTTATTTATTTTTGGCTGTGCTGGGCCTTCATTGCTGTGTGGACTTTTCCCTAGTTGCAGTGAGTGGGAGCTACTCCCTAGATGCAGTGCTTGGGTTTCTCATTGTGGTGGCCTCTTTTGTGTAGCATGGGATCTAGGGCATGTGGTCTTCAGTAGTTGCAGCACGTGAGCTCCAGAGCACAGGCTCAGCAGTTGTGGTGCACAGCCTTAGTTGCTCCATGGCATGCAGGATCTTCCAAGAACAGGGATGAAACCTGTATCTCTTACATTGGCCCATGGATTTTTCACCACTGAGCCACAGGGAAGTCCTTGAAACTATGTTTTACATCAAAAACGCATTTGTTCACTTCTGTGTGCTTGCATGTCTACTCAGAGAAAGAAATCACTTTTTTTCTGTCCTACTCATTAGCCCAAAACATCATCTCCACTTGCATCTTCTATTCTGTTTGCAGAATTCCATTGCCTTTTCTCTTTCTTTGCATCTTTGACTTATTTCTCTAAGATTAACGGAAGAATTCACCAAGAAATGAAAACAGTTTCATATTTGATGTAGGTCCTGTTAAGGGGTTTTCCTCAACCTGCTCAAAATTCACCTTCGACATGTGACCAATGTCTTGTAACATCACACTCCAACCCCCGTGAATGTTGTTCACTGAAGTGAACAAAATGACAAACACAACATCTGACTGAAACTCTGGGCCAACTTTGTTTTTGTCTTGTCTTTCTTCTGAACATTGTAAATAGATTTTAAAAATAAACTATAAAATGTTTTAACATATATGAGGGCTATTTGGTACAGCTATAGTGTTCATTTAATGAATCCTCCCATGACTTCTCTTGAAAAAACACAGGAGAAAAAAAAACAGAGTTTTTAAAGCCACAAACTCAGTTTTCATGCAACTGGGAAAAACAAAAATCCCACAAAGTCTAAATTGAAATAGAAGTGTTTTAAAAAAACAGCTGAGCAGAATGTAGAAATGAGAGAGCAAAGGAGTACACAGAGGGATGTAGCAGTAAAAGACCTCAGAAATCACCAGCAAAATACTCCCCCAGAAGGTGAGGACCTCACCCTGAATGAGACCTGTTGTAGACAGGACTGACTGAATAGATATCACGTGCTGGGGAAGAGAGAGAGAAAAAAATGGAAGGTGCCTGTGGGTATCTGGAGTAGCAAATATCAAAATCATCAGCCAAAATGAAGGGATCACCTTCCAAGGAGGTACAGCATTGGATCTAAGAGTTGGACACAACTGAGCGACTTGACTTTCATGTTTCACTTTCATGCACTGGAAAATGAAATGGCAACCCACTCCAGTGTTCTTGCCTGGAGAATCCCAGGGACGGCGGAGCCAGGTGGGCTGCCATCTATGGGGTCGCACAGAGTCGGACACGACTGAGGTGACTTAGCAGCAGTTAGTTTCTTATGGCTTTAGTTAGAAAGTGAAGTCACTCAGTTGTGTCCGACTCTTTGTGACCCCATGGACTGTAGCCTACCAGATTCCTCCATCCAAGGGATTTTCCAGGCAAGAATACTGGAGTGGGTTGCCATTTCCTTCTCCAGGAGATCTTCCCGACCCAGGGAATGAAGCCGGGTCTCCTGCATTGTAGGCAGACGTCTTACTGTCTGAGCCACCAGGGAAGTCATGGCTTTAGTTAACAGATTACCAAAGACTTAGCAGCCTAAAATGATGCAAAAATACTATCTCATAAGTTTAGAAGTCAGAAGTTTAGAAACAGATCTCACTGGCTAAAATCAAGGTGTCAGCTGGTCTACATTCTTTCCTGGTAGTTCTAGGGGGAAATCCACTAAGTTCTCTCATTCAGCTTCTATAAGCTATCTGCATTCCTTGACTTGCGGTTCTCTTCCTACATCTTAAGAGACAGAAATGGTGGGCTGGGTCCTTCTCATATCACTCTGATTTTCTCTTCTGCTTCCCTTTTCCACTTTTAAAAACACTGGCATTGTATTGTATCCACTGGGCTAATGTAGAATAGTCTCCCTTGTCTTAAAGTCAGCAGCTAAACAGTCTTAATTCTATCTAGAACTTTAATTTTTCTTTGTTATATAACCTAACATAATCACAGGTTTTGAGGATTAAGATGTGAACATCTTTGGGGAGTCATTATTCTGTCTACACACATAGGTAAATGTATAACATAATATAAATGCATTTTTTACTTATTTCTTCTCTTACTTGATTTAAAAGACAACTGTATAAAATAATAGTGATATAGCTATATTGATGTACTTCTAACTAACAAAAATGCAATCACTATGATAATGGACCTCCTTGGTGGTTCAGCTGGTAAAGAATTTCCCTACAATGCCGGAGACCTGGGTTTGATCCCTGTGTTGGAATGATCCCCTGAAGAAGGGAAAGGTTACCCACTCCAGTATTTTGGACCGGAGAATTCCATGGACTGTATAGTCTAAGGGGGTCGCAAAAAGTTGGACACGACTGAGCAACTTTCACTTCACTTTCACTTCATTATAATAGTCCATTATACGTGATTAATAATAACGCAATGGAGGAGGAAGGAAAGAGAGGTATGTTGAAGCAAAATGTATATATATATAAAATAGATATTATGGAAAGCACAATAAGAGATAGGCAGGAAAGAAATGAGAAAAGCAAGCAAAATTAAGCCAAAATAGAGAAAAATATCAACAGGATTAGAGATACAATAATAGATTCAGAAGACAGGTAAAGTGTATCTTGCAAGGAGATCCAACCAGTCCATTCTGAAGGAGATCAACCCTGGGGTTTCTTTGGAAGGAACAATGCTAAAGCTGAAACTCCAGTACTTTGGCCACCTCATGCGAAGAGTTGACCCACTGGAAAAGACTTTGATGCTGGGAGGGATTGGAGGCAAGAGGAGAAGGGGACGACAGAGGACAAGATGGCTGGATGGCATCACTGACTCGATGGACATGAGTCTGAGTGAACTCCGGGAGTTGGTGATGGACAGGGAGGCCTGGCGTGCTGCGATTCATGGGGTCACAAAAAGTTGGACACGACTGAGCAACTGAACTGAACTGAACTAGACATACAGAGTCCAAAAGAAGAAAGTCAAAATGGTAGAATAGAAGCATATTTGAAAATATAACTATAGAAAGTATTTCTGAAATACATGATCTAAGCCTATCTATTGAAAAACCACACTGTATATTAGGAAAATTTAATCTACCTCCAACAAAACAGACATATCTTAGTAAATCCACTGTCTTTAAACAATCAGAAAATCATTTGGAAATCCAAGCAAAAATATGACATCATTTACAAAACAGAAAAAAAATGTTGATGATGGTAGATGTCAGATTACTCAAAAATAACTTTCAATGTCAGAAGGTAGTTTTAATACTTAAAATCAAGGTCAGTATGAACCAGCCAAATTTTACTTCTAATATAGTTTCAACCTCAGGGTGTATAAAACTACTCAGAATTCTTGGCTCAAAGCATATTTTCACTCTTAGTCCATACATGTAATTCATGTATTATATGTATATTTGATTTATAATAATTTATGTTAATTATTATTAAAATAGGAAATGTTAAACAATAATCTAAATATCCATGAAACCAACATGAGAACTCAAACAGTANCTTGGCTCAAAGCATATTTTCACTCTTAGTCCATACATGTAATTCATGTATTATATGTATATTTGATTTATAATAATTTATGTTAATTATTATTAAAATAGGAAATGTTAAACAATAATCTAAATATCCATGAAACCAACATGAGAACTCAAACAGTAACTTTCATCTACCTTTCTTTCATATCTCATCAATTAGACTTCCCCCACAAGAAGGAATCACCATCCTGACTTTTTTTTTTTTAGTTTACAACCAGCAAGTTTAATTGGAATTTACATAAATTATCCAGTGTCAGGACAACCCTATCCTTATATGGTTGCACCTGCGGGCTGCCTTCAGCAGCAACTAATATTTTCATTACTAAGCCAAAGTTAGTACTTTACAACTTTTTTTAATTTATTTATTTTTTTAATTTTACTTTACAATACTCTATTGGCTTTGCCATACATCGACATGAATCCACCACTGGTGCACACAAGCTCCCAATCCTGAATCCCCCTCCCACCTCCCACTCCATCCTGACTTTTTTATTATCCCCTTGGACGCACATAGCATTGTCATATATACATGTTCATAAATAAAACTGCTCAGTTTTAGTTGTTTCAACCTTACACAAAGGACACCATATTGAATGTAATCTTCTGACACTTGATTATGTCACATTTATTACCATATGTCCTTGACTACAAGTCCCCATGAAATGTAAGATACAGTGTTATTTTATAAAATAAGGGAAAATAATATCTTGTAATTAAACAATGGCATATCATTAAATGTAATATATATCACAATTTTACAAGTGTTAAAATGACAAGGATGAGAATTAGTAAAATATAGCGTTTGCTAAGATTTTGTCTATACTCTTGAATGTGACTATAGATTATTCATTTTGACTGATATATAAAATTTGACAAATATACCTTGATCTACTTATCATTTGCTTTTTGGTGGTCATTCAGTTTTCACTGTTATAAACAGTCTTGTTATGAACAGCCCTCTATGTGACTTCTGAAAACCTGTGCATGAGTTGTCCCTGAGTAGACACGAAATTTCTGGGTCATAGAGCAGTGAATGTTTAACTCGATAAGTTGTTGCAAACCTGCTTCCCAGTGGCTGTAGCAATTTATACTCTTGCCAGAAACAGAGCTTTTAGTCGCACTCCTTCCAATGGTTAATACTATCAAATTGCCTTGAACATTCCAGAATTCAGGGAACAATGTTCGTGTATGTTCTTCCAAAGGAAACTACTAGAGGAAAAACTGTAATCACCCAAGGGATGACTGGGGAAGCCTTGGTTAAAAGACTTCTCAATGGCAGTAAATATATGTACCAACAGATATAAAATTTTAAAGTGGGAAAAATAGAGTGACAGAATAGAATACATGTAGTATATGACCTGACGACTTAAAAGCAATTTTTTTAATGGAAAGAGGGAAAGCAGAAAAAAGAATAAACTCATTGATTGCTTCATCTATAATACCAAGGAACCAAGAGATATTTAAAGTTGAAAATTCAAGTTTTAGAAGTAAAACATATTTGACAGTACAAAAGTCAACACCAAGAAAGATAACATTATTTATTAGAACTGTGGGATGGAGAGGAAGGGATGAAGGGGAAGAAGAGAATACAAGCAACTTTAATGCTGCTTATGTTAGGAAAATTTTACACATTATTCTAAAGAAAAAAAGAGAATGAAAGTATTAAATAAAGATATAACTATGTAGCCACTATCAAAAAGAAAGAGGTTGCATAGAATAGACTTTTAAAATGTTACACATATCATAGGTCTAAAATTAATCATACCAAGAAAGAGGCTGCATAGAAGAGACTTTTTAAATGTTACACATATCATAGGTCTAAAATTAACCATACCAACATGTGTAGGTTTCATTTACCTTATAAAAGAAAAAGATTGATTTTCGGATTGACTCACAGATCTAGGTCACAAACTCAATTTCTAGGCTATAATACAGAGTAACACTGAAAACAAAATTATTCAGGAAAGCTAAAAAGATGAACAACAAAAAAATACCCGAAAAAGCAAAACAAAAAGAAAGTGGCTAGTGCAATAAAATTTTAGAGAAGGTAGAAATCAAGCCAAAAAGCAACAATAAAGGCACTTCACAGTGTCAAAGCATACAAACCAAAATGAAAATGTAACAGCTATGAATACCCCTGTACTAAACAATGTAGCAACAATGTTGATAAAAACAGAAACTATTGCAAACACAAAGAGAAACAGATGGAAACAGTAGTGGAAGGCTACTTCATTTCTCTCAGTTCACATCAGATCAGATTAAAGGACAAAAAATAAAAGGCATATTTCTGCATCTGCATATGACGGAATTCATGGCAGGAAAATGCTCCTACTGAGAACTACAAAACCCAGATAAATTTTTTAAACCTTTAAATTTTTCTAAGGTAACAGAGAGATACAAAAGCAAATAGTACTAGAGGGAGTAAAATTCCAGAGACTAACAGATAGAACCTTCTGTAAAGCTGTTGAGAATTGGCAGTTGACTTTTCCAGGAGGCATCTGCCAATTCTGGGTATGGGCTGGAGACTGAGGATCTGAGCTTGGTCCAGACAGGTGTCTTCTGGGAAGACAAAAGAAACTCACAGAGCTTTGTGTGGGCATTTGGGACTGAAATGCCAAAGCTGGAGATCTGAGACCTGGTCTCCGCCATCAAGGCATTTAGCTAATTCCAAAGATGTGCAAATGGAAGATTAAAGAGCATTTCTGAAAACCACTGAAAAGCAGGGCAAAAATTCCCATAGTTCTTGGAGCTAAAGAGACCCAGACCTACCAACCTCTTAACTGAAATCCTGAAGGGCAAGCCCTAGCTACAAGGGACAAGGAGTAGACTGAATCTTACCAGAACTGCAATTTAACCTCAAAGCAGCCCGGTCACTGATAGTATTAAAATGTTTCCCCTTCTTCCAACTCTGTTTTCTTAGGGAAATTTTGGAAAGACATCATCATGTGGAGCCTCTTTTTATTTTTGGCCTTGCAAGATCTTACTTCCCTCATCAGGAATGAAATGCATGCCCCCTGTGGAGTCTTAACCACTGGACCACAAGGGAAGTCCCAAGCCTCTTTTTTTTTTTTTTTTAAGTTTCCAGTATTAAATAAGAAGTCCTCAGCATGCAAAGATATGCAAAAAATATGACTAATTATCAAGAGAAACAAATAGAGGAGCATGGTAAGGAAAGGATCTATATAGAGTTTTCCCCAAGTGCATTTTAGAACTAGGGGCAGAGGAAACAGTCAATTTCCCTCATACCAATCTCCCAGCTGCCATCCTATAACATACCAGTTACCTAGAGTTCTTGCAACTTTTAACGTCCCCCTGTCTCAGGTACAAGGCTCATTTTGCCCTTCCAAATTCCTTTCTCTCTACATAGCTTAGCATAAGGGAGGGAAGGGGGCCGATTATATTCTTTAAAAGAGATGATAGAGGTTTAGGAACATAAAAACCTAATCAAAAATCACAGTAATGGCCATCTCCACCCCAAGAACCAGTCAGAAGTTTCTCAGGCAACTGCTTTCAAAATTTCATCTTGTTTTTTCTTCTTAAAGAAGCATCTGCTTGAATGGGTAAAGAAGATGTGGTACATATATATAACGGACTATTCAGTTCGTGTCCGACTCTTTGCGACCCCATGAATCGCAGCACGCCAGGCCTCCCTGTCCATCACTAACTCCCAGAGTTCACTCAGACTCACGTCCATTGAGTCAGTGATGCCATCCAGCCATCTCATCCTCTGTCGTCCCCTTCTCCTCCTGCCCCCAATCCCTCCCAGCATCAGAGTCTTTTCCAATGAGTCAACTCTTCTACACGGCCATAAAAAAAGTAAAATTGGATCATTTGTAGCAATCTGGATGAACCTAGCATCATACAGAGTGAAGACAGAAAAAGAAAAACAAATATTGTATGTTAATGCATAGATGTGGAATCTAGAAAAGTGGTACAGATGAATCTATTTGCAGGGCAGGAATAGAAATGAAGCTGTAGAACACGGACGTGTGGACACAGGGTGGGGAAGGGGAGGGTAGGATGAATTAGGAAATTAGGTTTGACATAAATATACTTCACTACCCTGTGTAAAGTAAACAGCTAGGTTTACTGCTGCATAGCACAGGGAGCTCAACTTGGTGCTCTGTGATGACTTAGATGGATGGGATGGAAAGGGGGGAGGTCCAAGAGGGAGGGGCCTGGGTTCACTGCTGGGGCTCAGGTTCAATCCCTTGTAGGGGAACTGAGATCTCATACCATGAGGCATGGCCAAAAAAAAAAAAAAATTCAGTGTGAACCAGCCTGAAAAATCATTCCATCTCTAAAACCCTAGTAGGTATTTAATGAACTTGGCATATAGACTTCCCAGGTTTCCTAATACAAACTAAATTTTCAGGTAAGAGTACAATGAAATGAAAAAGAATCTAAAGAAAAATTAGAAGCCAGAGGGGGAAATAAATGAGAAAGAGGAGGCATAAAAGTGTGCCAAAAGTAGAGTGAATGACCAATATACAGAATGTTGGCCCATAAATGTTTTTTCTAAAGGCAAGAAAATCTGTACCAAGCATCAAGAATTCTAGAGTGTTTTACAGAGTGTATAAATTTGTGTGTGGGTGGGTGGATGGGGCGGGAAGTGTTGGTGACCAAGTGGTTGGGACTCCGACTCCCACTGCCATGACCTGGGTTCAATCCCTGGTCAGGGAACTGAGATTCTTCAAGCCACTCAGCATGACCCAAAAAAGAAAAGAAAGAAAAAAAGAAAGAAATTTGTGTGGGCAAAAATAGCTTTTAGAATTCTAGGAACAAGAAAAGTCACCCTTTCTCTGCCTGGTATTGGTGATAGAGAATGAAGGTGGCCCCAGGCTGAAGGTGGATGGTTTGATGGCCTGTCACTTGCTTGTCCTGTGTGCGTGGGCAAAGCAGAAGCTGGCCATGTGGTCCAGCTCACTCCCATATTCTTGTTTGTTGACTTTTAGAAGTTATTCTAAATTTCTAACTACTTCTTTGAGTTTTGCTTCTGTGAAATCTTATGCACATGAATATGAATAAAAAACTGTACTTTTTCTGTTTTCTTTTCTTAGGTTAATTCTCAAGACCACAGTTACTGAACCTAAGAGAGCAGAGGAAAAGTTTTTCCTCAATACATTGCTATGCCATAAATGTCGCTCCAATGACACTTATATACATACACACACACATATTATAAACATATATATGTACATATAATCAAATGCTTTTAAACAGCATGTCTAAACCGTGTTTTGAAAGAATCACAGGTTAAAAACTGCCTCGAGTACCACATATAATCTTATAGAAGCATGCAGTGGGAAGCTAGATCCACCATACCGAAATGCACTTTATAGCATTCAGTAACTGAAGGGCTACTTCAATTATTAAGGTACATTGCTAATCACAGAACAACTGGACCAGTTGCTTTCATCCCATTACAATTTCTCACAGAGGGTCTGTCAAACTTGATTGACAACATAATCCATTACCCTAATTTAGTGGTTCTCCACAAGGCAGAATAAAATAACAATGTCACCAAATAGCCATCAGCAAGTGACAGCTCAACAAAAGACCTAGGGAGGCAAATGCCTGTGTTATTATATTACAAGAGCAATTCTGTTCTAGTGTTTAAGCCCCACAGTCAGTTCTAAACACAGATGTCTCTGAAAATCAAATTTCCAAGTTGAATATAAACAGGACACAGTAAAAATAGAGCCCAAGGGCACAGGCACACATCTAAACTTCTGAATCTTTTTGAAAGAGACTGAGAAGTAGCTTTACAGCAATGCAAGGTCATCATGCATGTTAAAGTGATCTGCTGACAAACTACCTGGACTGCGTGAGTTTGTACAGCTGACCCCCGGGTCAGTGTAACACAAGATAATGTCTGAATACAAGAAAAAAATAATTCAGTCATGGTTTCAAATGATGCTTCATGACAATAAAGACATAGCCTATAAACTGTACCATGCCTTTTTATTTATAGAAAGTTTCACATGTTAAACAATAAAGCTGACTGAAAATAAATGATAATACTTGAGAACAAACGCCTAACATCCATAAACAAGATGTAAACTGAATCTAATCTGCAGGTTCTGTCATCTCTGTTTTTAAATACAGTTCAGTTTGAAAGTAGAAAATCTGGATTATTTTAAGAAAATTCGGTTATTATAGTCAGTCTTCAGTTTCAAACTATTGTAGGATCTTGGGATGTGGAGAAATCTTGGAAAATATTTAGTGCTGCTTCATATCAGATGTCAGCATTCTATTTCCTGGCAATCCAGGGTGTATCATTTATTCATAGTAGAAAGTATAGGAGAGTTTTTGTAAACATGTATTAGTTATTTATAGCAGCATAACACAGAGAAAGCAATGGCACCCCACTCCAGTACTCTTGCCTGGAAAATCCTATGGACGGAGGAGCCTGGAAGGCTGCAGTCCATGGGGTCGCTGAGGGTTGGACATAACTGAGCGGCTTCACTTTCACTTTTCACTTTCATGCATTGGAGAAGGAAATGGCAACCCACTCCAGTGTTCTTGCCTGGAGAATCCCAGGGACGAAGGAGCCTCTTGGGCTGCCGTTTATAGGGTCGCACAGAGTCGGACATGACTGAAGTGACTCAGTAGCAGCAGCAGCAGCAGCAGCAGCAGCATAACAAAATATCACCAAACTTAACAGCTAAAATCAACAGTCATTTATTGTCTCATTGTCTGAGAATCAGGAATCTAGAAGTGGCTTTGTTGGATGCTTATGATTTAGGGTCCCTCAGAGTGAAAAAGTTGGCTTAAAGCTCAACATTCAGAAAACGAAGATNCTGGAAATTCCTCCAGTCACTGATGGAAAACATAAGCTGCAAACATTTCATTAAAAAGGACAACTGTATCATATCCAGAAATATATTAAGTTCTGAAAATCCATTTTCACTTTACAGAATGAAAACACTATGACCCATGTTCTGGCACTGAATCAATTCAGAAAAACAGCTGTAACCTCTATCTGTAATATTTCTCATGGGCTATCTTGCATCATTACAATGTAAGAGTGCAGTGACCAATATCCCAACCCCTGAAAAATAGAAGAAGCCAATCTGAGCTAAAATAAAAAGAGATTCAGTTCAGATTAGATAGGAAAAAAGTCAGATGTGTGAGAAAGCAAGAAGTTAGATTTACTTGGGTCTTTTTCCTAGATAAAAAATACTGTTACAAAATGTTTTGGACCCAGGTCCAACACAGCTGGAATGATAAGTTATTGACAATGCAAGCCCCCATCCAGAAAGACAGCATGTTTATGCAGCACCTTTCTCTTAGAAGTTCAATGTGCTTTAGCATAATTATCAATTAACTTCATAATTAAGTACATGATTCAGAAAATACTCGGACTTATTGTTAATTCCAGTGACTAAGGAGTCCCTGCCACTTGCTGCCAAGAAATTTTTGAGTCCTGAACTTACCAGGTTATGAATGAAATCAATACTCATATAGATTGATTCGAAAGAAATACTACCCCTTTCAGGGCTGAAAAATATGACAGGAGAGAGAATAAGACACTTCTTAGGAAAGCCACATCTTTAGGAAAAAACACATTATGAAAAACCAGAGCCAGTGCATATTGTACAACCCCTGAAGAAAGCCCCCAACAGCAGGGGGATCAAGGGGAGCAGTGATGATTTTGAAACCAGAGTGACTTGTAGCTAATGGTCTAACAGGAAATTCACATAGTAAAATACAGAATAAATCAACATATAGCCAAGGTTTACATTTATCTAGAAATATGTTTTATGCTTTAAAAAAAAATTGCAACACACTCCAAAAAAATTTTTTTTCAGATAATTCATGTACAACAGAAGGCACTGTTATTCGCATAAATCCATTGATTCTGCATGGCAAAACCTGAGACGTGCAATTCCATCCAATCCTCTAAATCCACCTTGGTCGTTCATCCTTTGGAGCATATGCTTTGTCCTTTTCAGTCCTATGATTTTGTTTTTCTTTAATTTCATACATTACAGTAGCTGCTTAAAATATATATATTTCAGAGTGAGAAAGATCAAAGGGGACACAGGGGCAGAGAAAGGTGCTGCCAGATACCAAGGGGTAACTAGCACAGCAGGTGGCACAAACAGCAGCCCCTCCCCAGCTCTGCTGACCCTCTCCTTCCGGCTGACGCTCAATGTCACAATGATGTTTGGTCAGTTGATGTTCCTTCTTTCAGTTGTTGGTAGGCATAGTCCCAAAATTAAATGCAGAGAGGACTCCTTTGTTTTCAAAGGTGAAGCCTCCCTGTTGTTCAATCTTCTTCTTTGCCTCTAGAATTTGCAAGAGAAAGCAGGGAAAAAAGAAGGGTATCTAAGGTAACGAAGTTGGAAATATCCTCAAAGGAGCCAGATTCTTTAGAGTTAGCAGTGTGAAGGAATGTGAATCGTGGTATTAATTATTCTGCCCAATTGAACACTAGTCTTTAACAAACCCATGTCAGTAAGTACCATCGTCCAGGTGTCTGGGGATGTGTAACCCACAGACACACAGGATATAGAGGGCCCACTTCACCACACCATTTTAACAAGGAACTTGAGCATCCTAGAATTTTGTTATTCGAGGGGAGCCTAGGAACCAATCCCCTCTGAAGATACTGAGGAATGACGGCAATTATAATTCTTATTTTGGGACAACTGTTTGCTAAAACTGAGCAAGATAAAAACAAGGCTCAAAACCATAGTATCTACTCCTAAAAGGGCACATTCAATTCTCCCGTCAGGAGAGGTGATACAGAATCTGGGCAGGACTGAAGTCTAAAGTCTGTGCAGAAGAACCTGGGTTCTAAACTCTAGATTCCTATTCCATTATGTCTTCCACTAAAATACTTCTGTAATTACAAAATCTTCCATTAATTTTCCAGAAGTGGCCATAATAATGTCTGCGTAAAATAACTTCTCCAGCTCAAAAACTGAAAATCAACAAGAATCACCAACTTCTACATAAAGACCAACAAAAAGAAATGGAGAGCATTTCATTTCTAGAAATATAAGGTCCTTATAAGAACTCATAAAATGCCTTTGATTCACTGTTTAGATGGTTAGGTGGGTGACCCAGCTGGTTAACTCTCCTTCAGCAAGATTCATCCCACCTTTATGTCTTACCTTTGGCTCCAAAATAGGATAAAGGCATGAATAAGAATACTACTAAAGACAGATATTAACACAGGGTGTTTTGCAAAGCTATCGTAAGTGATTAAAAAGATCATAAAATAACGATAATTTCTTATTATCTTGAAAGGTTGGCCTCTGAAAACAAATTTTAGAGGCTGGTAAAAATAAAGGCTAACTACCAACACATGCGCTCCGATCAGAAAGTCATGTTGGCTGACCTGCCACTGCCCTCCGGTGCTCGGCCAATGTGTACACCTCCTGCAGCGCCCTCCTCTGATCCTCACTGAGTGGTGCCATCAGCAGTTGATACCACGCAGCATCCCGATTCTGCACAGCTGTTGTAATGCAGGGGTGTTTCAGGGGAGAAGGAATGATAAGGGAGTCCAGTGATAATTATTATTTCAGATAATAACTAATGATATAACCAAATTACAATGAAATGATAACAGACAATAAGTGATAAAACTTATTCCAACAAAGGATGACTCCTGAGTACTCACTTTAGTACTCAACCTATGTGGGGCTACAAAGGAAGGCTGAAGTGAAGTGAAAGTCGCCCAGTCATGCCCGACTCTTTGCAACCCCATGGACTATGTACAGTCCATGGAATTCTCCAGGCCAGAATACTGGTGTTGGGAAGCCTTTCCCTTCTCCAGGGGATCTTCCCAACCCAAGGATCGAACCCAGGTCTTTGCATTGCAGGTGGATTCTTTACCAGCTGAGCCACGAGGGAAGCCCCTTGTAGAAGGGTTGGAAAACCACAGATCTCTCCCTTGCCTAGTTCTCTGCCTCCTTTGCCATCTCCTCCTCTTCTTAGGGTTTCACTAACTATGAAAGCTCCCTAAAATCCAGATCATGGGAAACACTTTACTCACTTGTTATCATTTTCCTCAGGAATTCTCATGCTGCCGGCACATGCCACATGCTACCTGCATCTACACCAAAAACTTGAATTTGTACCTTTAGACAAAACTCTTCACTAAACTTCCTGGACTTTTACATTGGATAGGTCACCTGAAACTCAGCACAACTATAACCAAATTTAACATTTTACCTCTCAAACTCTCTTTGGATCTCCCCATTTCCATCACTAGTTCTATCAGTCTCCTAGTCAACCACTATTATACCCTCTTCACATCCAATTCTGTGCTTCTTTCTTGATGGTTTTCACCTATATGCTTTTTTTCATCAAATGCCATCCTTTCTCTCGAGGGCCTTACTTACATAAAGCAATTTCCTAACACTTGGTTCCCAAGTCTAGCCCACTTTAGTTCTTTTTGGACATTATCAATAGATAATGGCCCTAAAAGAAACTACCACATCCCCAAGATCACCTCTTCATACAAAAACATTAAAGACAACCTCAGTCCAGAATGCAAGGCTGGTACAATTTGGTACAATTTTACCACTTCACAGAGACTTAAGCAGTGGTCCCTATATGCTGACTGAGCCAAAGTTGGTTGCCTATCTCTTGAGGAGCATTTTCAAAATACATATCCGGAGATCCCACCCAAGACCAAAGAGCTTCTTTGTTGCTTATGGTGGACACCCAGGTCCAGTAGCAACTGCCTTAGAGCACACCCACTGCATTCCAATTTCCACGTTTATGCTCTTTATCTTCCACATGTTTTGGAATATCATTCCCTGCACTCTCTACCTCTTGTTCCTGCTAAATTTCAATAAAACATGAGGTGATTCATTAATGGTATTTGTAATAAACAATACACTGGCATACTACATAATGCCAGTCTATCAGGCTACTGCTACCTTGTTAGTATTAACAACAATATTTTAGGGTTGGTGTTCAAACTGAACAAGGATGTTCAATTTAATATTCTTTATAACAGCAAAGAAACAAAAAACTGGAAATATCCTGTATGGTCATCAGTGGAAATAAGCTAAATTATGATACTGCCACAGAAATACAATGTAACTATCAAGCAACCCACATAGTGGAATTTCTTTTCATTATAACTTCTTTATAATGATTTTCCAAATATTCTCATTGGTTTATTACTTATTTTTAATTCTATAAGTTTTCTATTTATATATCTCATTCTTATACTAGGTTATTGGTCTTATTCATTTATAGAAGGTTTCTGTAACCTGTGGATCTTACATGACAGTATTTTCTTCCAATCTTTTATGAGTACTTTAACTGTATTTCTAGTGTCCTTTGCTGTACAAAATTGGTATATTGCTTATATAGTTAAAAATTTACTCTTATGGATTCCATTCCTTCCCAAGGGGACTGTGAACTGCTGATAAGTTTATGGCCACAATTTTTAAGCAAAATATGTGAGATACTTCCTTCTGTAAAAATCTTTGTTTATACCTATAGGATGAACAATATATACAGATACTCTTGCCTTACTTTTATGAGGATATCCTGCAATCTTACCCTGACATTATGCTATCTGCTCTCATTTTATGTATGTTTGGGGATTTCTATAATTAAAAATAAATACAATTTTTACAGGGAATCCTAAACTAATTTGGGGTAGACCCCAAAACAACATCTAAAAGATGGAAATGAAACACATATTTGATGATTCAGGGAGTAACAACATACTCAGCAAAGCTTGTGTAAAAAATTGATATTCATCCACACTATTGTCAAGGTCCAGCGGAGTACTGAATCCCTCAAGAGCAGTTTCTTCCAACACTTCTTCATCCCAGTCATCGTCATCTTCCTCCTCATCTTCACCTCTTCCATTATTTGACTGCATTGCTTGAGCAGTTACATTAGTCTCCTCTTCATCACTTGAAATCTCTTCTGTGAATCCATTATTCATTCAAAAGTAATCAAATCACATAAGGACAAAAGGTAAATCCAAATGAAAACAAAAATTATAAAGTGACATTCTAGAAATGGAAAAACTACCAATTAATTTTATGTAAAATAAAAACAAACCTTACTTTACTATAGCTTGCTAAATTGAAAATGACTTTATCTTCCTCATTTAAAACAATTTCCATCTGTGATCTAGATGAACTGTTATTATTGTTTAAAAATGGCTGCTTCATATCCATTAACATAAAAATACTATTTAGCCACAGATTCCCAAATTAACCTTTTTGTAAAAAAAAGACATAAAATGATTGTGTACTCAGTGCATGTGTTTTAAACAACAATGACCTCCCATTGAGAATGTGAGTCTCTTACAATTAACTAAGATATTAATAATTACCAATTGCTTGGAAATGCTCAAATAAAGAGGTCATTTCCGCTAACAGAAACAGAAAAATTTAGAAATATTAAGGAAAAATAATTAGCTACGCATGGGTTTAAAAAGTTGACAGCTGAACTGTGTATCTCCACAGACTGAGTTTCTATTTTCAGGGCCAGTCTGTTCCAGACAGACCAGTACTGTAAATAACTGGAAGATAGTAAACACAAGGCAAAAATCAAAGAGGAATAACTTGGAGTAAACTTAAACCAGGCATTATTAATCTAAATCTAGTTCTATAAAACATACCATACTGAAGCACCTGGATTAAGCTGCAAAATAATTTTAGGGATAAGGCAAGAAACCATAGTTTTTTACCACATACACGAAAAAAAAAAACTATATATAAAGGATAATAACAAGACTGCAAGAGATACCTTTGTTGGTTAATCGTCAGTAGAAATCCCAGTAGAAAGTCTGGGATATTACTAAAAAATCTTCCCTCAAGCCTTAATAATTATAAGCCAAGAGAGACCAAAGTAAGAAATTAGAAAGAATGCAACATACTGGAAAAAAAGAATTCTGATTGCTTGAAGAAACTAATTTCAGGGTTAAAGACACACACAGACGGAAACGTAGTGTGGTGGTTTTTCTAATGTGTCTAAGTGAACTTTAGACCAGTTGAACTTAACATATATCTACAGGACATTACATCCCCAAATGGCAGAATACAAATTTTTTCCAAGTGCATGTGGAACGTTCTCCAGGACAGAACACATGCTAGGCCACAAAATACGTCTCACCAAATGTAAAGGGATAGAAATTATATTAAGCATTTTTTCAGACCACATTATGAAACGAGAAATCAATCACAGGTAGAAAAATGAAAAACATAAATACATAAAACTAAACAATATGCTACTAAAACACCCATGGATGAATGAAAAAATCATAAAAGAAATCAGAAAATGCCTTGAGACAAATGAAAACAAAAACACAACTTTCCAAATTTACAAGCACTGCAAATTTTAGGTTTACCTCAAGAAACAAGAAAAATATCAAATAAACAGCCTAACCTACCATCTAAAAGANTTATAAGCCAACAAACTGAACAACCAAGAAAGAATGGAAACATTTCTAGAATTGAATACGGAAGAAATAGACAATCTGAATAAAGAGAGCACTCTAGTAAATTGAATTCATAATCAAAAAACTCCCAGCAAACAGAAGTCCATGACTGGATGGCTTAACATGAAAACTCCTCCAAATATATAAAGAAATGCTAATACCTGTCCTCAACTATTCCAAAAAGCCGAAGAGGGGAGAACACTCCCAAACTCATTCCACAGGGCCACCAAAAGCAAAGACACTACCAAAAAAAAGAGAAAGAGAATTATAGGCTAATATTTCTGATGACTATCAATGCAAAAATCCTCAACAGAATTATTAGCAAACCAAATTCAACAACTTATAAAAAGGATCATACACAATGATCCAGTGGGATTAATTCCAGGAATGCAAAGATGACTCAATATCCACCAATCAATGTGATACACCACATAAAAAAAGAATAAAATCACATGACGCTCATAATACCTACCAAAAAGCACTTGACAAAACTCAACATCCATTTGTGACAAAAATTCTCATCAATGTAGGTATAGAGAGAACATATCTCAACATAATAAAGGCTGCTTGTGGCCAACCCACAGCTAACATCATATGCTACAGTGAAAGCTGAAAGATCTTCCTCTAAATTCAGGAACTAGGTAAGGACGCCCACTCTTGCCACTTCTATTTAACATACTATTGGGAGGTGAGCCCTGGCAATTAGACAAGAAAACAAAATAAGAAATAAAGGAATCCAAATTGGAAGGGAAGTAAAACTGTCACTATTTTCATGTGCCATAATTCTATATATAGAAAACCATAAAGTCTCCACCAAAAAGCTTTTAGAACTAATAAATGAATTCAGTAAAGTTGCAGAAAGAGAAATAAAGAAAACAAATCTATTTAAAATCGTATTGAAGAAAATTAAATACTTATGAATGAACTTAACTGAGGGAAGTGAAAAGACCTATATTCTACAAATTATAAACCACTGAAGACAGAATGGAAGAAAATACAAAAAAATCGAAAGATATCCTGTGTTTATGGATTGGAAGAGTTAATATTGTTAAACTATCCATACTACCAAAGCAATCTATAGATTTAATGCCTATCAAAATACCCATGACACCCTCCACAGAATTGGAACAAATTGTCCTAAAATTTATATGGAACCACAAAAAAACCCTGAACTGTCAAAGCAACCTTGATGAAAAATAACAGGGTTGGAGGTATCATGTGCTTTAATTTCAGACTATCCTATAAAGCTACCGTAATTCAAACAGTATGGTAATGGCACAAAAACAGACACAAAGATCAATGGGAAAGAATTAAAAGCCCAGAAATAGACTTCTACATTTGGAGTTGATTCACCTACCACAAAAGAAGCAAGAATACACAATGGAAAATATCAGTTTCTTCAATAATAAGCATAATGGGGAAACTGGACAGCTACATGTAAAAGAATGAAATTAGAACATTTTCTCACATCATAGATAAAAATAAACTCAAAATGGATTAAAGACCTAAATGTATAACCAGAAGCCATAAAACTACTAGCAGAAAAACAGAACACTCTTTGATGTAAACTGCAGAAATATTTTGGGGGTTCTGTCTCCTAAAGCAAAGGACACAAAAACAAAAACAAATGGAACCTGATTAAACTTAAAAGTTTTGGGGCATCAAAGAAAATCATTGATAAAATGAAAAGACAACCAATAAGTGTAAGCAATGATATAATATGATAGGAGTTAATACTCAAAATATATAAATAGCTTATACAACTCAATGTCAAAAAGCCAACTGACCCAATTAAAAAATGAGCAGAAGACCTGAATAGGCATAAAAGGTATTCAACATGGCTAATCACTAGAGAAATGCAATTCAAAATCACAATGAGATATCATCTCACCCCTCTCAGTAAGAATGGCTATCAACAAATAACAAACATTGGCAAGGATATAAAGAAAAGGGAACCCTTGCATACTGTTGGTGAGAATGTAAACTGGTACAACCACTATGGAAAACTGTATGAAAAGTTTCTCAAAAAACTAAAAATATGATCCAGCAATTTCACTCCTGGGTATATGTACATATATTAAAAAATAACTCAAAAAGATACACACATACCCCAATGTTCACAGCAGCATTATTTACAATAGCCAATATAAGGAAGCAATGCAAATGTCCATCAACAAATGAATGGATAATGAAGATGTGGTGAGATATACAGTGGATTAGTACTCAGCTATAAACAAAGAATGNAAAGATACACACATACCCCAATGTTCACAGCAGCATTATTTACAATAGCCAATATAAGGAAGCAATGCAAATGTCCATCAACAAATGAATGGATAATGAAGATGTGGTGAGATATACAGTGGATTAGTACTCAGCTATAAACAAAGAATGACATCTTGCCATTTGGAACAAAATGGGATAGACCTAAAGGATATTATGCTTTAGTAAGTCAAACAGAGAAAGACAAGTTCTATATGTTACATTTAAATGTGGAATATAAAAAATGAAAAAACAAATGAATATAAAACAGACTCACAGATACAGAGAAATAACTAGTAGTTACCATTAGGAAGGGGGAAGTGGAGGGCCAAGAGTAGGAGATTAAGAGGTAAAAACTATTAAGTTTAAAAAAAAATAAGCTACAAGGATATATTGAACAGCACAGGGAATATGTTAATATAATAACTTTAAACAGTGTAATCTATAAAAACAGTGAATCATTATATACGCTGTAGATCTGAAACTAAAGGCCTAAATGTATAACCAATAATATAATATTGTAGATCAACTATACTTCAATGGGAAATAGATAAATAAAGTTATGAACAGTTTGTTTCTGGAATTTTCCATTTAACATTTTTAGACAACTGAAATCATAAAACCAAAATTGTGGTAAGAAGGAACTACTATAATTCAGTCAATCAAACTCAAAATATTTGTTACACATGTAGCAGGCCAAGAAATGTAAATCTATTTAATGTTTCTAAATAGACTAAAACTCAAAGAAAACATACACTCAAAAAAATCAGTTCTAGCATTCACTGCAATTAGAACACTTTACCATTTTCTTCTATATTGGCTTTATCTGCTTTTGAGTGATCTTCCCGGTTTACCAGTTGTCTGGTAGCACAGACCTGCTTTAATCCAAGGAAAAGGAAAAGAATGGAGGGCACAATCTGTCCCACCACAGCATCTACTGCAGGAGGTCGATTTTGCAATTCCAAAAGGATACTCAGTCCTATTATACACATCTTCCGATCATGATGCCTACAAATAATAAAAGGGAAAAAAGTGTGCACATGAGAAATAAGAAAAATTTCTGAAGAAATTACAAAAAGGAACATCCAAGTTGTGCTCTAAGGTTCATTCACTGGAGCTACACAGAAGTAACACTATTTTGTGCTATATGAATTCCTATGTAAATCAAGTTTTGCAAACCAATTATCATCACCAAAGATCTATGGGAGCCTGCAATTGATATGATGAATCTTGCTGTAATATCAATTTATGATTAATACAAATGCTGCAACTGGGCCTTGACAAAACAAGGTTTATTAAGTAAGAATACATGTATATAACAGCATAAAATTCCTATCCAGTGAAAAAATTGAAGTCCCTTAGACTTTGATTCATTGCACTGGTCTACAAGGTACACTATACTATATACTAACCCCCCAGGTGCCAAAAGCTAGTCTAAAAATCTCAATGTCTAATAAGCTGAACTTAATGTGGGCATGCGCAGTTACTCAGCCATGCCCTATTCTTTCAGATCCCATGGACTGTAGCCCGCCAGGCTCCTCTGTCCATGGAACGTTCCAGCCAAGAATACTGGAGTGGGTAGCCATTTCCTGCTTCAGAGGATCTTCCCAACCCCCAGATGGAACCCAGGTCTCCTGTGCCTCCTGCACAGGCAGATGGATTCTTTACCACTGCACCACCTGGAAAGCCCTGCTGAACTTAATAGCTGCCAAGTAAATCTATTAAATGTCCTGTGCTAATAAAACAAGATAAGGAAAACTTAATTCTGAAGGAAAAAAAGTTTGACCAATGGTGGAGCTAGTGGTAAAGAACTCACCTACCAATGCAGGAGACATAAGATACCCGGGTTCAGTCCCTGGGTTCGGAAGATCACCTGGAGGAGGGGCTGGAAACCCCTTCCAGTATTCTTGCCTGGAGAATCCAATGAACAGAGGAGCCTAGCAGGCTACAGTCCATAGGGTCGCACAGAGTCAGACATAACTGAAGCGATTTAGCAAATACACAATATACATTACAAAGATTTTTACATGAATGCTTCTAAATTGTTTAAAACTAAAAATATTAAGAAGGAAAAGGTTACTGTATTAGTATAACATTCACACAGGCATGAACAAAAAAATTTACTGGCAGTAATTCAAATATACAACAAAAAAAGTAAAAAGTGTTAGTCACTCAAACATATCCAACTCTTGAGACCCCACAGACTGTAGCCCACTAGGCTACTCTGTTCATGGGATTCTCCAGGCAAAAATACTGGAGTGGGTAGCCATTCCCTTTTCCAGGGGATCTTCCTGACCCAGGGATCAAATGCCGGTCTCCCACACTGCAGTCAGATTCTTTACTGTCTGAGCCACCAAGAACGCCCCAATATACACCATGTGCTCCTCAATACACAACAAACCTAACAACAAATATAGCTTCTGTTATTCTTCATTATTTCCATTGCTTGATTCAAGTTGCTAAAGCCAAAGTAGTATAATAGATACTGAGCTTGACCTGATGACTTTCTCATTAATGTGGCCTCTACCTAGTAGTGTACACCAAGGGTCAACTGGATTACAGTACAAAAGAGGATTATTGAGTGGGGCTCTGAAGAGTCCAAGGGAGCACAATCCACACATGCCCAATCTATATAATTGCTGAGACATCTTCTATTTTTGGAAAATTGCTTATAGATGCTACTAACTGTATAACTGGGCTTCCCTGGTGGCTCAGTGCCAATGCAGGAGAAGTGGGTTCAATCTCTGGGTCAGGAAGATCCCCTGGAGAAAGAAATGGCAACCCACTTCAATAACTTTGTCTGGGAAATCCCAGAGACAGAGGAGCCTGGCAGGCTACAGTCCATGGGGTTGCAAAAGAGTTGGACATGACTAAGCAACTAAGCAACAACTATATAACTGTGAATGACTAAATTCTCTACTCTGTAAACCTTTGTCAGATATAACTAAATACAATTTCTTCCTAAAGTATGCTCTTCCTTTCAAATAATTAGTAAGAAATCTAAATCTGGGACAAATCCTAGTCTCCTATATGTAGAAAAATAAGAATACACATAGCAGCTTTTAAGTATGTTTCCCTATTCCTTTTCCACCATCCTAATTCAGGCCTCCACCATCTCCCCACCACTTGGTAATATTCTAACTACTCCTGCTGGAATCATTTCCCCCTCAGTAAATTTTTCTAAATGATATCTTGCAAGATGTAAAAAGAACACTAGTTATTTCTAAATTAATCAGCAGTCTCTCAAATTCTAACACGACAAGTTCACTTATATGTGTCAGGTCACCTGAGGTGGGTATATAACTATGACTTAGGATCTCACTTTTCCTGTGTTGGAGAGCTAGGAGAGTGTTTCACACCAAGTCAAACTCTTCTACCAGGATAGAACCTGGACTATAGCTAGCAATCCTCTGATTTCACATTTGAGAACAGGTTTCCCTGAGGTTTCCATATTTCCACCAGACTAGTACTTTCCTTACAAACATGACTCCATTTAGAATGTTGTTACCCACAGACACTTAAAGTCAAGGAATCCAAGTAGACACTTAATTCTTGTTGCCAAGACATGTAACAATACACAAAAGTCAAAAACAAGTGAGGAAGGGTAATAAACCTAATTTTCAGAGTCTGTGTTCTTTTCCACTAGATTATACTCCTGAAACACATTCTTAATTCTCTAAAAATTTAATATTATATTAACAGTACATTAAAAAATTCTTAGATATAAAAACTATCTTTCAATATGCTATTATACGTGCATATTACAAGTCAACTTTCCAAGAACAGAAATGCAGTGTGAAATGAAAAAGACACAGACCCAAGAAAACAATCTGTATCATTCATCCACTGATTTATAAATTGTACAGTTACAGGTCCAGGGTTGTGAGGCAACTGAATTCGTTCTAAAGTATGTAGCAGCAAATCAGGGTTGTAGTACAAGGCAGCAATTGCAACCTGAAGACACATAGTACGAAGCTCACTAGTTTTGACCCCTCGGGTTAATCGCTCCAAAACAAGTTGAACGAAGAGTGGAATGCACTAGAGGAAAAAAGAAAAACAGAAATCAAGTAACTTTTACAGAAAGTTGAATGCTGGTAAAGTATAATCATTAAATAAGATACTGTTAAAGACAATAGAACTTGCTAGTTTAAATCATTTTCAGAATTATTAAACTCAGAGAGATTAAATGGCCAAAAAAGGTCCTAGAGCAGTACAAAAATGTCTCCTTTCCTTTTAACTGAAGATTACACTTAGATGAAGGTTGTCCTACAAGAGTACACAATCAAAAAACTGCAATAATCCAAACGTAGACTCAGTCACTTCCATGTTTTAAGTTAAAATGACTAGGATGGAGTTTTTCTTTAATAAATCAAATTGGAAATATACTTGACCCTTGAACAAAATGGGTTTGAACTATATGGATCCATTTAAATGCAGATTTTTTTTCAACAATTAATACTATAGTTCTACACTATCCATGGTTAATTAAATCCAGATGGGGAGAAACCGTGTATACAGAGGGCCAACTAGAAGTTATACAGAGATTTCTAACTGCACAGAGGATGAGCACCTCTAACTCCTACATTGCTCAAGAATCAAGTGCAAAAAAAAAAAGAGAGAGAGAGACTTAGAATAAGCATGATGTGATCAGAATTTCTCTTGAAGAAAAAAAATTCCTAAAAAAAGTCATAGGGATATAACATACAACATGGTTTGCTGTTGTGCAGCCACTAAGGTGTGTCTGACTCTTTGCAATTGCATGGACTGCAACACCCCAGGCTTCCCTGTCCTTCACTATCACCCAGAGTTTGCCCGAACTCATGTCCATTGAGTTAATGATGCAATCCAACCATCTCATTCTGTCACCCCCTTTTATTCTTGCTCTCAATGTTTCCCAGCATCAGGGTCTTTTCCAATGAGTCAGCTCTTTGCATCAGGTGGCAAAAGTATTGGAGCTTCAGCTTAAGCATCAGTCCTCCCAGTTGAATATTCAGGGTTGATATTCAGACTCACTGGAAAAGACCTCGATGCTGGGAAAGATTGAGGGCAGGAGGAGAAGGGGGAGACAGAGGATGAGACCATTGGATGGCATCACCAACTCAATAGACATGAGTTTAAGCAAACCCCAGGAGATACTGAAGAACAAGGAAGACTGGCATGCTGCAGTCCATGGGGTCACAAAGAGTTGGACACCACTTAGCGAGAGAACAACAACAATACTACTACTTAAGAAGGTGAGGAGATAATGAATGGGACTATTTGCTTATTTTTTTTAATGAAAGTATGAACTAAAAACTGGGGTTGGGGGAAATGGAAATAGGGAAAGAGAATAATGGTAGAGTGGACAGGGACGNACCCCAGGAGATACTGAAGAACAAGGAAGACTGGCATGCTGCAGTCCATGGGGTCACAAAGAGTTGGACACAACTTAGCGAGAGAACAACAACAATACTACTACTTAAGAAGGTGAGGAGATAATGGGACTATTTGCTTATTTTTTTTAATGAAAGTATGAACTAAAAACTGGGGTTGGGGGAGATGGAAATAGGGAAAGAGAATAATGGTAGAGTGGACAGGGACAGAAGCTAGATTTTTCTGAATATACCTTGTTTTTTGTAAACCAGACTTAAGACTATGCATTATGTTTTATNATACAGGATGCAGGATGCTTGGGGCTGGTGTACGGGGATGATCCAGAGAGGCGTTGTGGGATGGGAGGTGGGAGGGGGATTCAGGATTGGGAGCTTGTGTACACCTGTGGTGGATTCATGTCGATGTATTGCAAACCCAATAGAGTATTGTAAAGTTAAATTTAAAAATTAATTAATTAATTAATTAATTAAAAATAATAATAATAAAAATAAAATAAAATTTGTGACTTGACATGTTTGGCTATAAATATTCCTAGCATATGAATATACCCTTGAGACAAAAAGAGCTACTAAAAAATCTTAAACACACGTTTAAGGCAATGTAACCACATATTTGTGACAATGCTGGTATAACTACACTGACACTGTGTATATGCTTTTATTATTAAGTGGAGGATAATCACCTTATGACGTTGTATTGGTTTCTGCCACACATCAACATGAATCAGCCATAGGTATACATTGTTCCCTCCCTTCCGCACCTCCCTCCCATCTCTCGTCTATCCAATCCCTCTAGATTGTCACAGAGTACCCGGTTGATCTCCCTGTTTTACACAGCAACTTCCCATTTGCTATCTATTTTACATATGGTAATATATATGTTTCCGTACTACCTCTCAATTCATCCCACCCTGTACTTCCCCAACTGTGTCCACAAGTCTGCTCTCTATGTCTGTGTCTCTACTGCTGCCCTGCAAAGTCTCATCAATACATCTTTCTATATTCCATATATATCCATTAATATTCAATATTTGTTTTTCTCTTCCTGATTTACTTCATTCTGTATAACAGGCTCTAGGTTCATCTACCACACTAGAACTCCTTCAAATTTGTTCCTTTTTATGGCTGAGAAATAGTCCATCATATATATGTACCACAACTTCTTTATCCATTCATCGCTGATGGACATCCAGGTTGCTTTGATGTCCTGGCTATTGTAAATAGTGCTGCTATAAACACTGTGGTACACACATCTTTTAGAATTGTGGGTTTCACAGGGTATGTCTAGTAGAGAGATGCTGGTCATATGGCAGTTTTATTCCCAGTTTTTTAAGAAGTTTCCATACTCTCCATAGTGGCTGTGTCAATTTACATTTCTACCAACTGTGCAAAAGGGTTCCCTTTTCTCCACATTGTCTCCAGCATTCAGTTTGTAGATTCTTTGATCATGGCCATTCCGACTGGTGTGAGGTGATATCTCACTGCAGTTTTAATTTGCATTTCTCTAAAAATAAACAATGTTGAGCATTTTTTCATGTGTCTATTTGCCATTTGTATATCTTCTTTAGAGAATGTCCATTTAGGTCTTCTTCCCATTTTTTGATTGGGTTGTTTGTTTTCCTGATATTGAGCTGCATGAACTGCTTGTATATTTCAGAGATTAATCCTTTATGAGACTCTATATATTAATACATATTAGTGGTATAAAGTACATGAGTAATTATGATGAGAACAAGGATTCTGGGTTTAGGGGATATTGATTAGGATCAATTTGGTTAAATAAAAATAATGTAGTCTTGAATTTGAACAGGAAATATCCGTGTCTTCTAATGTATTACTCTTAAAATAATATAATATGTATTTTCTGGTTCTCGTTTGTGGAAATAATGACCAACTCAACAGCAGAGGCTCTCCCTTGTGCTTATAGTCCTGGAATGCCATTTCCGAGGGTAGGGCAGGAAATGTACAAGATGAACCTGAAGCATCTAGTCACACCAGATAGCAGAAAATTCCCAAACACTACTAGAGTCATGTCAAAAGCACTCATATTATGGCAAATTCAAGAGGCTCCCACTAGCCAAGGCTGAAAGAACTCTGTGTATCTGAAACATTCTGAACTATTATTTTAGTATTATTTGAATTTATAGATTTAAATGAAACACATCAAATAAATTTGAATTGGTAAGTTCAAATAATACTAAAAACAAAAAACAAAAAACAAAACCTCCCAAAACATCTCACTGGTCATCTTTGGAAGATGCTAGGAAACAAACTTATTGCCTCAGTCATGACAAATAAAGGGAAATACTCAAACTGTTCCTCAGAGGAACCTAATTAATTTATGAGAAAACACTTCTCTTCATAGAAATCTTACTACTCATAAATGAAGAAAGAATGACAGAATTAAAATACCATCACCATCAGCACTGAGATCATAAGATGAGAGACACCAGACATCTGTGCCTCCTGGTAGGAACACACACCACCACCTATGAAGTATTCTTGCAAAAGAAACCACAAATAAATCTTACCAAAATATCTAGATATAACTACCAATTTACAGGAAATACTGAGGAATTTCATTGCAAGGTGTTATAATCCTTCAGCACAGTAGTGGTAACCTCACTAACATCAGACAGTGAGCTAACTCAACTTTCTGACATAGAAATGCTTGGATACCAACTTTTCAATCCTTATGACAATCCAGTTTTAGAAAGTAGAAATCCACAGTATTACACCTGAAATTCTTATTTGCTAACTTCAAATGAGTCTATACAACCAAAAGCAATTCCTTTACTCAATTTTTCTTAACCTCTGAGCCACCAGGGAAGCTACTAGACTTACTAGACTTCTCCAAACTGAAATTTCAACTTTCTTCATTTCTTAACAATTCTATCTAACTAAGAAGATAAAGCCATTGGACTTAAGTTTTGACATCCCTTCTTTCTACCTCAAGACACATCTCTATATCAGCATTATCTAAGGTGGAAATAAGAACATATTTTGAGATGAATGAATATGAACATATACCAAAACTTATTAATGTAGTTAAAGCAGCAGTTAGAGGGAAATTTATAGTTATCAATCTCTATAATAAAAAGCAAGAAAGCTCTCAATCTAATAACCTAAATTTCCACCTCAAGACTCTGGGAAAAGAAGAACAAACTAAACTCAAAGAAAGTAGAAAAGAATAAATTATTAGAATTAAAGCAAAAACTAATGAAATAGTAAACAGAAAAACAAAGAGAGAAAAATCATAACTTGGTTCATTGAAAAAATGAACAAAATTGACAAATTTTTACTTGAAATAACAAAACGGGAAAAAGAGAAAGAAAGGGAAGATGATAATTACTAAAATCAATAACAAGCAGGGTCATTATCACTGAACTACAAAAAGATAACAAAATATTAGGAACTGCATGCCAACTAATTAGATGAAATGGACAACTTCTAAGAAAGATGCAAATTCCCATATTAACTCAAAAAGAAACAGAAATACAGGTAGACCTATAACAATTAAGAGATTGAACTGGTAATTTTAAAACTACCCACAAAATAACCTCAGGCAAAGATGGCTTCACTGCTATATTCTCACATTTAAAAAAGACCAAACTTCATAAATTCTTCCAAAAAATAGAAGAAGAGGGAGCCCTTCCCAACTCATTCCACGAGCCCAGCATAACACTGATTCCAAATCCAGACAAAGATACCACAAGAAAAAAAATTACAAATCAATATCGCCTATAAATATAGACACAAAAATAGTTATAAAAAATACCATCTACTGAATCTAGAAATATATAAAAAGGATCATATTCCATGATCAAGTAGGATTTACACCAGGAATTCAACCTTGATTATAACATCTGAAAATCAAGAAATACACCATACTAAATGAACAAAAACCATATGATCATCTCAGGAGAGGCAAAAAAAGCATCTGACACTCCTTCATGATTGAAACACTCAACAAACCAGGAGTAAACAGGAACGCACCCAATGTGATAAAAGACAGCTATGAACAACCCACAACTAACACTAGACTTAATGGTGAAAGAAATGCTTCCCTACCTAAGATTAAGAACAAGACAAGGTTCACCATACCTATTCACCATTGCACTGAAGGTTCTAGCCAAGGCAACTAGGCAAGAAAAGTAAAATAAAAAGCACCCAGGTTGGAAAGGCAAAACTATCTGCAGATGAGATGACCTTGTATACAGAAAATCCAAAGAAATTCTCTGAAACTCTATTAAAACTAATAAACAACTCTGGCAAGGTTGCAAGAAACAAAATATACCAAAAAGTGTATTTCTAAACACAGGTAATAAACAACTTGAAAATAAAATTAAGAAAACAATACCATTTACAACAGCATTAGAAAGGATTAAATATTTTAGGAAGATTTTAACAAAAGAAATGTACTTGAAAACTATAAAACAGTTTTGAAAAAAATTAAAGACACCCTAAATAAAAGGAAAAGGAAAGACATTCTATGTTCAGGGATTGAATTATTCTCAAAATGACAATATTTCCTAAAGTAATCTAAAGATTTAGCACATGCTTATCACAATTCCAACTGTCTTCTTTCCATAAACTGAAAAGTCAGTCCTAAAATTCATATGGAAATTCAAGGGTCCAGATTAGCTAAAAGAATCTTACACAGGAAAACTGGAGGACTTAAACTTCCTAATTTCAAAAACTTACTACAAAGCTACAGTAATAGTGCAATCCTAGATTAAGGACAAAAAAATTCATCAAAACTGAAAGTCCACAAATACATTCTCCCATTTATAGTGAATATATCTGACAAGTGTGCCAGGACATCTCAACAGGGAAAGAATAGTTTTTCAAGAAATAGTGCTCCTAGACACCTTGACAAATACTTTGTACCGTTTCCTCACACCATCTACAAAAATTAACTCAAAATGAATTAAAGACTTAAATATTAGAGCTAAGACCATAAATCTCTTAGAAGAAAATGCAATTTTTTTGTAAACTTGAATTTAGCAATGATTTCTTAAATATGATGACAACCACAACAACAAAAGAAAAAAAAAATTAGACGTCATCAAAATTAACTTTCCTGTGCTTCAAAGGACATCATCAAGAAAGTTGTAACACAAAAATTGAGAGGTAATTTTTACAAAGTACATATCTGATAAGGAACTTGAGTTTAGAATATATACAAAGAAGCCCTACAACTCAAAAATAAATAAACCAATTAAAAGTAGGCCAAAAGATCTGAATAAACATTCTTTAAAAAATACAAACAGCCAAATGAAAAGATGCTTACTATCATAAGCCATCTGGGAAAATGCAAACCAAAACCATGAAATATCACTATTAGGATGGCTATAACAAAAAGACCAACCAAGTGTTAGTGAGGATATGAAGAAATCAGAACTCTCATTCAGTACTGGTAGGAACAGGAAATGGTGCAGCTGCTTTGGAAAAGTTTGGCAGTGGTTAAACACAGAATTACTACTCCTATATATATACATATATAAATATATATACCAAGAGAAATGAAGACACGTCCACACAAAAATCAGCATACAAATGTTCATGTCAACATTGTTCACAATAGCCAAAATGTGGAAATAAGAAAAATGTCCATCAATTGATGAATAGCTAAAATAAATGTGATATAATCATATAATGAAATATTTATCAATTAAAAGAAAAATAGTACTGATATCTGCTATAACATGAAGGTATCTTTTAAAATATTATGTGCTAAGTAACAGAAGTCATTCACAAAGAACCACATATGATTTCATTTATATAAAATGTCTAAAATAGGCAAATCTGTAGAGAAAGAAAGTAGAATAATGGTTGCCTAGGGTTGAGGGTCATTTAGGTGAAATGAGAAATAACTACTAACGGGCACAGAGTTTTCTCAGGGGTAGTGATGAAATATTCTGAAAATTGGGATAATAGTTGCACAATTTGGTGACTATATTAAAAACCAGTGACACATAAACTCTAAATGACTGACTGGATGGTATATAAATTATATCTCAATAAAGCTGTTATACAAAAATACATGGAGTAAATATTACAGAATTGAAAAAAAAACTCTACACTTATACTTGAACACTTCTCTCAGTAACTGAAAGCATACCACAGCTGTATCAAAAACTGAATTAATCTTGTTTAAAATATATAATATTTTTATATCAATAAAGAAAAACAATTTTTCTTTTTGCACCTTCATTTCTGGTTGAAAAAGATATCTGGGAATATTTCAATAGCAAACACAAAAACAAAGGAGAAAAGCAAATCTCTGGGAATCAAACTGAGCAGGATTTGTACATTTATCTCCTTCATGATTTACTTGTTAGTCTCTTAAGTTATTACATATTTTTCTGTGTATCTAGAATGCAAGGAACAATCTCCAAATTGCATGGGTATTTTTGTTATAAGATTTGTACCAGTAAATACAAACTATAGGTTATCTTTATAATTTTTCATCATAATATAAACAAAATGTCAAGCAGGCATTATAAATTTTAAACATCAAGTAGGATGTTTTCTACACATATATTACCTGATCAATTCCCCTTCCTTTGCACTGAAGAATGATGACTTCAAGAAGTTTGGCTGCATGACACTCTGCATCTTCTCCTGCATCTCCACATAGTACCTGCAGTAATTAAAATTTCACTCAGGCACTGTAAAACTTTAATCAAGTTTACATAAAGTAAATATCATTTAAAAAGCAGCCATTAGAATCATGGTGTTTGCATCATGAGTTTACCTTGCCAACCCAAAAAAACGAAGTTCAAAATAAAGTCCATCTATCTTTTTTATCTACTCTAATTCCTTATATGAATAATAATTCACTTTATTTAACTCTGGATTAAAAAGTAGGCTGTTACCTGTCTAGACAAATAAAGCTTCCCTTTAAGTAAGGCACTAGAAACAATAAAATGATACAATAAAATTTTAAAAAAACTTCTTAACGAAACAAACCCTGTACTTTTGCATTTTTCTGTTCTTTTTGAATTCCTGTCTATATCCACCCAGTTTTTCATAAAGAAACCATAAATATAATATTATATACCATTTAATTTCTTCACATGGACTTTATAACTTGAAGTACTTTCCAAAGATATTAAACCATTTAGGACTAAACAGTATTACAAGATGAATATAACAAAGCTTACCAGACTGTTCCCCTAATGACAATTCTGTATTTTCACTAAATGAACAATTATAGAAAGCACATGTTCATACAAAGAATATGACAGCCTTACAATAAGGTTCACAGAAGAGAGAATTATAGAGAACAGGCATACTTATATTAGAAATTAGGAAATATAAAAAAATTAATGTGTTCAAACACAACACATAAGAAAAAGAACAGACTTAAAGAATAAAGGTAAGACAGAAATTAGGAATAATAGACAAAAAGAGGTAACAAAGAGAAATCAAAACTAGATTCATTTTTTAAAGACTTTAATAATTTGACAACTTCTATCAAATGTATTATTTTCAAAAGTATTTTAAAAAGCAAAGCAAAATTTTTAAAAATGTTAGGAATGAAAGGTATAAATACCTATAAAGGAAAGATTAAAAATGAAAATACTATGAAGAATATTATAGTCTTTATATTTTTTTAAACTCAGATGAATTGGATAATTTCCTAGACAAATATGATTTAAGAAAGCTGAATTTACAATCTTTCCTGATAAAAATGACAGATATGAACATCCCCATTCAAANAAATGAAAATACTATGAAGAATATTATAGTCTTTATATTTTTTTAAACTCAGATGAATTGGATAATTTCCTAGACAAATATGATTTAAGAAAGCTGAATTTACAATCTTTCCTGATAAAAATGACAGATATGAACATCCCCATTCAAATTTATCCCTTCCCAAAGGCCATTAAAATGAAGATAAAGATATTTTAGAGGCATACATCCACAGACAGATACAAGAAAAAAGAGACAGCTATAGAACTGTGAAAGCTGGAAAAGAGATGGGTCAGGGTGCTAAACTGTAAACAGATACCTAGCAAAACCAAGAATCAACCCTATTTACATAAACAGAATTCCACCTCTAGGGCAGTGTTTCTAGATCTAGATTCTAAGCATGAATGGACTCTGGGACCAGAATGCCTAGGTCTAAATCCTAGCTCTGCCATTTATGAGCTGTGCTTTTAGAAAAGCTATTTCACCTCTGTGCCTTACTGTTCCCATCCGTAAAAAGGAATAATATATTTATGTCATAGGACTATATGGTACAGAAAGAAAAAAAAATCAGTCCCTTTATCCCAAATTACATTTACTTGGTTTCTTTGTTTGTTGGTTTGAGGTTCTGTTTCTCTTCCTTCCACAAAAGGAAAAGAAGCAAAATATTGTGCAATAGTTTAAAAATGGGCTCTGGAACTAGATTTGTTGTTTAGTCACCCAGTCTTGTCCAACTCTTTGTGACCCCATGGACTACAACATGCCAGGCTTCCCCATCCTTCACTGTCTTCCAGAGTTGCCCAAATTCATGTCAATTGAGTCTGTGATGCCATCCAACCATCTCATCATCTGTTGTCCCCTTCTTCTCCTGCCTTCAACTTTCCCCAGTATCAGGGTCTTTTTCAGTGAGTTGGCTGTTCACATCAGGTGGCCAGCTTCAGCATCAATCCTTCCAATGAATATTCAGGGTTAATTTCCTTTAGGATGGACTTGTTTGATCTCCTTGCTGTCCAAGGGACTCTCAAGAGTCTTTTCCAGCATCACAATTCAAAAACATCAATTCTTCAGCACTCAGCCTTCTTTATGGCCCAACTCTCACATCCATACACGACTACTGGAAAAACCATAGCTTTGACTAGACAGACATCTGTCAGCAAAATGATGTCTCTGCTTTTAAATACACTGTCTAGTTTTGTCACAGCTTTTCTTCCAAAGAGCAAGCATCTTTTAATTTCATGGCTTCAGTCACTGTCCCCAGCAATTTTGGAGCCCAAGAAAATAAAAACTGCCACTGTTTTCATTTTCCCATCATCTATTTGCCAGGAAGTGATGGGACCAGATGCCATGATCTTAGTTTTTCGAATGCTGAGTTTTAAGCCAGCATTTTTCACTCTTCTCTTTTACCTTTATTAAGAGGCTCTTTAGTTCCTCTCTGCTTATATGACCTAGGTCACTTTTCTAAACCTCAAGCACAATGCAAAATGCATCTCTCCTCTTTGACAAAAAGGTGATATAATGCTGAAAAGATTAAATAAATTTATGTATACAAATGCTCAGGAAACACCTGATATACAGTAAGAGTGCGCTAATAAGATAATAAGAAATAAATTTACTTGCTAAGAAGGACATCATTGTGAACATCACTGTTACCCTATCCGCTACAATAGAGAGCAGCTGTGAGCTAATTGTCTACTTGCTGCTTTCTCTGACCCTTTTCCTCACCAGCAGCTATCTCTGTAACAGGAAAAACCTGAGGACAGCCAGGTGATTATCACCTAACAAGCTGGGTTCCCACAGAGCTATATGAGTCTTCAAAAATCGTGATTCTACTTCTGCAGTTTATATGTGATGAAACAGTGACCTCCCCAAATCTCCCAGGCTCTCTAAAACTGAACTGAGACCTAAATTAGATAAACTGATTATGAGTTCAGCACTCTTAACAGAGCCTGGTACACATCTCTTCTAGGAAGGAAAACAGGCTGTACACTGGCTATCTTACACCCAACTCCAAAGCCAAACTTAGGTTTCTGGCTATTTGGGCTTCCTAAAATCTACCATCTCTATGTAATACAGTTTTATATTTATGAATATACACATATTCACCTAAAAGAAGAGGAAAGAATTCGTCATGAATCACTCCTAGATATAACCAAGAGGGGACATTTGTGACAAAGATACCATAGTAGACAATCATGCTTGTGCATAAATGCAGCAGTGGTCATTACATGGCTTACAGACTATCCTGTGTGGAGTTAAATGATGCTATCTTTCCAACTATTCCAATTTTTTTGTCTTGTTTATGTTCAAATTACCTATACCTAGTGTTTTCCAATATATACATTCAATTAAAAGAAAAATCACTAATTGACAAACTGATATTTTCCTAGCACTCTTCTTTAATCAAGTAGTAAGTCTATATTTTTGAAAGAAAAAATACATGGAAAATTATTTACCTAAGCATTGTGAAGTACACAGCTATAGAAGTAGCAAACATTAAGTATAACACACAATATGAAATTTTCAGAATATAATTCCAAACTCCATTTGAAAACACAAAATGACAAATATATGTTCATAAGAGCAATATACAACTAAATATATAAGAAATAAATTGAGAGAGTACCTGAGGTGAAATACAATACTAGTCAGTAAACATTAGAAAGAATCACCACGACAAATGATTAGGACATGCTTACCTTTCTACACATTGTAAAAAGTATTTCTAAATGCTTTGGATTTGACAGTAAAGTATTTGTATCTATTGTCACATAATTATGCAGAAGAGGCATCATGTCTGGAAAAAAGTTCAAACGCTCAATGAGATTTGAGTAACAGAAGTAGAAACAAATTATTACCACTGAAAGCACATTTCTATAGCACCCACACATTACTATCTTCCCTTGCAACCACAAAACCCTAGAAACTAAAATGGTGCACCTGCCCTATTTATTGATGAGGGAAATGTGGATCAGAAAGATTAAAATTCTCATCATTTACTGTAGTGATGTTATGAATTTTCTTCTTTTTCCCCACAGTACTCATTACCATCTGACACACTCTATTTGCTTATTTGTCTGTGTGTTTCCTAGCCTCTTCCACCCCATACTAGAATGGAGGTGTCAAAAGGGCAAGGGCTGTCTATTTTGTTCCCTGTAACTGAGCTTAGAACATTGCTTAGAATATAGTTGACATTCAGAAAATATTAATTAATATATGGGTATATACTCTGACTGCAAAGTAATTTAAGATTCAGTAGGAAATATAGCCTTCCTACTACAACCTCTATTCCTAGGGCTAAAAAATAGTCCTACAACAGCACCACTCAACAGGAAAGGAAGAACAATTATTTCCTGATTAGTACTGGAATCATATGTCTTTATGTCAAGTGTCAAAGGAAATAATACCTAACTAGACACAGAACAACAAAAATTGTTACATGGTGAAAGTCATACCTGTAAAATATTCAAAACAATCCTGCTGAAAAACCTCATATAATATACCTAGAAGCTGCCACATTTGAGGAGAAATACCATGGCAAGTTAAACTGTAAGCCAGTGAAAGAATTTCTTCATAGAATTCTAGAAAGAAGAAAATCTCTAGTTAGAATCCTAGGAAATAGCAAAAATTAAACACAAAGACCACACAGAAGAGGATTTAGGCTATATACTCACACATATCTTATATCTATATAAGATATATAGATACTATATAAGGTATCTATATACTCACACATATCTTATATCTAACATACTTTTGAGCATCTGTTTCTCAGCTCCCATCTCTTGCTATTTCTATTAATATTTGTCATCTTCCATTTCTCACTAAGATCTGCCCCCTACTCAATAAGATATGGCAAAGATTTGTTTTTACTAAACTTATTTGTAATACTGAAAAGTTATATTTTTTGTGTTTTGTAATATAGAAAATAAAGTTTATATATAAAACTATATTAGAAATGGATACAAGAAGGAACAATTATTGTATGTCTCATGCACAGGATTTTAAATTTACAAACAATTAATGTTCTTCAGAGAACTTAATTCATCTAGGTGAAAATATCCATCTGCTGCATGTATTTTTTACAAACTATATACAGAATATATTTTGCCAATTTACAAAGCTTGTAAAATTAGTACAATGCTTTTCAATTTACTTCAAGATAATTATACTTACTATTAAAAGAGTCCAAAGGGAATATTCTTGCATTTGTACATATACTTATTATTCTTACCCTCATTCAGAAGGAAATTATATCTAAACATACAATCAGAAAACACAAACCTCAACATAAAAATTCAAAAATTTCCTACCATATCACTCAACAAAAAAGTCTAACTTCAAAGTTTTGGGTTTGTTTTTTTTTCCCTTCTTCTTATTCAAGGGAATCAATATTCACCCTGGAAGCTTGAATAAAATTCTGTAACATTATTCAAATTTTAATACATTTAAAAGCNCCATATCACTCAACAAAAAAGTCTAACTTCAAAGTTTTGGGTTTGTTTTTTTTTCCCTTCTTCTTATTCAAGGGAATCAATATTCACCCTGGAAACTTGAATAAAATTCTGTAACATTATTCAAATTTTAATACATTTAAAAGCTAGCAATACAGATACTTGACTTACCAAAGCAAAATAAGATAGAAATCATAGATATTGGGAAATAATTTAGGAAAGACAATCACTTGAAATACAACCAATGGCCTGAATAAAAAATTTCTCAAAGTTCTGTTCAGGAAAGCAAATGCCTCTTCCTAACATGAAGCCTAAAAGAAAGAAAAGAGGCCCAGTATTTCCTTTCATGCTCTTGATGGCTACAGCCTGTGTACTTCACCAGGCCACTTAAGATGCTCAAGACCAGGACTATGAATCTGAGGGAGAAACTAAAAGGCACAAAGCTGTTCCAGTTTTTTTTGTGGGGGCGGGGGAGAATTAGGAGGATCACAGTCTGTGTTGGGAGTCTGGACTATGGTGGGCAGCAGTGTAGGACCCAGCGCTGAGCAAGGCAGCACAGGCCTTCTAAGCAGACCATTTTTATCGCAGAATCCTGGCTGACTCTGGCCAGCTCCAGTGTTCTCACTGCTTTGGTGAGCTACCAATATCCTTCCACCAATTCCATTTATGTTTAAATTAACCAGAAGTTTTTTCATTTAGTATCAGCCAAGACAACGTACTATTAGGGTAGGATGGTTGTACTAACTTTGACTTACTGCATAAGATAGAGCAGTTAAATCAGTAATGGCTAAGCCTAGCTTTTAATAATACATGAAGTTCAAGAGTAAACTAGCAATAAAAATAGGCAAAAGAAGGAGGCAAAAGTGGGACAGTGGAAAAAGACCAGACCATGGGCATAAACACGGTCAGACTGCTATGGTGGGGTCCTGCATTAACAGCCCNACTTTTGGCCTCAGAGGGAGTAGGAGAGGGCGGGATGATTTGGGAGAATGGCATTGAAGCATATATACTATTATGTAAGAAACGAGGCGCTGGTCTATGTTCAATGCAGGATGCAGGATGCTTGGGGCTGGTGTACGGGGAGGTAGGAGGGGGATTCAGGATTGGGAGCTTGTGTACACCTGTGGTGGATTCATGTTGATGTATGGCAAAGCCAATAGAGTATTGTAAAGTCAAATTTAAAAAATAATAAAAAATTAAATTAAATTAAATTTTTAAAAAAATTAAAAAAAAAATAAATCCTACATTATGTATCATGATTTTGAAAAGGAAATGATAGAATGGAAGGATAAACCAGTGGTAAATACTTTTGCATTTACTTTTCTCATACTTTTGCTTTTCCTGTACTTTGTCTCCAAGGGAAAGAGGCACTTCCTCACTTACCAAATCAAATACTACTAAACATAAAGCACTGTGAAAACAACATGGACAATAATCTGGCATCTATTCTAGTAGGCTTAATTCAGGTAACCAGAAACACATGCCCCAAGAAGAGGAAAGCACTGTGGTCACAGCCCCTTCAGCATGCCTTAGGTAATGCTAGTCTTATCATTATTTATTTGAACATTTCACTGAATGCAGACTAGTGCCAAGAACTTGCAAAGTAGTGTACAGCTGTAGAAGAATGGAGAATGCAAAATAAAGCAAGACAGACCACCAGGTGGTCAATACTGAAATCAGATTGACTGATTCTTTGCAACCAAAGATGGAGAAGCTCTATACAGTCAGCAAAAACAAGACTGGGAGCTGTCTGTGGCTCAGATCATGAACTCCTTATTGCCAAATTCAGATTTAAATTGAAGAAAATAGATAAAACTACTAGACTATTCAGGTATGACCTAAATCAAATCCTTATGATTATACAGTGGAAGTGACAAATAGATTCAAGGGATTAGATCTGACAGAGTGCCTGAAGAACTATGGACAGAGGTTTGTGACATTGTACAGGAGGGAGTGATCAAGAACATCCTCAAGAAAAAGAAATGGAAAAGGCAAAATGGTTGTCTGAGGAGGCCTAACAAATAGCTGTGAAAAGAAAAAAGCTAAAGGCAAAGGAGAAAAGGAAAGATATATCCATTTAAATGCAGAGTTCCAAAGAACAGCAAGAAGAGATAAGAAAGCCTTCCTCAGTAATCAATGCAAAGAAATAAAGGAAAACAATAGAATGGGAAAGATTAGAGATCTCTTTAAGAAAATTAGAGGTACCAGGGGAACATTTCATGCAAAGACGGGCACAATAAAGGACAGAAATTGTATGGACCTAATAGAAGCAGAAGGTATTAAGAAGAGGTGGCAAGAAACACAGGAAAACTATACAAAAAAGATCTTCATGACCCAGATCATCACGATGGTGTGATCACTCACCTAGAGCCAAACATCATGGAATATGAAGTCAAATGGGCCTTAGGAAGCATCACTACAAAGCAAGTGGAGATAATGGAATTCCAGTTGAGCTATTTCAAATCCTGAGAGATGATGCTAAGAAAGTGCTGCACTCAATATGTCAGAAAATCTGGAAAACTCAGCAGTGACCACAGGACTGGAAAAAGTCAATTTCCATTTCAATCCCAAAGAAAGGCAATGTCAAAGAATGTTCAAACTACTGCACAATTGCACTCATTCACATGCTAGCAAAGTAATGCTCAAAATTCTCCAAGTGAGGCTTCAGCAGTACATGAACCAAGAACTTCCAGATGGTCAAATTGGATTTAGAAGACAGAGGAAAGACAGATCAAATTGCCAATATTCATTGGATCATCTTAAAAGCAAGAGAGTTCCAGAAAAATATCTACTGCTGCTTTATTGATTATGCCAAAACCTTTGCCTGGGTAGATCACAACAAACTGGAAAATTCTACAAGAGATGGGAATACCAGACCACCTTATCTGCCCCCTGAGAAATATGTATCCGGGTAGAAGCAACAGTTAGAACCAGACACGGAGCAACAGACTGGTTCCAAACTGGGAAGGGAGTATATCAAGACTATATATTGTCAACCTGCTTATTTAACTTATATTCAGAGTACATCACATGACATACCAGGCTGGATGAAGCACAAGCTGGAATCAAGACTGCCGGGAGAAATATCAATAACCTCCAATACGCAGATGACACCACCCTTATGGCAGAAAGGGAAGAAAGACTAAAGAGTCTCTTGATGAAAGTGAAGGAAAAGAGTGAAAAAGCTGGCTTAAAACTCAGCATTCAGAAAATAAGATCATGGCATCCTGTCCCATCACTTCATGGCAAATAGAGTGGGGAAACACAGAAACAGCACTAGACTTTATTTTCTTGGGCTCCAAGATCACTGCAGATGATGGCTGCAGCCATGAAATTAAAAGGCTCTTGCTCCTTGGAAGAAATGTTTTGACGAACCTAGACAGCATATCAAAAATCAGAGACATTACTTTGCCAACAATGGTCCGTCTAGTCAAAGCTATGGTTTTTCCAGTAGTCATGTAAGGATGTGAGAGTTGGACCATAAGAAAGCTGAGCACTGAAGAACTGATGCCTTTGAACTGTGGTGTTGGAGAAGACTCTTGAGAGTCCCTTCGACTGCAAGGAGATCAAACCAGTCCATCCTAGGGGAAGTCAGTCCTGAGTACTCATTGGAAGGACTGATGCTGAAGCTGAAATGGCAATATTTTGGCCACCTGATGCAAAGAACTGACTCTCTGGAAAAGACCCTGATCCTAAGAAAGATTGAAGGCAGGAGGAGAAGGAGATGGCAGAAGATGAGATGGTTGGATGGCATCACCAACTCAATGGACATGAGTCTGGGTAAACTCTGGGAGTCAGTGATGGACAGGGAGGCCTGGCGTGCTGCAATTCATGGGGTCACAAAGAGTTGGACATGACTGAGCAGCTGAACTGGACTGAACTGAAGATAGCCCCAGATAGCTTCTTCACTGTGGGAGAAACAGTAGTGCACAAGTAACATCTTCCTATACTAACTGCCTGAGTACGCATGAAGTGATTAATTCATACTGGGAATAAAGAGGAATGAATTTGGGCAACCTACATAGTTCAACAGCCTCCAGGAAGATGAAAGGCTAAAAGGACCCACACAGGGCCACACACTGGTGTCAACATAAGTAATTTCATTCCCCTGAGGAACATTCAGTCCCTAGGATAAGGACACAAACTATATTGTGGCATTCCTAAAATATGCAGAAATGCAAAGGATCTCCCACACCAAGAACAAACCCAAATGTGTAGCCCAAAAGTCATAGAAAGGAATGGACTCTGCAGATCAGCATCACAATAGAAAGAGTGGCATAGAGATGATACTGCTTCAGCATCCTTGAGAGGGTTAGATAAATAAAGTAGCCTCTCATCTCAAGACCACTGGCTCAGTAGAACATCAAACTTTCACGAGTTTTGGAGTTTATCATGCAAAGCAGAACTCTGGGAATTTCACAAAGTAATAAATCTACTTAAAAGTATAAATTTAGTTATACTACTTCATATAACCAGGAACTGATGAGGAATAAAATAATCTCAATTACCAAATTTCATCCTTATATACTCGTATGGATCTTCCTGCCACAGTTCTTCATCCTCATCTTTATAGCACATCACAGAAAAAATCACATCTTCAGAGATATTCTAAGAGAAAAAACAAATCAATAAGTAGATATAGAGTATTCACATTTGGGGAATAGTAATAATGAAAGGCTTTAGGAAGTCAATTTTCCAAACTTTCATATTAATGTTTCTAACAGATCTTTAAGATCTGTAATAAGATAACACTAAACAAAATCTATCCTAGACACCAAAGATAAAAGAATTTGCTTTACTTTTCAGCTACCATCTTAGAGATTACAGAATTAAAGAATGCATACTTTGAGAGGACAAAATTTAGTTCCTATTATCCAGTTATCTGTATGTAAATATTACTTTATCAATGGTCCATAACTTTTCATTGATTTGTTCCTTATCAATGCTGAATTAATCAATGCTTAACAATGCTGAATTCTACCTTTAAGTAAAATTGATACAAACAGAAAACTTTAACTTTTGCTGTAGAATTTAACAACCTAAAAAAAGAAATAAAATCCTACAAAAGAAAACGGTCATGTATCAGGCTGCATTTCCTACAAATGAACACTACCTTAACTACAGCCCTAGCGACTGTTTTCAAAATGCTATTATACAAAATACCTCATTTGATCCTAGCAACTTGCAGGTAAGGAGGGGAGAAAAATACTGACGTATCTGAGGAAAAACAGAGGCTAAATGAGATCCAACCAAGATCAACTCATTTAACTTGAAGGCCTCATTCTTCTCAAATATTTAAACTTCTAAACTCTTTATATGAAACATAAGATACTCTTCTGAAATAATTAATGAAAACAAAAATATGTTAAATATAAAATCCTGGATTAGTTAACACTGACCTTGTCTAGAAAATTTTTAACCAGAGGATAATTTCGGAGACCTGGTCACTGACACTAACCTGTATGTGCGGCTTCATCTGCTTCCAGGTCACAGAATGAACAACTCCTTGGTTGAGATAGTTGAAAGCTTGCTGAAGAACACGGGGAGCTACATACTCTTTCTGCCTATACTGGTCTAAAATTTTTAGTAGTACCTACAGGGAAATAGGAAGAGAAAACATAGGAAAACAAACAATTTTAAAGTTAACAGGAGGGGCATTTTAGGCATGACATAAAATCAAGTCAGAGGTTACAGAGAAAAACAGATTTTTAGAGAAATAAATATTTTGTGAGAAAGCACACGAGCTTAGATAGGTCCCTGTTATACTGAACTGAAATGTATCTCACTGTGATTTTCTGCCATTTACCCTACTTCTAACCTGTGGAAGTATTCAAAATAAGCCTATATTCTATTCTACATACTAGCTCTTCAAATAAATTAAAACTACTGTAAAATAATAGACTTGACTAAATGAACACTGAAAACCCTATATCCATATAGTGAGAGACACCATAAACAAATTTTTAATATTTGATAAAGGTGCATTTCAACTGGAAGAGAAACAAGGTCATTCAAAAAAAAAACAGTACTAGGATAGTTGACTAGGTAGCTCCCAAAAAATTAATGTAGCTCCCTAACTAAACTTCACACCAAAATAAATTCCAGATGGGGAAAATACTTCAACAGCAACAAAAAAATGAAACCACAGAATAACTAAAAGAGTGTGGAAAATTTTTATTTTATAATCTCAGACCATGGAAAGTCTTTGCAGAAATAACACAAAACTGAGTTTTTTAATTTTTTTTTTTTAAAGACTGTTTCTAAGGAAGGAACCATGCCCAAAGCCACTGCAATGACCCATGTAGGAGGCTGCACTACCACACAGCCCAAGTATTCCTGTTCCTGATCTCCAGAGTCCTTCACTACAAGCAAGCTTAACTCTCAACTGAAGCATAAACTTCAAAGTGTTCTTTTAAAACACGTACAAAATTTATAAATTCAGAACATGAATTCAGTTCAAGTCACATAAAATTCAGGCTTACAAAATTTGTCAGAAGTCTTATCACTAAGAAACTCTTTCTGGAATTCAGACTAAAAAGGGACGCTACTGAACACAGTTCTCCCTAATACGGCTGTGGTTCACGCGAAGCGCGGGTGGTAGCAGATGAGCCACAACACTAACAAAAGGAACAGCTTTTGATTTAAAACAAACATTCAAAATATCAGGAATATATACCTTAAATAACCAAGGTTCAGTTTATGGCATGGATGCAGTTCAGTTTAGTTGTTCAGTCGTGATCGGCTTCCACGGAATGGATACCACAGCATGAAATTTAAATGTGTGTGTATTTACACATGTTTATGTGACACTGGAAAACCTCTACTGAAACCTCTACACTATAAGAAGGCATCAATTTTAGGATGCTTACTGGGGCTTTAATAGCAGTGGAAAGAGCAGAGAGAGAGCTGACCAGCTCCCTAATTATCCTGGTATCCACAACAAAGTATATATTTCAGTTCAGTTCAGTCACTCAGTCATGTCTGACTCCTTGCAACCCCATGGACTGCAGCACGCCAGGCTTCCCTGTCCATCACCAACTTCCGGAGCTTGCTCAAACTCATGTCCATCGAGTTGGTGATGCCATCCAACCATCTCATCCTCTGTCGTCCCCTTCTTCTCCCACCTTTAATCTTTCCCAGCACCAGGGTCTTTCCCAAGAAGTCAGTTCTTCCCATCAGGTGGCCAAAGTATTGGAGTTTCAGCTTCAGCATCAGTCCTTCCAATGAATATTCAGGACTGATTTCCTTTAGGATTGACTGGTTGGATCTCCTTGTAGTCAAAGGGACTCTCAAGAGTCTTCTCCAACACCACAGTTCAAAAGCATCAGTTCTTCAGTGCTCAGCTTTCTTATGGTCCAACTCTCACATCCTTACATGACTACGGGAAAAACCATGGCTTTGACTAGATGAACAATTGTTGGCAAAGTAATGTCTCTGCTTTTTGATATGCTGTCTAGGTTCGTCATAACATTTCTTCCAAGGAGCAAGAGCCTTTTAATTTCATGGCTGCAGTCACCATCTGCAGTGATCTTGGAGCCCAAGAAAATAAAGTCTGGTGCTATTTCCGTGTTTCTCCACTCTATTTGCCATGAAATGATGGGACAGGATGCCATGATCTTATTTTCTGAATGCTGAGTTTTAAGCCAGCTTTTTCACTCTTTTCCTTCACTTTCATCAAGAGGCTCTTTAGTTCTTCTTAACTTTCTGCCATAAGGGTTGTGTCATCTCTGTATCTGAGGTTACTGATATTTCTCCAGCAACCTTGTTTCCAGCTTGTGCTTCATCCTGCCCAGCATTTCACATGATGTACTCTACATATAAGCTAAATAAGCAGTTGACAACATACAGCCTTGACGTACTCCTTTCCCAACTGGGAACCACTGTTCCATGTCCGGTTCTAACTGTTGCTTCTTTACCTGCATACAGGTTTCTCAGGGGGCAGGTAAGGTGGCCTGGTATTTCCATTTCTTGAAGAGTTTTCCAGTTTGTTGTGATCCACACAACAATTCTTCAGTCAAAGACTTTGGCATAGTCAATAAAGCAGAAACAGATGTTTTTCTGGAACTCTCTTGCTTTTAAGATGATCCAACAGATGTTGGCAATTTGATCTCTGGTTCCTCTGTCTAAATCCAATTTGAACATCTGGAAGTTCTCGGTTCATGTACTGCTGAAGCCTCACTTGGAGAATTTTGAGCATTACTTTGCTAGCATGCAAAATGAGTGCAGTTGTCCAGTACTTTGAACACTCTTTGGCACTGCCTTACTTTGGGATTGGAATGAAAACTGACCTACCTATTCCTGTCCTGTGGCTCTTTTCCAAATTTGCTGACATATTGAGTGCAGCACTTTAACAGCATCATCTTTTAGGATTTGAAATACAAACTGTCTAATGGGCCTTAAGGCAGAAAGCAAAGAGGAACTAAAGAGCCTCTTGAGGAGGGTGAAGGAGGAGAGTGAAAAATCTGGCTTAAAACTCAAGATTCAAAAAACTAACATCATGATATCCAGTCCCATCACTTCATCAAACAGATAGGGAAACAATGAAAACAGTAACAGACTGTATTTTCTTGGGCTCCAAAATCACTCAGATGGTGACTGCAGACATGAAATTAAAAGACACTTGCTCCTTGGAAGGACTTCCCAGGTGGCTCAAGTGGTAAAGAACCCACTTGCCAATGGAGGAGACATAAAAGATGTGGGTTCAATCCCTGTATTGGGAAGATCACCTGGAGCAGGGCATGGCAACTCACTCCAGTTTTCTTGCCTGGAGAATCCCTTAGACAGAGAAGCCTGGTGGATTATGGCCCATAGGGTCACAAAGAGTCAGACATGACTAAAGCAACTTAGCGTGCACGCACACTCCTTAGAAGGAAAGCTATGACAAACCCAGACAGCATATTGAAAAGCAGAGACATTGTTTTGCCAACAAAGGTCTCATCTAGTCAAGCTATGGTTTTTCCAGTAGTCATATAAGGATGTGAGAGTTGGACCATAAAGAAAGCTGAGCACTGAAGAACTGATACTTTTAAACTATGTTGTCAGAGAAGACTCTAGGGAGTCCCTTGGACAGCAAGGAGATCCAACCAGTCAATCCTAGAGGAAATCAGTCCTGAATATTCATTGGAAGGACTGATGCTGAAGCTGAAACTCCAATACTTTGGCCACCTGATGAGAAGAACTGACTCATTTGAAAAGACCCTGATGCTGAGAAAGATTGAAGGCGAGAGGAGAAGGGGATGATAGAGGATGAGATGGTTGGATGGCATCACTGACTCCATGGACATGGAGTTTGAACAAGCTCCAGGAGTTAGTGACAGACAGGGAGGCCTGGCATGCTCCAGTTTGTGGGGTCACAAAGAGTTGGACACAACTGAGGTACTGAACTGAACTTAATGGNTCTTTTCCAAATTTGCTGACATATTGAGTGCAGCACTTTAACAGCATCATCTTTTAGGATTTGAAATACAAACTGTCTAATGGGCCTTAAGGCAGAAAGCAAAGAGGAACTAAAGAGCCTCTTGAGGAGGGTGAAGGAGGAGAGTGAAAAATCTGGCTTAAAACTCAAGATTCAAAAAACTAACATCATGATATCCAGTCCCATCACTTCATCAAACAGATAGGGAAACAATGAAAACAGTAACAGACTGTATTTTCTTGGGCTCCAAAATCACTCAGATGGTGACTGCAGACATGAAATTAAAAGACACTTGCTCCTTGGAAGGACTTCCCAGGTGGCTCAAGTGGTAAAGAACCCACTTGCCAATGGAGGAGACATAAAAGATGTGGGTTCAATCCCTGTATTGGGAAGATCACCTGGAGCAGGGCATGGCAACTCACTCCAGTTTTCTTGCCTGGAGAATCCCTTAGACAGAGAAGCCTGGTGGATTATGGCCCATAGGGTCACAAAGAGTCAGACATGACTAAAGCAACTTAGCGTGCACGCACACTCCTTAGAAGGAAAGCTATGACAAACCCAGACAGCATATTGAAAAGCAGAGACATTGTTTTGCCAACAAAGGTCTCATCTAGTCAAGCTATGGTTTTTCCAGTAGTCATATAAGGATGTGAGAGTTGGACCATAAAGAAAGCTGAGCACTGAAGAACTGATACTTTTAAACTATGTTGTCAGAGAAGACTCTAGGGAGTCCCTTGGACAGCAAGGAGATCCAACCAGTCAATCCTAGAGGAAATCAGTCCTGAATATTCATTGGAAGGACTGATGCTGAAGCTGAAACTCCAATACTTTGGCCACCTGATGAGAAGAACTGACTCATTTGAAAAGACCCTGATGCTGAGAAAGATTGAAGGCGAGAGGAGAAGGGGATGATAGAGGATGAGATGGTTGGATGGCATCACTGACTCCATGGACATGGAGTTTGAACAAGCTCCAGGAGTTAGTGACAGACAGGGAGGCCTGGCATGCTCCAGTTTGTGGGGTCACAAAGAGTTGGACACAACTGAGGTACTGAACTGAACTTAATGGGCCAATAAAATAATTTGTGAGAAAATTGTAGCCACAGCTTTCCTGAAACACTGCAAGGTAATTTTTAGAAATGATAATCCATGAAAGGAATTACTCCATCTAAGATGTCAGGTTTTGAGTATTTAACTTTCTATCACTGACAATAAAGAAGACTCATACGCAGAGATTGACAAAAATCTAGAAACACTTTCTTTATCCTTAAAGCCTTTTACTATGTCTGATTAATCTTTGTTTCCTTAATACAGCCCTGATATAGCCAATGCTCAATCCTTATCAAATTTCATGTGTTGAAATAGAAACAAAAATTTCATAATTCAAATGGCAATACAGATAATCCAGTCTTCATGTCCATCTATCCTTTGTAGTTTGTAAACATTAACATCAACTTGGAGTATTTCTTAAGAGTTCCTAATTTTCACTGTATAGAAAAGTTCCCAAACTTCCACAAAAATGTGTATCCTCTCAGCTGAAAGTCAACTTCTGAGTTCAACTCCTCTTGAAATAGATCAATTCCTATTACCTAAATCTTCTGATATAAAAACTTAAAACAAAGATGTGCAGGCTTCAAGAAATAGAGGGTAAGAAACTGATACGAGGTCAGAAAGGTAACTGAAGAACATGATCTAATACTAGTGACTGCTGTACAAGTATCAATCAACCTACTTGAAAGGGCTGAGTCCAGCCTCAGAGAGGGGTATTCTTTTTTTGTTTGTTTGTTTGGGAGGGGAATTCTTGCAGTAGCTACCCTTGTACATTTGCTTCTAAAACTGACAGCATTGCATTAGATTCCCAGAGCTGCCATTTAATCCTTAAAAATAGGTAATGTATTAATTAATATTTTATAATCTACTTTTAAATGATAGAAGTGACTTTAACTACTTTCAGTAGTAATCATCCTTCTATTTTAAAAATGTCAAGTTTATTACCTGTTGAATTCCCACTGCATAAGTTTTCAAAAAGAATTCAGAAAATTCGAAGTATTCTTTTGTGACATTTCCTGGGCTTCCATATCTTGAAACACAAAGAGAAAACGTTTAAATATTGAGAATTTTGTAAACAAAACATGCTCATTAGTTTAAATACTTTTTGATAGATACATTCCATTGGGGCAGAAAACTAACATTTTCACTTTTATTTAAAAGCCCCGAAATGAAATTATGACAAGCAGCACTTAGACTCCAGGCCATACTTAAAATTTCAGACAGAAATATCATCTCTCCATCCTTTTTTCCAGAGACTAGAAAGACCCAGCGGAAACCGTTCACCTCATTATGATCTCAAAGCCTATGATCACAGTGAAGCCTGCTTTAAAACAAGCACAGGATAACTTTTTGCCCTCTAAAGAAAAATCATCAAACAGCATACAGCATTGAGGGGACCTATTCAATTTTATTATATCCAATACTGAGATACCAACCACAGATGGTAAATCTAATAACCAGAATTACCGTTCAAAGAGTCGAGCTACAATGTGTAGTGCCCACTTCTTACATTTCCACCAGACTAGTTCTGGTCTATCATCCTCATCAATCTGCAGAGTCTCCTAGGAGGACAAAACACCCAGATAAAACTCCTACAATGAAAGGGTTTATGTGACTAACAAAGGCAGAATAAATGTTGATATAAATTAAGCAATATTAAATATGAATTCAGATTGCCATACAAATGCAAGTTCTTACTTTACAGATTGCTAGGTAGGAATTAAACAAGCAAAACTTCAACTAACTAGTGCTATTGTTCACATTTATCTCCTATCTTTAAAAGGCCAAATAAGTAGAAAACAAAATACAAAACATCACATCCCTCAAGGAAACTCTCTGGGATACCAAAAAGTTCTATATCTTGATCTGGGAGACAGTAACACAAGTGTCAGTCTGTCAAAATTCACTGAACTGTTCATTAATTTCTGTGCATTAATGTGTATAAACTAAACCTCAGCATAACTTGTCCCAAGATATAGACAAAGGAAGGAATATTGAGACATATGGAGACAAACTCAAAATTTTAAATATTTTATAATTTTTATAATTTTTAATTTTTAATATATTTTATGTTTACTATATTTAATATAATTATATATTTTTTAATTTTAATATATTGTAAATTAGTTAACCTGATTAGTTATCTGAGTTAATCTGATAAGTGAAATATAGTATCACATTTATTGCAGATAAAAATAAGACATCTTTCACCTATAAACTTAGAATTTAACAAAACAGTATCAGTCACTGTTTATTAAAGTATAAGCCAATACACTGTTTCTAGAAAGCTGTTTTCAAGATCTGTCAAAATAGAAAAGTATAGCCATTACTTTCTACTAACTTTTAATAAACTATAATCTATAAAAATACTGAATCACTATGCCAAACACCTGAAACTAATATAAGATTGTGAATCAACTCTACTTCAATTAATTAATTTACAAATTAGCTAAAGATCTGTCAAAGCCTTAACACAGCAAGGAAGTTATCCAGACAAAATAATCATGTATGTGCATAGAGATCTAACTACATCCTATCGTTAAACCTATAACAAGCTAAATATCTAGCAAATGAAGCATTAAGCAAAAATGTACCATAGAAAAAAATTCAAAATCGTCCAAAATATTTTTAAGAAATTTTAAGTGAAAATTAATATCAAAACAGTACCCACTCCAGTATTCTTGCCTGGGAAATCCCATGGACAGAGAAGCCTGGTGGACTACAGTCCATGGGTCACAAGAGTCAGACATGACTGAGCACACACACATGCAACCAACGATCTATATGTACCATTCTTACACATATAATAAAATATAACTGCTCTTCCTGACAGATTTCATTAATGCTTCTTTTTCTGTATACCCTTTTTAATCACTTTTTAATAGGATTTTGTCAGTATAGCCTTTTTAATCACTTCTTCCTATCAAGATTTTATAGAATAGTATTTTCTGTAGGAAAAAATATGTTGTATATGAATGCAGAGAAAAAAGAGAATGATTATCAAGTTTTAAAAATGGCTATCTATTTTTAGTAGGATTAAAGTTATTTTATTAATTTTGTTTATCTGAATTTTCTATAGCTGAGTATGTATCATAAATTATTTTTATTATAGTAAAGTAATTTTTTTTTCCCAAATAGCAGTCTGGGATAATAATCAGTCTACCATAAATAACCCAAATCCAACTTTTCCCAATTCTTCTTAGAAACAGAAACCCTTTCTTACAGGAGGAACAGTCCTGTCAATAATAGTTCGGAAGATCTCCATCCACGCTGTCATGGTTTGGTTATTCACCAGCTGAAGAGGCAATGCATACTGAAAACAAAGGACAACAATATCAGACAATAATTCCTCCCCTCTAAAAAATCTGCAACTCATCTATATAGAAAGGTTGAAATACATGGAACAGCTAACACTTGACCATGAAAATAGTAATTTCAGATGATTCAACCTAAAATTTAACTTAAAACAGCTCTATAAGTTGTAAGTTACAGTGTGTAAGTTAAAGAGTTACAGTGTGTAAGTTATAGAGTTACCGTGTGTAAGTTAAATTTTTTTAATCTAGAAAATATACATGCTATAAATTATTTCTCTGAGCTCCTCCTTTTTTTTCAGCCATGCTGTGCATCATCCGGGATTTTAGTTCCCCAACTAGGGATCAAACCCATGCCCTCTGCATTGGGAGCATGGAGTGTTAACCACTGGACCTCCAACGAAATCCCTGGTACATTTTTAAGTAAAAACTAATAAAAATAATACAGAAAGAGGTCATTTATTCAGCATGAGACTCTAGATAAGTGATTTTTTACCATTTACCACTTTGGGTGTCAAACTTAATCTTTCCAGCTTTCTTGAGACAGAATCAATATATAACACTATGTAAGTTTAAGGTACACAACATGATCATTTGATACACATATATATTGTTAAATTACTTATACAACAACGTTAGTCAATACTTCCATTACCTCATATAATTATCTTTATATTTTTGAAATGTAGTTCATTTAAAATATTATATTATTTTCAGGTATACAAGTGACTTCACTATTTTTATAGACATATTCCATTTAAAGTTATTACAAAATAATGGCTATATTTCACTGTACAATACATTGTTGTTACTCATTTATTTTATACACAGTAGTTAATATCTCTTAATCCCATATGCATCTTGACCCTCCTCACTTCCCTCTCCTGTTAATCACTAGTTTATTCTCTGTATCTATGTATCTGTTTCTGTTTTGTTACAAACACTTGTTTATTTTTTAGATTCCACATATAAGTGATAACAGTATTTGTGTTTCTTTGCCTGACATTTCACTAAGTGTAAAACACTCTTGGTCCATCCACATTGCTGCAAATGGCAGAATTTAATTCTTTTTATGGCTGAGTAATATTCCATTGTATGTATATGCATGTACATAAACATACAACATCTTCATTCATTAATCTATTGATGGACAGTTAAGTTGCTTCCATAATACGGTTATTGTGAATAATACTCTTACGAACACTGGGGTGTATATATCTTTTGAATTAGTGTTTTCATTTTTTCCAGATATATACCTAGCAGTAGAATTGCTGACCATATGGTAGTCCTATTTTTTGTTCTTTGAGGAAATGCCATACAGTTTTTCATAATGGCTATACCAATTTACATCCCCACTAACAGTGTATGAAGATTCCCCTTTCTCCACATCCTTGTCAACATTTGTTATTTGAAGATTTTTTCATGATAGGTATTCTGAAATGAGGTGGTATCTCATTATGGCTTTGATTTACATTTCTCTGGTGATAAGCAATGTTGAGCATCTTTTTAAGTGCTTGTTGACTATCTATATTTCTTGTTTGGATAAATGTCTATTCAAGTCTTCTGCCCATTTTTTAATTGGGTTTTTGTTGTTATTGTTATTGAGCTATATGAGCTATTTATATATTTTGGATATTAACCCCTTATTGCTAATATCATTTGCAAATATCTTCTCCCATTTAGCAGGCTGTCTTTTTGTTTTGTCAATGGTTTCCTCTGCTGTGCAAAAGCTTTTAAGCTTAATTAGGTCCCATTTGTTTTTATTTCCTTGTCTTAGGAAACAAATCCAAAAAAATATTGCTATGATTTATGTCAAAATGTGCTACCTGTTTTCTCTTTTAGTTTTATGGTTTCCAGGTCTCACATTTAGATTTTTAATCCGTTTTGACTTCATTTTTGTATATGATACAAGGAAATGTCCTCATTCATTTACATATGACTGTCCAGTTTTCCCAACACCACTTACTAAAGGGACTGTCTTTTCTCCACTGTATATTCTTGCTTCCTTTGTTGTGGATTAACTGACTATATGTGCATGGGTTTACTTCTGAGTTCTCTGCTCTGTTCCACTGATCTATAAGCTTGTTTTTGTGCCAGTATGATACTGCTTTGATCACTGTGTATTTGTAGTGTAGTCTGAAGTCAGGGAGTGTGATATCTCCAAGTTTGTTCTTTTTTCTCAAGGTTGCTTTGGCAATTCAGGGTTTTTGGTAAATTATCTGTCCTACTTCTGTGAAAAATATTATCAATATTTTGATAGAGATTTCAGTAAATCTATAGACTGCTTTGGATAGTATGGACATTTTAACAATATTACTTATTCCAATCCAAGAACATAAAATATCTTTCCACTTCTTTGTACTGTTTTCAAACTCCTTCATCAATATTTATAACTTGCAGAATATAGGTCTTTTACATCCTTGGATAAGTTTATTCCAAGGCATTTTATTATTTCTGAAGCAGTTGTAAATAGGGATGTTTCCTTAATTTCTCCTCCCATAATTATCTTTTTGTGATGCAAACTCGTTTTAATGATAATGAAAATCTTTCCTTCAAGAAACACTTTTTTCAATTAATTTTGTCTACACTGTGGCATGATATCACAGTCCACTACACTATATTGCAGTGTACAACTCCCCTCCCTACTACACCTTGAGCTACAGATGAGGCTTAGCACCTCAGCATCCATGCATTCCAAAACCTGCTACATGCTAAGGATAGAATAAGTAAAGCTTCATTCTAATTGAGGGGGGAGAAACATTTAAATAAGAAATTACAATATGGTGTGATAAACAGAACAGATAAAAGCATTACAATGTTGATAAGAGCACCCATGAGGACCATGTAACACAGCCTGCTAATAGAAGAGACAACTTCTCTGGAAGAAGTGATAGAGAAGGAGCACAAATGGACCAGGGCAGAAAGGGGAAGGAGGGTGCTCCAGGCTGCACGGTGCCTTAGAGGCTCAGCAGTGACAAGAGGACGTGACCTGTTCATGAAGCTAAAAGAATTTCCATATGGCTGGAGTGTAAAGAACAAAGCTAAAGCTAAATATAGCATAAGATGAGATGAGAGATGAAAGGTTTTATAGGCCAGGTGAGTTGGTCAGTCAGTTGGTTTTAAGACGGAGCAAAGAGGAAGAGCAGGCTCAGGGTTAGGGGGAAGATAATAATAAGTTCACTTCTGGACAAATGAGTTCTGAAATATGCATGAAATATTCAAGAGCCCTGTACACAATAAATATTTAATAAATGCTTACACAAAATCAATTTCATTATATCATACTTTTTATAACAAAATTTTTTCTGCCTTTTCCTTTATAGACAATCATTCTTTACTTACATAAACACTGGAACTATGCCACTTAAAGCCTTCTAAATTTTTGCTTCCAGGATTCCTCACTGAAGAATATTACTATATCAGCACATAATAAATTACTGAAATGGTTTAAATGATGAGGGTTTTTTTCCCGGATTTTTTAGGTTTTTAGCACATACATGTTAAGAAAAAAAAATTAGATTTTTCTCTCTTAGCAAACCAAGTTGAAGTAGAGACTTTAAGAAAACTATTTCATCATCCTCTGTCTTACAGTTCCTGGCTATGCTTCTCCCAGTGGGAAAGGGAAGTCTGGCTCTGAATAAATGAGATATTACTATGTCTAATGGCAAGACATCTCACTGAATAAAAAATATTTGCCCCAAAGTGATGCTCCTGAGAAAGATTTCTGAACAGAAAAACAAAAGCATCATACATCTTCCTAGTTTATTACTTTTTAAAAAAGGAAAAACAGGTGAAGGAATATGTTTTCTTAGTATTCTAGTTTCTTCTCTTTTCTCAGAGGTGCCTCCTTTCCCCTCCCCACTCCCCCGAAAAAGGCAAAGCTGAAAAAAACACAAATATCCTCCCTGAACTGTCTCTATTAAAAGTTTAAAAGGTGAGGCTAAAAATATAAATCCTTATTAAAGTGAAATATTCTAGAACAATATAAAAGTACTTTAGTCAGATAGAAGCCAAGAACAAAACCAAACTATCCTGACTCTCGAGCTTGATGAAACTACCCTCTTGCCATGACTAAGTTAACAAGAAAGCATGAAATAAAGCTTTAATCCATTCATCACTCAAACAGTTTAAACTGACAGCAATTGTTCTTTCTCCACCCAGATCTAAATATCTTACCCAAGCCTTTTAAGGATTAAATTTTAAATATTTTTATATTTAAAACATTCCATATTAATGTTCATTATAGCTTTCAACTAAGAAAAAGGAAATTTTTAAATGAAGGTAAATGAGTCACTCAATCTCATTTGTTAGCTTTAAACTGGGTCAAAAGCAAACAAACTACCATCAATATGATTTCTCAATAAAAAAAGAACTCTCTTCTTTTCCTTTCTCTTCTCCTATAATCATAACTAACCTACAGGCAGAATGCTATGGACAGATTAGTCAAATCATCGGGTTTTAGGACAGTTAACTGCCTTGTTTCTTCCATACTCAGACTTCAGACACTGGGGTGAAAGACATATGGCCACTGAATCTCAGCTCTGCCACTCAGATAACCCTGGACAATTAAGTTGACCTCTCTAAGTCTGTTCTCTCATAGGATTTTTTTTTTTTTTTAAGAAATACATGTGAGAATATATAATATGTAATTTTCAACAATAAACAATAACTGACAGTTACTGAGCACTTTCGATGTGCCAGGCAGAAATACATGGCATCAAATTTGTCTTCTGCTATAGAAACTTACCTGCACAAGTGCATAAAAGATTTTCAGAATCTGTTTCTGTATTAATACAGAATAATGTGAGGAATCAGGAAGGAGCTGCATGATTTGTTGCTGAATACGAGGCAGAAATATCTGCATTGCTGCTATAAGGGGTTCTCTTTCCTCTGCTTTCTTGTATCTACATGAGCAAAGACAAAACAAGAGAACAATAATTTCTACCCTCCACAAAAGAGCTACAAGCAATGAATGAAAAACAGTATTTCTAAACTATATAAAACTAAAACAATAACTTTCCAAACACTGTATTACATTTCACTTTGGATTGTTAGAATAAACCTGAGACAAACTTTAAAAGAGCACATCCCTGTTTCAGGCAGAATACCTAAAATCTTTTTAGAAAGAGTTGGACTAATTCAAAATAATCAAAAACAGCTTTGCAACTTTTCTAAATCAATTTTTCTAGTACTTAGATTAATTTTCACCATACCACAATTCTTGCCACAAAATACAGGCTGATATGCCAGCTTAAATAGATATTCCTATTATATAACAAATAATGGTGGAAAAAAACAGTTGTCTATACCGTATATTGAGAAGTTAAAATCGTTTACAAATTTATGTGCTCTTAGATCACTTTAATAGGTATAAGTCTAAAATATCCTCTAAAAATCATTTTAAAAGGAGGACTACAGAACTTTGTATGCAGGAGCAGCAATTTGAAACTAGAAAGCAATGCTATTAAACGTGACACTAGTCCCACACTTTCCAAGCAATTCTTATAGAAACAAAACTCATTAGCAAAGAAACGTGAACATTTTCTACCTTGCATCCAAAAAGGTAAATGTTTGGTTTACTTAATAATGTGCTCACTTGAAGACAAATGTTAAGGTACCTCTCCATCAAAATTTCCAAGGAAAGCTGTTAAATAAATGGTCCTCTGAAACTAACAAATAAGTTTGAGAAGCACTGCCTGAAAGATTAACACATTAGCAGGTTAAAGATTCTTTGAAAAACTGTAGTAAATTACCACATTTGTGTTTAATCCAACACTTCCCAAACTAACCTGATTCTGCACAACACCCACAGCAGACCCCTCTATGCAATGTAATTCTTTCTAAGTAACACAAGGCTGGTATCTTCAGCCAAGAGAAATCAACTTACTCATATGTCTTCACCAGTTGATATAGACATAACAAACTGCCAAGCCAGCTTCCACTGCTCTGTGATTGCAAGTAATAGTCTATCTTGTCGACTACCGCTGGCCAGTGACCAGGGAAATCGTATTTAATGATGGCACGGAGACACATTGTTAACTGGACTCTATAAGGTGGGGGGAAAAAAGTCCACAATCTAAGTAGTTATAAATATCAGGCTTCAAAGACCTCTAGTACTGTACACAAAAGCACTTTGATTCCTATTTATCTACATTATATAGTTATTTATCCAGGGTGATAAGAAAAAGAGTGGTCCTATTAAAAAAACACCTCCTCAGTAACTCAAACTTACTGAAAATAAACAGAATGAGTGACTGCCTAAAATGTATCAAATCTTTCAAATGGTCTTACCCTAGAGATAAGCTTTGTAAAAAAAAATAATAAATTCATAAAAAAGCCTCCAAAAAACAAAAGACAGTGAATCAACCCCAGCTCTTATAAAATTTCCCACCTTGTCATATTTTGTATTTTGGTTATCATATCCTACAGGGAAACAAAACAAAAAATATTTTATTATTTCAACTAGACAAACTTAACCTAAAAATGGTCACAGTAAGTAAAATGGAAGCCTACATAACAGTGGGAAGCATCTCCGTGAGCCAAAGTCTGGAATCAGTCATCGGCAATTCCAGCCACGGAGTATTTTGCACCTATCAAAGCTTCCTTAGATCCTAAATTTTATACAAAGTACCAAGTACTAGCTGGAAATTCCTGAAGGGGAATGTTAAGAGCTTTTTCCAAAGAAACATAGGAAAAAATCAACAGGCAAGACATTAAATAGAAAAAAAAAAGAAGAAATATCTTCAATAAAACCACGAAGTTAAGTGATAAAAGATGTGATCTCATAACACTTAGGTCAGTAATCATTTCCTCAACTGGATCCCAGTCACAACTGAAAAGAAAGTGAGGGAAAAAATTTCTCTCCTACAAACTCAGTGTGTCCTTACATGGTCACTTGCAAATGGTCAGAAAGTGAATCGAGATAATTAGGATTCCACTATGCCAAGAAAAAGATACGTGTTCAGTTCAACAGCCAATAACTTGAATTCATTGAAATGAAACAAACAAAATAATGCCTTTTCCTTGTGTCTCCAAATCTATCTGCAAAAGATCCTTTGCAGTACTTTTAAATAAACTTTGAGAATATTTATTTAAGAGTGGTTACAGTTAAGCCTTCAGGACATAAAAGAAGCAAAGCCACAAAGAACTGTCTCATAATAAAGACAAAGATAACCTCCTATGCCACCAGCAGCTGTTCCTAAACAACCAATAGATCATATCTGTATTCAATAAAAATGAAAAGTTTCATTTTTTAAATTTCATCTTCAGGTTGACTGTCTTAATCCTTTCTCATTCCAAGCCAAGCAAAGGATGTCTATGAACAGCCATCCTTTCATATATTACTATGTAGAAGCATTGCTTGCAAGATTCAGAGAGATTTAAAATGTCAAGATTTTGCCAAGAAATGGACACATGATGGTACCACAGGGAAGCCAGTGCCAGACGGTCATGTGGGCAACCAACAAGAATAAAGACTATTTTCTTTCATCAGTACAACTCCTTTCTCCTCTTAATGAAACAACTGCACAAAGAGGAGTTCAATGCTTGTCACACTCAGGGATAAAGTTATATCTAATCTTTTGAAGTTAATTTCATTTCCCTACCTCGGATTCATCTGTTTCCCTCCTGCCTTTTCTAAAGAAACCTAATCACTCTCTCATGTTGAAAAGAATTTGTTTTTTCTATTTTAAGACTGCATAATTTTTTTGACTCTATAGTTGTGCTATCCAATAAGGGCAGCCACCAGTTATATAATTAAATTAGAAATTCAGTTCCTCAGGTACACTAGCCATATTTCAAGTACTCCACTGGCTTCTATGCCACATGACTAAGGATCAGACAGTATGGATACAGAAGATTTCCATCACTGTAGAAAGTCGACTGGACTCTACAGCAGCTAATCTAAATTTAAAAAACCAGAGACACTTCTAGTTTATACTTTCTCGATCCTATCTTCTTCAAAGGAACAGATGCTCAACTCACAAAAATGAATAAAAAGACAAGTAGAGTATTACAAAAGTGGTAAGTTAAAACCCCCAGAAGTCAATTTCCCTGATATCAGGGAAAAGAAAAGCAAATAGTGAAAAGTCAAAGGCTCTAACTGAGAACATAGATTATTTACATACAGGGATCTACACAACAATTTTAGTTACATGTTTGCTTTAACTCTTTCTGTGGCTACTGATAGCAACTAAATCCTTTCCAAAATATTTTGAGGAAGGGACTTTCTAGTGGTCCAATGGTTAAGATTCCTCCTTTCCCACTGCAGCGGGCATGGGTTTGATCCTTGGTTGGGGAACTAAGATCCCACATGCCACATGATGCAGCCAAAAAAAAAAAAATATATATATATATATAAGCAAAGAATTACAAATGCAAAAACAAATAATTAAAACTGTATTGCGTGACCATCTTCATTACTTTGTATCTCTTTTAAAAAGCAAACTTGAGGCTGATGATTAAACTAATCTCCCCATCCACATAGTCTGTGCTTCCCACAAAGTACACAGATAAAGTATAATGTACCTCACTAAATCTGGAGACCGAATTATTCCTTCCACAATATTATCACGTATTTGCTGGCGATCGTTTTCATGAATGTTGAATGGAAATACTGCTTCTCCGGGCGGAGGTTCTCGGTCCGGCCAGTACTGTGTTACCATGTTCTTCAAGTAAATGGCAGCTAAATTAGAGGAAAAATAAAAGTTAATGTAGCAATATTGAAAAGATGGCTTTCATTTAGACTTGCACAGCATGAAAGGCTAAACCCTTCAATGCTAAATATGACACCCAGCAAAAATGGAAAATTTTATAAATAGCCAAATGGAGAAGGGAAAATGAATAAGAATTTAAAGTTTCTCTTTAGCTAGTAAAGTAAATCTAAGCAGAAAGCACCTCATTAAATAAAGCTCCAGAGCTTACATGACAGAAAAATGACCTAGGAACTCAAGTATGTACCTATATACTAAATACAAAATGGTCTAAATGCAACTCTACTAAAAAAGTTTCAGATCATGAACGTCATACTGTTCATAATGTCCAATACTGAACTGACAACAGGTGAAATTCTACAGCCCTTCACATAGATTGCCTTTGCTGTCTTTGTTTCACTGGGCATTATTATCCCACACTACCATTTTGAAATTTGTATGCTTTTTATAGTATTGGTAATTATTATCTAACCCTTCGGAAATATTTGCCACTTGCAAATATAACAATAGAGAAAAGAACATTAGCTTTCAAATATTTTTGGAAAATCTCAGGAAATCTCTTATCTGTTTATTTCTATCAAAGTACAATTATCAGTGATTTGGTTCCTATTTTTTTCAATAACCTTCAACATTTAACAGNTATTTTGAGGAAGGGACTTTCTAGTGGTCCAATGGTTAAGATTCCTCCTTTCCCACTGCAGCGGGCATGGGTTTGATCCTTGGTTGGGGAACTAAGATCCCACATGCCACATGATGCAGCCAAAAAAAAAAAAATATATATATATATATAAGCAAAGAATTACAAATGCAAAAACAAATAATTAAAACTGTATTGCGTGACCATCTTCATTACTTTGTATCTCTTTTAAAAAGCAAACTTGAGGCTGATGATTAAACTAATCTCCCCATCCACATAGTCTGTGCTTCCCACAAAGTACACAGATAAAGTATAATGTACCTCACTAAATCTGGAGACCGAATTATTCCTTCCACAATATTATCACGTATTTGCTGGCGATCGTTTTCATGAATGTTGAATGGAAATACTGCTTCTCCGGGCGGAGGTTCTCGGTCCGGCCAGTACTGTGTTACCATGTTCTTCAAGTAAATGGCAGCTAAATTAGAGGAAAAATAAAAGTTAATGTAGCAATATTGAAAAGATGGCTTTCATTTAGACTTGCACAGCATGAAAGGCTAAACCCTTCAATGCTAAATATGACACCCAGCAAAAATGGAAAATTTTATAAATAGCCAAATGGAGAAGGGAAAATGAATAAGAATTTAAAGTTTCTCTTTAGCTAGTAAAGTAAATCTAAGCAGAAAGCACCTCATTAAATAAAGCTCCAGAGCTTACATGACAGAAAAATGACCTAGGAACTCAAGTATGTACCTATATACTAAATACAAAATGGTCTAAATGCAACTCTACTAAAAAAGTTTCAGATCATGAACGTCATACTGTTCATAATGTCCAATACTGAACTGACAACAGGTGAAATTCTACAGCCCTTCACATAGATTGCCTTTGCTGTCTTTGTTTCACTGGGCATTATTATCCCACACTACCATTTTGAAATTTGTATGCTTTTTATAGTATTGGTAATTATTATCTAACCCTTCGGAAATATTTGCCACTTGCAAATATAACAATAGAGAAAAGAACATTAGCTTTCAAATATTTTTGGAAAATCTCAGGAAATCTCTTATCTGTTTATTTCTATCAAAGTACAATTATCAGTGATTTGGTTCCTATTTTTTTCAATAACCTTCAACATTTAACAGGGAGAAGGCAATGGCAACCCACTCCAGTACTCTTGGCTGGAAAATCCCATGGACGGAGGAGCCTGGTAGGCTGCTGTCTATGGGGTCGCACAGAGTCGGACATGACTGAAGCGACTTAACAGCAACAGCAGTAACATTTAACAAAAGACTTCTGAAAGAAGCTAATATACTGCTACAGAGTTCTGACAGGTAATGCAAAGCTTTCTCACCAACCCAGCTGACCACTGGGAATACATGTTTTTATAATGTCATATTCTTACCTATACATAAAATATAAAAATAAAGAGAGATCACCTGCAAAGCATTATAACTGTCTTCCCTTAAGTTTCTCCTCTCCCTTCTTCCCCACTCCTCCCTTCATCTCAATTTTAACATAAGCTAAACTGGCTCATAAAAGCATTATACCACAAAGACTAAACCAAAACGTGTTCCACATTGGATGTAATACAACAGAAATCCAGTGAAATTATGAACCTGGTATCCTATAAGCTCCTCTTTCATTAGTTTTCATTCAACAAAGGTCTGAAATGGACAATTTCACCTAAGACTTTCATTTTTTAGAATAAAAACAAAAATTATTTGAGACAGTGAAAGAAAGAGGGAAAGGGAGAAAGTGGGGGTCAGGTGGGGGGTGGAAAGGGAGAGAAAAGGGAAGGGAGGGAGGCAGGAGAGAGAGAGAGAGAGAAATGTGTCTATGTGTGAGAGTTTGGGTTTTTGTCTTTTTTTAAGTCAGATCACACAGGCTCTGGACTAAGTACCATCATTTACCCCAGTATACTTATTTTATTATGTAACCGTCATCGGCAATAAAAATACACAAACTGTTGGAAAAAATGAATAAATGATCTAAGAATATGGTCCAACCTGTCAGCAGTTCACACTGATTTCATGAGATTAATCTTTGCAAAAAGAAAAATCACAATGCCATTTTAATCCCTACAGAACTAGTCTTGAAAATAAAAAGCAACTTTCAGACAGCAAAGATACAGACATGGTAAAATCATGGACTTATTCATAATTTATTCATTAAATGCTATTAATTTTATAGCTAAAAATATTTTTATTCTGGGACACCACAAGAGATGGACTATATAAAAGACACTGACAAACTGTATAGGTTGCAAGAAACATGCAGTTAGTTAAAATATAATCATGGATTACTAAAGATAATAAAGGGAAAATACCAAAAATAACTGAAACTCTACCAATAATCTAAAAATATCCCTTTAATCATTTAATTCAAATGTCTATCTAACCATATGCCAGAGCTAAGTAAAAACAAATATCTTAATTCATTCATAAAGAAATTAAGTATTAAAATTTGTTTTTCTGCAAAAATAACTTCAGCATCTTAAGTCCGAAATTGACTTTAAAACATACACGCATTTCTCCCCTTTTGAAACACAATGAATCATCAGGTACGCTCTATGTTCTGGACCCTGAGCCACCACCACCACACAGATCAACTGGGTTCTATAATATCAAAGTGGAAAGGAGGCAATCAAACTTAGTGAAGCGGAATGCTATGCTTTTTGAGTTGATATTTCTGAGTTTTTCTATTTTTCATAGTCATTTGGTAGTCCTTCTCCCCTTCTCTCTCTTGTATTAATCTGTTAAAGGCTAATAAATAAGGTAAAGAAGTGTGTAAATTATATCTAAAACAAGATTAAATAGATTCTGAGTGAGAGCCATGGAGTTTCGTACAAATAAGACACATAAATTTTAACAAAAGAGAATCTTGAAGTGCTTCTGGACTAATCAAGCAACTTCCTGTTAATTTCTAGGTTCTGTAATCCAAAACACTGAAGTTACCACCTTGATAATGCTACTAAGCTTACCAATCAAAAGGGAAACAGTGGAGCAAACATCCAAATTTATCTTGTTTAGTTTGCCAATATCAAAATATTACATTTATTTCCTATTTCTTACCAGTAAAGTAATAAAGGACCCTCACTAACAAGCTTTATTGATAATAGCAAGAATATTAATTGCCCACAAGCAAAAAAAAATCAAAAACTGAATATTTCACAGAACTATGTCTTTCCACTTAATATTATAGCATAACTTTTACGAACAGGCTGATTTTTTAAAATCAAAGATCACAACATTCTGTTTTAAATGTCATGCTAAAATGATAAATTGTCGGATGGTCACCATGATTCTTGGGGTACCTTTATATTCTAATAATAGGTTAAACAGAAGAGGAAATTTATAAATGGCACTTAAATTTAGGATAGTTATAATGTAGACTTCTACACAGTATATACACAGACTGTATAATAAAATGGATGCTCTAAAGTAAAAAGTTGTCCTAATGAATTAGGACATGATCAACAACCAAGAGAAACTCTGTCCTGTTGCTAACAGATTTAAAATCTATATAAATTATAAATAAAAATTGCTTTTAAGTGCTAATTACATTTTATATTAAAACTTAACTATCTAAGTTATTAAGATTCAAAGTTGTATAGAACTGGTGAGGATATGGGAAACCCAGCATTCTAATGCACTGTTGATAGAAAAAGTAAGCAAATCCAACTTGGTGATAAGATTCAAAATTGTAAAAGTTAATATTGTTAATATCATTAACCTAGCATTTCCATTTGTTTCATCCTGTGAAAATATCTCTACTAGTATTCAGAGATATGTGTTCAAAGATGTTCATTTTAGCGTTGCCTCTAACAAAAACAATAAAAAGGGACAATAAGGGACATGCCCACCAGTATCAGAAGGCTTAAATACACTATGGCAGTTCTAATTCAAAGAAATACAGAAAGAGAGGATGGGACAAACTGATGGTAGCACTGAAATGTCTACATTACCATGTATGAAGCAGATAGCTAGTGGGAATTGCCGTATAACACAGGGGGCTCAGCCCAGTGCTCTGTAGAAGGGTGCACCGCAGAAGGGTTGGATGGTAAAGGGGTGGGAAGGAGGTTCAAGAGAATATATGTATACTTACAGGTGACTCATGTTATTGTACAGCAGAAACCAACACAACATTGTAAAACAACTATCCTCCAAACAAAAATATGTTTTTTTAAAAAGAATATATAGCAGAATGGGAGTATGGAAATCTCAGAAATATCCTTTCTCGTTTAAAAAAAAGAAATACTAAATAATTGTTACAAAGAATGAAGTATATGTATGTGCACTGACATGGAATGATCTCCCAAGGGTAAATGAAAAAAAAAAGGAAATTACAAAATAGCATGTGTAGTACAAACAGATTTTTATTACTTTTTAAAATCAGCATATCTACAGAGAAAGAAAAAGAGAACCATGCACCAAAGTTGATAGTAGCTATCTCTCGGGGTAGGTTCAAGAGCAATCTAATAATATAAATTCTGTTTTTTTGAAACAGTTGTATGTCATATAAATAAGACTTATTAATTTAATAAACTGCTTTAAGATCCTTAAAAATACTATTTCTATTGCAAAGCTTTATAGCAAATTCACAATGGCCCTATAAACACTTGGGTTATTAAAGTAAGTTCCATTTAGCAAAATGTGGTTTCAAACAGCCCTATTTTATAAAACAAACATTAAACTGAGAATTGTGATTTCAAAAAACTTACACTGAAGTCTCATAAACCTTATTAAAGTAAAAATAATTCCAGCATGAATGTTTTTCTGTAGTTTTTTCATAAGACACTTATCTTTTCCATAAGATAATTTAACCACAAAGGGATCATTTAGGAAATCATAACATATTTTTCCAAAATTTAATGATTCCCTACTTTATTCTGTTATGTTCAAGTAAAACTACTTTTATCAGCCTGTAGAGTATAATTCCATTTCTATAAAATTGTTCATCTATCCTTCTATCTGAACACATACACAGAGTAATGGACACCTAATGTTAATGATGGGTCATTTCTGAGTAATGAATGTAGGGTAATTTTTTTACTTTTTTCTGTGTATTTTTCTATATTGCCAAATTTATTTATGAGTGTCACATAATTTTTAAAAAGTCTCTTCAATCATATAAATTAGCTACTGTCATTTTATCCCCTTCACTTGAAATTATTTTCTTTCCAGGACTCTTCATGTTCCATTTTTAACCTTCTGGTTTCTAATGACCAGTTCATTTGAAAAAGAAAGAAGAACAATAAAAAAAATCATGGAACTACCCTAAGATCCACAGACCCAAAAGCAAGGTTCACATTTATAACAAAAGTTCTGCTTCCCATCATGCGGTTAGGAACACCTGTGCAAACCTTCCCCCTCCATGATCTGACACATGGAATAGAGCCAAATTCATATACACAAATTCATGATGTTAATCTACGAGTCTAAACGCAAAGCCACCAGGAATCATTAAAAATTAGGGAGATAAAGCTATTAAAACTGAATAAGCTAAGAGGAAAAATGCCAAAGTTATAGCGAGAAGGAACTGAATTAATAGCTAGAAGGGAGAAGAGGACAGAAAAAGCTATGGGAGATTTAAGAGCTCCATATGAACCTCTAAATTTCCAGGGAAAAAGAGAGTCAGTTTTCAAGCCATGAGAAATACCTCATGTATGTTTCCTATGTTTTCAAAGAAAGTAGATATTTAAAAATGAAATAAAACTCTAGTTCTAGTTTTACCCATAAATAATCTTAGAAAGGACTGAAAAAACCAACTCACCTGCCTGGCGCACTGGGAATTCCACATGCTCAGACACTATAATCCGAAGTAGGCTGGGGGCAAAATTGATAATCTTGTAAGACTGAAATTACAAAGAAATATTTTATTAAAAATAGGGCAATACAAGTAAATAACTGTCAGCACCTATTCCTGAATACATTCCTGTCCAAACAAAAGAAAAACTTTTAAAGGAAAAGAAACTCTCCAAAGCAAAATAAAGATTAGTAAAATACAAAAAAAACTTACTTAGAATAAATCGATGAATAAAAGAGTAAGAACACTTTCATGTTTTTTTAGATATATACTGTCAAAATGTTCTCCAGAAAGGGTGTAGCAATTTATGCTTCCCACAGTAGGTTATATGTTTGCCCATCTATCTAATATAGAGATTAGCATTATCATTCCTTCAAAATTTTTCATCCTTATTCATATTTTAAATTACACTTATTCTAGCTTGTATTTTTTTCCTGTCGGTTGGCTATTTGTTTTCTTCCACAAATTCTCTATTCCCCTCACTCTTCTATAAAAGGAATATTTGTTTTATTCTTAATAAATTCTAGGAGATAGTTTATGAATTTAAAAGTTCAAATTTTTGACTCATACATTGTGCTCAGTCGCTAAGACATGTCTGACTCTTTGCAACCTCACAGACTGTAGCCTGCCAGGCTCCTCTGTTAACGCAGTTTTCCAGGCGAGTGATTATACAAGTGTTTCTTTCCAGCTTATTTGTGCTTCAATTTTGTTAGTACTTTTGATGAAAAGACAACATGGGCTACAGAAAATGGAAGATCCAACAGAGAAAATGAACAATGGCTCTGCATAAGCCAGTTCAGATTGCAACCGTGTATGTACCTCAAGAGACAGGGTTGAGAGCTCTGTCACCAGTTGCCCTCTGCTGCCGGAGCATCTTTTAAACTTAGCAGTGCCCAAGTGAGCCTGCACTGATGAAGTGCCTACTGCCTGGGCCATTTCTCCCCATAGACATGTTTTACTCTGACCTACTCCTGACTTTGGCCATGCAAAAAAAGAGAGAGAGAGCAAGCAGCCTATTCCTTCTGATCAGATTCCCTCCAGATGTCTAGTACCTGGACCACATTATAGGCCTGCCACATTCCCAGAGCTTACACTTGGCCATGCCTGCTGACATTCCCAGAAAAGACTCATAAATTCTCAGTGAGACTAAGCCAGACGATGTCACAAGGAGTCTGTTCTGCTTACTTCCTCCCTAGAACCTGGATCTATGGTGGCATCCCTTTCAGTACACCACTAGGTTTATGCACACCACTCCTTTTTTTAAATTTATCACCTTTCCTATTATTTATAATAACATTCATTGAGATAAATATTTAACAAAAAAAATGGAGAAAATTGGCATCTTTAAAATATTGACTGTTTTCATACTCATTGGAAGGACTGAAGCTGAAGTTCCAATACTTTGGCCACCTGATGAGAAGAGCCTCAAGAGACTCACTGGAAAAGACTGAAGAAGGTAAAAGGAGAAGAGGGTGGCAGAGAACGAGATGGTCAGACGGCATCACCGACTCAATGGACATGAATTTGGGCAACTCTGGGAGACAGTGAAGGACAGGAAGCCTGGCATGCTGCAGTCCTTGGTGTCACAAAGAGTCAGACACAACTTAGTGGTTTCAATTATAGATAAAGAGTTTACTTCATACACAAAAATTTAAGATTCTGCAGTTTATAGAGGATGAAAGGAACAACAATTACAAGATAATTCAAAAATTTACCCTTGTTGTTCAGTCACTAAAATAAATGAGCTGGACCCTAATCCCTTGTGGTAGGTTACCCACTGGTTTATCCAACAAAGAAGGATGTCACAGTGGTGGTCAAGCATAAAGCATACAAAACGCAACATTAAAACCATATTTATTAAAAGGTTATGCGACATTATACTTTGGTCTTCTTACAATTCAAAAGAATACTTAGAGCACATTACAATCCAAAGCATCATATTATACTAAGTGAGTGACACAGCAATAAGCTACTCTTAGAAGCTGCAGAGGTAGTTGTGATCTGTAATGAGGTGGGTGGATATGGGTCAGGGCAGAGTTAGGTTTGTACAGATTTGGATTGAAATATCAGCCCAAACAAAGGGGCTTCCCAGGTGGCACTGGTGGTGAAGAACCGACCTGCCAGTGCAGGAGACCTAAGAGACACTGTTTTGATCCCTGGGAAGATCCCCTGGAGGAGGGCACGGCAACCCACTCCAGTATTCTTGCCTGGAGAATCCCATGGACAGAGGAGCCTGGTGGGCTGCAGTCCATAGGGTGGCAAAGAGGTGGACAGGAGTGAGCCAGCTAAGCATCCACACAGCACGAAGAAAAGGGTATGGGGTCCTAAATAGCTCTTGCAGCTCTGCAGGTTTTCCGCCTTCCCTTTCCACCTCTATAAAGTCAGCTGCACTTAACATACTGATGACTCAGAAACAACACAGGCATAGGCTAACACAGGCAGAGCAGTACAACAAGAGAAAAGATATGATCCCTGTCCACACTATCAAAATAACATCTGGCCACTTTGTGAAGAGAAGGGGGTCATAAACAGGCCAACTCCCCTGTTCATACTAGCAGAATGCAAGTTCAGCTCTTGCTTTGTTCCTCCTAACCAACGCCTGGATTACTACTCTTCCAACTAAGCAACACGCAGTACTTTTACTCTGCAAAGTCTGGGACAGGTACTGACCTCAACTTTCCCCTATTCTGAGAGAGAGAGTCCTTTTCTCTTTGAAGCACTAATACACTCCCTTTAGGCGTCAGTTGAACTCAACCTTCTCTCTAGAGTCAGTTATTTTCACTCTCTCATCCTGGATTCACACTTAACTCCACCCAGATTTCCTATTAAAACAATTCCTTTCAAAGATTCACAAGAGATATCTGCACTTCAAAGTCAATTCCATCCAGGGAAAACCTAGGACACACTTAAAGACAGTCATTCTCACACTTTAGGAAGCACAGAATCGCCTAGCTAGTTAATTAAAACACAACTGGGCCCCATTCCCAGAGGTTCTAATTCCTTAAGTCTGGAGCGAAGCCCCATAATTTGCATTTCCAACAAGTTTCCGAATGATGATGACGTTGCTCATTCTGGGCAGCACTATGAGAACCACTAATTCAGGTATATTCCTTTACATTTTAAGGATTACTGCAACCTCAAACCTGTCAATCTATCCTAGGGGTAGACCTTAATTCGTACTCTGTAGTGATCAGTTTATGATTCATTCTTACAGATGAAGAGGAAAATACAACCTAGAGTTTGGGATCATTAAATCTGCCAATGTCGGTGATATCGTTGGACCAAGGTCAAAGCTAGTTGGCAAGAATAAAGGAAAGGGTATAAAAGAAAGTCTCACACATTTTACCGTTTTTTAAAAAAAACCTCTACAAACTCTTACTATTCGGTGTGGCTTTCGCAAAACACCACCACCATAAAAACTGCCTATTCTTCCCAAAGCACTCTTCCGGCAGCATTTTCCCAGCGCTCCAACAAACTCTGCCACTCAGTGTAAACGGTCCTGCCAAACCCCACAGAAGCAGGCGAATGGACAGGGTTTCCCACAGCAACACCTATAAAGGTCTGGGTCTGCAGAAAAAAAGAACTCAGATTTGAATTTTAAGTGAATATTCCCACCAACTCGGCGTACTTAAGGAAAAGAAATCACATCCCGAAAACACTAGCAAAGCTTGCTAAAGCTTCTTTCTGCGGACCAGGCGAGCTGAAGAAACTGCACCGGGAAGAAAAACGACAGGAAAAGATGCAAAGGTGGCCAACAGGTGCGTGAGCCATTGAGAAAAGATCCGNCTGCAGTGATTTTGGAGCCCAAGAAAATAAAGTCTCTCACTGTTTCCATTATTTGCCATAAAGTGATGGGACCAGATGCCATGATCTTAGTTTTCTGAATGTTGAGTTTTAAGCCAACTTTTTCACTCTCCTCTTTCACTATCATCAAGAGGCTCTTTAGTTCTTCTTCCTTTTCTGCCATAAGGGTGGTGTTCTCTGCATATCTGAGATTATTGATATTTCTCCCAGCAATCTTAATTCCAGCATGTGCTTCTTCCAGCATTTTGTATGATGTACTCTGAATAGAAGTTAAATAAGCAGGGTGACAATATACAACCTTGACATACTCCTTTCCGTATTTGGTACCAGTCTGTTGTTCCACATCCAGTTCTAACTATTGCTTCTTGACCTACGTACATATTTCTCAGGAGGCAGGTCAGGTGGTCTGGTATTCCCATCTCTTGAAGAATTNGGGTGACAATATACAACCTTGACATACTCCTTTCCGTATTTGGTACCAGTCTGTTGTTCCACATCCAGTTCTAACTATTGCTTCTTGACCTACGTACATATTTCTCAGGAGGCAGGTCAGGTGGTCTGGTATTCCCATCTCTTGAAGAATTTTCCACAGTTTGTCATGATCCACACAGTCAAAAGCTTTGGCATAGTCAACAAAGCAGAAGTAGAATTCTCCTGCTCTTTCAGTGATCCAGCGGATGCTGACAATTTGATCTCTGGTTCCTCTGTCTTTTCTAAATCCAGCTTGAACATCTGGAAGTTCATGAGTCAAGTACTGTTGAAGACTGGCTTGGAGAATTTTGAGCATTTCTTTGATAGCATATGAGATGAGTGCAATTGTGCGGTAGTTTGAGCATTCTTTGGCATTGCTTTTCTTTGGGATTGGAATGAAAATGGAACTTTTCCACATCTGTGGCCATTGCTGAGTTTTCCAAATTTGCTGACACATTGAGTGCAACACTTTCACAGCATCATCTATTAGGATTTGAAATAGCTCAACTAGAATTCTATCACCTCCACTAGCTTTGTTCGTAGTAATGCTTCCTACAGCCCACTTGACATCACATTCCAATATGTCTGGCTCTAAGTGGGTGATCACACCATCGTGGTGATCTGGATCATGAAGATCTTTTTCGTATAGTTCTTCTGTGTAATCTTGCCACATCTTCTCAATATCTTGTTTCTGTTAGGTCCATACCATTTCTGTTCTTTATTGTGCCCATCTTTGCATGAAATGCTGCTTTGTTATCTCTAATTTTCTTGAAGAGATCTTTAGTCTTTCCTATTCTATTGTTTTCTTCTATTTCTTTGCACTGATCACTGAGGAAGCCTTTTTTAATTTCTCCTTACTGTTCTTTGGAACTCTGCATTCAAATAGGTATATCTTTTCTCCTTTGCCTTTAGCTTCTCTTCTCAACTATTTGTAAGGCCTCCTCAGACAACCATTTTGCCTTTTTGAATTTTTTCTTGGGGATGGTCCTGATTGCTGCCCGTACATGTAACGAACCTCAGTCCATAGTTCAGACACTGTCTATCATGTACAATCCCTTGAATTTATTTGCCACTTCCACTGTATAATCATAAGGGACATTTTTAGGTCATACTTGAGTGCTCTAGTGGTTTTCCCTATTGTCTTCGATTTCAGTCTGAATTTGGCAATAAGAAGTTCATGATCTGAGCCACAGTCAGCTCCTGATCTTGTTTTTGCTGACTATATAGAGCTTCTCCACCTTTGGCTGCAAAGAATATAATCAATCTGATTTCAGTATTGACCATCAGGTGATGTCCATGTGTAGAGTCTTCTCTTGTGTTGTGGGAAGACGGTGGTTGCTATGACCAGTGCATTCTCTTGGCAAAAGTCTATTGCCTTTGACTTGTTCATTTTGTACTCCAAAGCCAAATTTGTCTGTTACTCCAGGTATCTCTTGACTTCCTACTTTTGCATTCCAGTCCCCTATGATGAAAAGGACATCTTTTTTGGGGTATTAGTTCTAGAAGGTGCTGTAGGTCTTCAGAGAACCATTCAACTTCAGCTTCTTCAGCATTACTGGTTGGGGGCATAGACTGGAATTACTGTGATATTGTATGGTTTGCCTTGGAAACAGAGATCATTCTGTAGTTTTTGAGATTGCACCCAAGAACTGCATTTCAGACTCTTTTGTTGATTATGAGTGCTACTCCATTTCTTCCAAGGGATTCTTGCCCACAATAGTAGATATCATGGTCATCTGAGTTAAATTCATCCATTCCAGTCATTTTAGTTCACTGATTCCTAAAATGTCAATGTTCACTCTTTCCATCTCCTATTTGACCACTTCCATTTACCTTGATTCATGGACCTAACATTCCAGATTCCCATGCAATGTTCTTCACAACATCGGACTTTACTTCCATCACCAGTCACATCAACAACTGGCCGTTGTTTTTGCTTTGGCTCTGTCTCTTCATTGGTTTTGGAGTTATTTCTCTACTCTTCTCCAGTAGCATATTGGGCACCTGGGGAGTTCAACTTTCAGTTTTGTATCTTTTTTGCCTTTTCATACTGTTCATGAGGTTCTCAAGGCAAGAATACTTAAGTGGTTTGCATTCCGTTCTCCAATGGACCACATTCTGTCAGATGTCTCCACCATGACCCATATATCTTGGGTGGCCCTACATGGCATGGCTCCTAGTTTCATTAAGACAAGGCTGTGGTCCACGTGATCAGTTTAATTAGTTTTCTGTGATTGTGGTTTTCATTCTGTCTGCCCTCATAAGGATAAGGGCCTTATGGACAAGAGACTGTCTGTGGGGGAAACTGGGTCTTTTTCTGATGCTGGGGAGTGTCATCCTCAGTAAATCTTTAATCCAATTTTCTTTGATCGGCAGGGCTGTGTTCCCTCCCTATTGTTTGACCTAAGACCAAACTATGGTGGAGGTAATGAAGAAAATGGTGACTTCTTTCAAAAGGTCCCATGCAGGCTCTTGCTGCACTCAGTGCCCCCAACCCTGCAGCAGGGCACTGCCGACCCATGACTCTGCAGGAGACTCCTGGACACTCACAGGCAAGTCTGGGTCAGTCTCTTGTGGGGTCACTGCTCCTTTCTCCTGGGTCCTGGTGCGCACAGACATTCATAAAATAATTAAAAACAGATCGGGGCTTCTGAGGGATTCAAGTGGGGATGGCTACAAGAGGGAAGTGTATGTTAATATGGAAGGGCAACATGAGGGATTGTTGTGCAAATGGAAATAATCTGTCTTAATTGCATCAACCTCATTATCNTATAGAGCTTCTCCACCTTTGGCTGCAAAGAATATAATCAATCTGATTTCAGTATTGACCATCAGGTGATGTCCATGTGTAGAGTCTTCTCTTGTGTTGTGGGAAGACGGTGGTTGCTATGACCAGTGCATTCTCTTGGCAAAAGTCTATTGCCTTTGACTTGTTCATTTTGTACTCCAAAGCCAAATTTGTCTGTTACTCCAGGTATCTCTTGACTTCCTACTTTTGCATTCCAGTCCCCTATGATGAAAAGGACATCTTTTTTGGGGTATTAGTTCTAGAAGGTGCTGTAGGTCTTCAGAGAACCATTCAACTTCAGCTTCTTCAGCATTACTGGTTGGGGGCATAGACTGGAATTACTGTGATATTGTATGGTTTGCCTTGGAAACAGAGATCATTCTGTAGTTTTTGAGATTGCACCCAAGAACTGCATTTCAGACTCTTTTGTTGATTATGAGTGCTACTCCATTTCTTCCAAGGGATTCTTGCCCACAATAGTAGATATCATGGTCATCTGAGTTAAATTCATCCATTCCAGTCATTTTAGTTCACTGATTCCTAAAATGTCAATGTTCACTCTTTCCATCTCCTATTTGACCACTTCCATTTACCTTGATTCATGGACCTAACATTCCAGATTCCCATGCAATGTTCTTCACAACATCGGACTTTACTTCCATCACCAGTCACATCAACAACTGGCCGTTGTTTTTGCTTTGGCTCTGTCTCTTCATTGGTTTTGGAGTTATTTCTCTACTCTTCTCCAGTAGCATATTGGGCACCTGGGGAGTTCAACTTTCAGTTTTGTATCTTTTTTGCCTTTTCATACTGTTCATGAGGTTCTCAAGGCAAGAATACTTAAGTGGTTTGCATTCCGTTCTCCAATGGACCACATTCTGTCAGATGTCTCCACCATGACCCATATATCTTGGGTGGCCCTACATGGCATGGCTCCTAGTTTCATTAAGACAAGGCTGTGGTCCACGTGATCAGTTTAATTAGTTTTCTGTGATTGTGGTTTTCATTCTGTCTGCCCTCATAAGGATAAGGGCCTTATGGACAAGAGACTGTCTGTGGGGGAAACTGGGTCTTTTTCTGATGCTGGGGAGTGTCATCCTCAGTAAATCTTTAATCCAATTTTCTTTGATCGGCAGGGCTGTGTTCCCTCCCTATTGTTTGACCTAAGACCAAACTATGGTGGAGGTAATGAAGAAAATGGTGACTTCTTTCAAAAGGTCCCATGCAGGCTCTTGCTGCACTCAGTGCCCCCAACCCTGCAGCAGGGCACTGCCGACCCATGACTCTGCAGGAGACTCCTGGACACTCACAGGCAAGTCTGGGTCAGTCTCTTGTGGGGTCACTGCTCCTTTCTCCTNTCAAAAGGTCCCATGCAGGCTCTTGCTGCACTCAGTGCCCCCAACCCTGCAGCAGGGCACTGCCGACCCATGACTCTGCAGGAGACTCCTGGACACTCACAGGCAAGTCTGGGTCAGTCTCTTGTGGGGTCACTGCTCCTTTCTCCTGGGTCCTGGTGCGCACAGACATTCATAAAATAATTAAAAACAGATCGGGGCTTCTGAGGGATTCAAGTGGGGATGGCTACAAGAGGGAAGTGTATGTTAATATGGAAGGGCAACATGAGGGATTGTTGTGCAAATGGAAATAATCTGTCTTAATTGCATCAACCTCATTATCCTAGTTGTGATACTGCATCACAGTTTTGCAATATGTTACCTTTGAAGGAAACTGAATAAAGGGTACACAGGATCCATCTGTATTATTTCTTACAACTACATGAGAATCTACAATTATCTCAAAATAATTTTAAGTTACAAAATATGTAATTAAAGAAAAAGGTGATGTTCCCATGAAAACTGTGTATGCTTTGAAAAGACACAGTGAAGACCAAGTTACTAAAAAATAATGCTGTCAAATTCTGAGACAACAAAAATAAAACAGACACACAAAAAAAACCCAAACACCTATTTCTTTACAAGTGTTTTAAAGTAGCTTTCCCTAAACTATATCTTTAGCTTATAAATGGTTTGTTGTTTACAAGTTCCCTCTTTTTTACTACTATGTACAATATGAGAGTATGTCTGTATAAATTAACACATTCACCTTAAGATAGAGTTTGAGTGAGCTGTATTCTCTCACTGTAGTTTGCATGTTGCCTCACCTTTCTGGGCCTGTTTGCTCATCTGTTTCCAAAAGCTACTGTGAAGACTGAATGAGGTAAGTACATTCCCCATACTAATGCTCGGTATTATTATCATGTATTCTATTAAGAAGAGGAGAGACGTTATTCAACCTTTCAGAAATGAGACATCGTCCCATACTATGCCTGACACATAATAAGCAATTAGTAAATATTGGTCGAATTAATAAATGAGTGAATGTTTGAGAGAGAAGGCATCTGAAACAGAAAATACACAGTAAGAATAAAGAAGGTAGGACAGATACAAGACATTTCACAGAAACAACAGAAATTTGTGAGTTCATTGAAGCAACAGAAATTTGTGACTGATTAGATCCACAAAGTGACAAAAAGGAAGTCAAAAACGATTATAGAGCATCAAGATTTGATGACCTTTGGGAAAATGAGAAGAGTACTATATTTTGGAGGAAAGATGAATTTGTCTTTGGACTTGTTGAACTAGAGGTGCTTATGGGTTATACAGGCAGAGATTTCCAGTGACATCTGGAAATTGACATCTGGCTCTCACAGAATAGCTGGGTGAGAAAGAGGAAGTTATGGCGGAGGTGGGGTGGGGNGAAAATGAGAAGAGTACTATATTTTGGAGGAAAGATGAATTTGTCTTTGGACTTGTTGAACTAGAGGTGCTTATGGGTTATACAGGCAGAGATTTCCAGTGACATCTGGAAATTGACATCTGGCTCTCACAGAATAGCTGGGTGAGAAAGAGGAAGTTATGGCGGAGGTGGGGTGGGGGGAGGAAGGTGGTTACAGGAAGGAGTAAAGAGAACCGTGAGTCATCTGTGTATGTAAGTTAGTTGACACCATAGAAGTAGATGACATCATCCTAGAAATAGAGCTATAGAGGATAACTGGCATGATTACAGCTCAAGTTATGGAAAGCAATTTTCACTCCAAGCACTACCACTGTGGCCTTTTTTTAAGATTTAACATTTCAGTCATCTAAATGGAATATCATACAGCTGTCCTCCCCATCTGTTGGCAGCAGCTCATCTGCTATGTTAGCAGCAAGTCTATGTTAGCAGGAATGAATCTCGTCCATATGGTAAAGACAAAAATGGGAGTTAAAACCCAATGCACAAAAATCTCTATCTGTAAGTTACATGATCTCTTAAATATCTTAAATCATTCAAATGATATGTTGAGTATGATAAATTTTTTGACTAAATGCCTCTACTTCAAAAGGGTCTCTACTTCAAACAGGCAATAGTACATACATACATCTCATAAATGTAAGATCTTCAGTATTGTTAGTATAATAAAGTCAGTGGCATGGTTCTCTCCTTTGAACTGTCACATGTAACCAAAAGCCCTGAGTACAGTTTTTTAGAAGAATCTGACAGACCTCTCAGTTAAAGATTTTTAACAAAATTTTTTAAAACATAAAAATATATTGTTGTTTTTTAGTCACTTAGTCATGCGTGACTCTGAGACTCCGTGGACAACACACCAGGCTTCCCTGTCCTTCACCATCCCCTGGAGTTTGGATATGTCCATTGAGTCGATGATGCCATCCAACCTGACACTGATAATACTGATAAGAAATCAGTATTTATAAGCTAAAGTAATAGAAGGTTAGGAAGTTTTGGAAGCCAGAAATTTCCATCTCCAAGAAACTAAAATGATAGTAGTGGTGGGAGGCATAGAAACTAAAAGAGTGGTATAGGCAAAGGCTGAAGATGAAATTTGTACTTTCAAATCAGTTTTTTTTCCTCAAAATCTTCTGTTTCGTTTCCTCAGACTTTCCACATTTTGCATTGGAAAGAGAGTCATCCTGTTCAAATTCAGGACATATGAAAAATGATAACTTATAACAGCCTCAACCAGGTTCAGTGTTTCCAGTTCACAGTGTTTAGTCTGCCCTAGTAAAAGCTGAATAGTACCTCTAAAATAACTGTGTGCAAAAAGAAAAGAAAAAGAAAAGCAATGGAAAATACAGTGCAGGAGACCACACCTGAGAACTAAAGAGCAACATGAACAACAGGAAAGGCTGCCACTGTACTTGGACTCAAAGCCTGGCTGGGGCACTCCTGCTCGTGGCCTTAGAAAGTCAATCTCCAACTGTCCCGATTTTCTTATCTCCTAAAAAAGTATCTGCCTCACCAGGACCACTATGAAGGTCAAATAAGATTACACATATGAGAGTACTCTAAATCATGAAGTGAAATACAAATATTAGTGAAAGGTTTTTATAGTCAAACTCTTCCATGTGTTATCCCAGGCTTAATGATAATTAAAGCAGACCCTCAAGCTCTATCCAAGCAAAAACAAGACAGGGTAAAGTACCATAGCAATCTAACATTTTATCTTTATAGTTTTTAACAAAAAAGTGACATGCACATTTAAAGTTCTATAGGGAGAGGGAGAGGGTGGGATGATTTGGGACAATGGCATTGAAACATGTATAATATCACATAAGAAACGAATCACCAGTCTAGGTTTGATGCAGGAGACAGGATGCTTCGGGCTGGTGCACTAGGATGACCCAGAGGGATGGTATGGGGATGGAGATGGGAGGGGGGTTCAGGATTGGGAATACATGTACACCCGTGTTAGATTCATGTTGATGTATGGCAAAACCAATACAATATTGTAAAGTAATTAGCCTCCAATTAAAAAAAAATTCTATAGTAACATACAGAATGAAAAATACCTACTAACTAACCCCTTTTTCCTTAGAGGCAACACTATCACATTTTGTACATACTACTAGGAAAAAAAAGTTCAACATTTATTTTCAGAAATTTTTACACAAATGACATTGCACACACTGCAGGACAGTCTTTTCTGACTTAACCAATTTGTACTGATGGACATCTAGGTTGTTTGTCCAGTTTTTGCTGTTATAATTAATGCTGTATCTCAGCATAATTCCAAAACTATTTATAAATTATTAGTAGTGGAATTTCTGCGTCAGAAAGCATATACTTTATCTTTCCAAAAAGTACTCATTTTATTATCATCTGCAGTATGATTGCTGGGAGAAATATCAATAACTTCAGATACGCAGATGACACCAACCTTATGCAGAAAGTGAAGAGGAACTAAAAAGCCTCTTGATGAAAGTGAAAGTGGAGAGTGAAAAAGTTGACTTAAAGCTCAACATTCACAAAACGAAGATTATGGCATCTGGTCCCATCACTTCATGGGAAATAGATGGGGAAACAATGTCAGACTTTATTTTGGGGGGCTCCCAAATCACTGCGGATGGTGACTGCAGCCATGAAATTAAAGTACGCTTACTCCTTGGAAGAAAAGTTATGACCAACCTAGATAGCATATTGAAAAGCAGAGACATTACTTTGCCAACAAAGGTCCATCTAGTCAAGGCTATGGTTTTTCCAGTGGTTGTGTATGGATGTGAGAGTTGGACTGTGAAGAAAGCTAAGCACAGAAAATGGATGCTTTTGAACTGTGGTGTTGGAGAAGACTCTTGAGAGTCCCTTGGACTGCAAGGAGATCCAGCCAGTCCATTCTGAAGGAGATCAGCCCTGGGATTTCTTTGGAGGGAATGATGCTAAAGCTGAAACTCCAGTACTTTGGCCACCTCATGCAAAGATCTGACTCATTGGAAAAGACTGATGCTGGGAGGGATTGGGGGCAGGAGGAGAAGGGGATGACAGAGGATGAGATGGCTGGATGGCATCACTGACTCAATGGACATGAGTCTGAGTGAACTCCAGGAGTTGGTGATGGACAGGGAGGCCTGGTGTGCTACGATTCATGGGGTCGTAAGGAGTCTGACACAACTGAGTGACTGAACTGAACTGAAAGGTATGAGTGCCTGTTTTCCCACATGCTTGCCAAAAGATGCACTTTAAAACTTTACATATGCTTATTGATTTTTTTAAAGTACCTATGAACTGAGTGTTCAATTCTGTTGGCCATCTGTTTCTTGATCTTCTCCCCCTGCAGGTGGTCATCTGTCTTTTGACATTATTTTCCCTAACAGAACTTTAAGGGGAATAAATTCTACATGTCCAATTTATCCATCTTTTACAGCTTCAGTGTTAAACCGCTCCTCCCTACTTCCACACTGGTGTCCTCTCCACAGAAATCATGCTACCATGAACTCAAAAGCCAAAAAGCCCACCTTTGCATTCAAAGCTTCCAATCACTTTTAGGTACCACTTCTTAAATATGAATACTCAACCAATAATCACAAGATTCTGATCAAATATAACACCCCAGATAAGAGATTAGGACAAACAGAAAGTGTAGGAAACAGACTACAAAGGGAAGAAAACTTAGAGAGAAAAACTATCCTTAGAGTTAGACAATAATACAATCTTAAAACGAATAGACTACACATGTAAGGAACATTCAAGATAACAGAAGTATACTTAAAAATTTAACATACCAGAAATTTAAAACTCTGTAAAAATGTCAGAAGACAAAATCAAAGAAATCTTCCAGGAAGTGAAACTTACAAACAAGAGAAAAGATGAGATTAAATAGCTAGTCCAATGAGGTTTAACTTTGGAATAGTCAGATTTCCAGATACAGATCAGGAAAAACAGAAGTGTGATAGAAATCAGAGAAATAACTCAGAGATTTGCTCTTAGCAGATGAAATGAATAAAACTATTACTGATATGTCTGAGCATTCATCTTTGTAGCCCCTGAGTCAGGTACAAATCAGATAAGCCAGCATTGAAAGACTAAATTAATCACTTATTTCAAAGCATAAAGCCCTTGAAATAAAATAACGCTTACAAAACTTACAATTAGTGAGCCCAAGGCTTCCTGATATTGAAAATGGGTAACTATTTTATTATCTGGCATTTAGCATCTTGCTGTGGTAGCAAGTGAGCTGTCCCTATCAGTTTGTCAACACTCACCAAAAGCTGAAAAGTGAGGATTAAAGGTATTGACCTAATCATTGAAGTGACAATTAAAAATACCCCTGAGATAACATTAGCAAGTGGAGGAGCTAGAGAAACAACTCAAGAATCTTTCACCAAAATAAAGTGTTTATCATGGGAGCAGAGTGGAATTCATGTGAAAAAACCTTTAGTCTACATGCCAAAAATTATTTCACCTTATAAAATACATAAAGTATCATCACAGAGATCACAAGAAAACAACAGTCAATAAAAAAGAAAACTTTGCAAACAGGGAAGATTAAAGTATAAAAACACAGTATGTAATGTCAAAGCATTGTAAAATTGTAGCTATCACAGAGTCTGTGTGTATGCACAAGCAGGCCCACTTAGTCATGTCGCTCTTTGCTACCCCCTAGACTGTAGCCCGCCAGGCTTCTCTGTCCATGGAATTCTCCAGGCAAGAACACTGGAGTGCGTAGCCTTTCCCCTCTCGAGGGTATCTTCCCACCCAGGGATTGAACCCACATTTCCTACATTACAGGCGGATTCTTTACCACTGAGCCTCCAGGGTGGAGTTTATAAAGTTTCCATTTAAAAATGGAATGGTTGACAAGATACTTGGCATGGGAGGCAAGTGAACAAACCTCTCAAAAATACTTCCTGCTTTAAATACCTGCATTTACTCCCTAAATAACTTTAGAGGAGATAGGAGTCTGTTGCTCACAATTTTTAAGGGAAAATTCATTTAACAAAAGACTAAAAGATTTAAAGTGAAACAAACAAAAAAAAACTCAAGGCAAATTTATAGAAAACAGAAAAACTACTTCCCCTATCTCTATCTCCAGTAAGACAAGTAACAATCTATATATTCAGAGATATATTGTAACTTTATGGAATGCCTTTCCAACTGTCATACCCATAAGATCTCTCAGTAAAATAGAAGTTCCTTATACAAGGTCCCTAAATGTGCTTTTGCATATCTATGGATCTCCACCATCTCTTGCAAAGGTTTATCTAAAATCTGCTTACGTACATCTTTCTGTAAAGACATCTGGATTTTTACTAAAAGATTCCAGAAGAACTATATCTTCAAAAGTTATAGTGCTTCAGAATGAAAGGTCTTGTTCATTCATTCTTTAAGTCTAAGAATTGTTAATTTTCTAGTTCATTATCTTTACACTTAGAAAATAGTATTTAAAATACTCTCCTAAAACGTGAGTTTCATGAGGGGATATCCTAGGTGATGAATCTCTTCTTGTTGGACACTTATCTTAAAAAATATAAAGTCATTCACAATATTTTAAATAAACATTGATTGGGTGCAGGATAAAAGACTAAACTGAAGACCCTAATGCAGCAGGAAATAGTGGCTAAAAAGGACTGAGAAAGACCTCACTGAACTTGATCAACAACTGTTACTAAACATCAAGTTTTCCACTCAATCATTTAATCATATTTCTGCTTTCCTATACAGGGGCTTCACTGTAGCTCAGTTGGTAAAGAATCCGCTTGCAATGCAGACGACCTCCGTTCAATTCCTGAGTTGGGAAGATCCACTGGAGAAGGAATAGGCTACCCACTCCAGTATTCTTGGGCGTTCCTGTATACTTTTCAGTTTGTGCTCTGGACTTAAAAGCCATGAACTAACTGGAATACTGATATCTCTAATTCACAAAGTACATCATGTGTTGAAAAGTTCTGTTAAATAGTGAATCACATTATATCCTCTATCTTGAGAGCAATATACTAACATTTAACACCATATAGGATTTAATTCGGAGAAGGCAATGGCACCCCACTCCAGTACTCTTGCCTGGAAAATCCCATGGATGGAGGAGCCTGGTAGGCTGCAGTCCATGGGGTCGCTAAGAGTCAGACACAACTGAGCAACTTCACTTTCATTTTTTACTTTCATGCATTGGAGAAGGAAATGGCAACCCACTCCAGTGTTCTTTCCTACAGAATCCCAGGGACAGGGGAGCCTGGCGGGCTGCCGTCTATGGGGTCACACAGAGTCGGACATGACTGAAGTGACTTAGCAGTAGCAGCAGGATTTAGTTGCTAAACCCACACCTAGCTCAAAAATATTAACCATAATGATTTAATGCTCTTACACCGTCTTCCTGAGATTATTTAACAACAGAGTGAGTGGAGGATCAGAACAAGAACTTTCTACCTCAGCAAGTGATTTGCTTGGTTGCAGACTAAGAATGCCCTTTCTCTGACCTAATAAACCCTAGCATATGCAATCAAAATGTTTAAAAAACTATTATTTAAAGTCACTGAGAAACATTATCCAGTTTCTATTAGTGAGAAGCATTTATAAACAAATCAAGATCTGTGATGATGTATGCCCAGATGGACACTAAACTCTGGCTATACTGCATGCAAGACAGTATATACACATGCACAACCCGAAAGTTTTCAGAATGAGAAAAACACAATTACAGCGTCTAACATTTATTAAATGCTTAAGTGTCAGTTACTGTGTTAAGCCTTTTAGATGCATTTAAACTAGATGCATTAAACTGTTTCGCTGACCTTCACAACTGCCCTATAAAGCTGATCTATCATGCCCATTTTACATCTTGGGAAATGGTCTTTTAAAAAATCTTAAGATGTATAACTTGCCCAAGATCAGTTACTAAGTGGCAAAAGCAGCACTCTAACACAGCACTGCCTGACCACGACCTATGTGTGCTTTTTGATCACTAAATATTTTACTTACTCAAATTAAGAATCCACTAAAAAGCATAAGCCTTATTGACAGTGGACCAGTAGTATTATCTCTGTATCTCCTGCTCTATTTTGTATTCATATGGTAGGAACTTGAAGACAGCTAAATAAAGGATAACACACTCTACTACAGAATAGCTTCAAGGAGAATATGTGATTTGGGCAGTGGAAAACAGATGAAATACTTTGATGAATGATATGTATAATAACAGAAAAGTGACTCAAAGGAGCTCTCATAAATAAAAGGCTTATTTTAAAATAAATAGTATGAACCCATGAAGATTCCCATCCAAGAGTTATCAGTGATGAACACTAAAAACTAATCATCTTACCTCTTAACTAAATGTTGAATCAAATAAGAACTGTTTAATCAAATAAGAACACTGAAGATGCAGTTAACTTTTTTATTGAGGCACAACAAGGCATTATAATTTGCCTGAACGTGAGGCAGTTAGTTTAGTAAGCTGAACATTAATACAGTTAAGGATTAAGTGCAAACAATATACATTCACAGCTTGACTAGCGAGGCTACATCACAATTTATAAAGTGCCAGATTAGTGCTAATTGTCATTCAGCTTGAAATTTTTCACCGTGAGGAGGAAAACAAAAAGTAAGGACCTCCTCCTCCTCCTAGGAATGAAAACATTTTCCTTAACCAATCAGTCAAAAGGGCAAGAACTACTTCTCCTTATTCCCACTAATTAGAACACCATATCCTTTCACTGTCGATTCTGTACTGACTTTCAATCTTGGTAAAGCAGATAGCCTGAAAATGTAGAATATTTCCAGCTACTTCCATAAATTGCTCCTCTGTGCAAACGTAACCATATCTGGTCTCCCTGGAAGAGCTGAAGAATTGCGTGATTGCTAGCAGTTTCGTGGTCTGGAGCACCATCATTGGCATAGGCAGATACCAAGACCTCTTCGTTCTTCATGAGGTTGACATACAGTGGCACATTCACTGCCAGCTTTAGCATATGAAAAATGAAAACATAAGTGCCATTCACTGGACAATTAAATCTACCGAGCTGAAGATCAAAAGTTTCTCCCAAGTTGTTCAGAAGAAGATCAAACACAATCGGCTGGTCTAAAGTCCCAGGGGCGAGGTTGGAGGTCCTGGCTGCGGAGAAGGCAACGCGCATCTGCTGAGGCAGGGGGTACACGTGCACTGGCAGTATGGTGGCTGCTGGGTTTGTCACTGGCACATCCACAGGGGTCATGCTACGGGAGTCTCCTTGTCCAGAGTCACCACTGTTAAAGGTTTCGTTGTCTCTTTCTGGGCTGCTCACCTGAGAAGAATCACTCCACCCTGCTGTTTTATTAGCAACAGTGAGTTTCTCATAATGAAGCAGTTAGCTTTGAACACAATATTTAACATTAGTCGGCTACTGAAACACAAATAAAAATGCATTTTATAGTAAGTTTTTTAAAAAGCAATTAGGTAGAGCTACAGTATACTTTTCTAGATTTCTCTGACAATAGGTTTGTATACTACTATTCTAAAGCCAGAAAGGACCTAGATGATTTTGTCCAGTAGCTTTACTTTTTAATATTAAGAAAATGAGGCCCCCAAAAGGTTTGATAACTTAACACTAGTTACAGCTGGCAAAGTATAAAACCCAGATGTGAATGAACACTCTATTCTTTATCTTTTGCCCATATTTCTGAGTTATTAATTCCTCAGTAATTCCAAGTTATCTAACAGAGAAGGACTCAAGAAAACTGAGATTACATAAAAGAAGCAACTTTTGGAACTAGACATTCAAACATTTTGTTACGGTTCCATAATAAATGCTTATTCTTTATTTCTAAGTTAATGTGATTTCATAAAATTTTAATGTTTTCAGTAGCATACAGAAACACTGCTCAGATAGAAGGCAAAGATAATGTGAATAGTGGCTACTTCCTTAAAAGAAAAAGCTTCTTTTTTCTTGTGACAAAGTTAATCTTCATTCTTGATTTTCTCAGTTACACTGAATCTTTTCATTGTACCTTCACATTTTAAGAAGTATTAAAGTATCTTGCTTTTGTTCACATCACGGTGTCTTGATCATTGTTTACTCCTATCTATCAGTGTTCTAAGGGGCACTAGAGTACCTAGGAGTGCCCATTGTTCCACAACCACCATCCTGACACATCACCCAAAACTATACCAAGTCGGTATAGTCAATATGCACCTAAGGTTAAATTATGCTCTGGTGTCAAGCAAATTTATAACATACACAACACCCACATTCACTTAAAAGTGACAAATGATCTCCACAGCCTTTCTAGTAGTCCAATATATCTCCCTTGGGTCTTCAGTACTGCATTTAAGCAAACCAAAAACCTCTAAAGATAAATGTTTAAAACAACATACTTTGGGGAGAACTTGACAGAGAATAAAGAAAGATCTAGAGGTACGTTTTGGATAAATAAATTCCTCAGTTAATTATCCTTACCTCTCGAATTTGCCCGAGGACCACCAGATGTCCCTCCTCGCTTGTAACACTGCTGGAAATTATCCTAAAATGAACACATAATATTTACCTGAGCACAAAAATGCAAAATAGTTATTACTAGCAAATAAATCTGTAAGACTAAGTCCTCTGAGCCTTTGAGCTGGCCTTCTCCAACAACCAACCAAAGCGGCTCAGATGACACCAAGAAAAACAAAACAAGGGTCACAATAACATATATCTTCATCTGTTAATTAACCTGACAGGTTAGATATGTTAACACGTGCAAAAACAAGAAAGTATTTAGATAACACTACATAAAAGACACAATGCTAGGTTATGAGGGAAATTCAGAAATATGGCCTGGTCCTCTGTGCTTCATCTCAATACAAAAGGACATAATAAAGCAAAAATACACACTAATTCAGCCTCTCTATTTATAAACCAAAGGGTGATGACAACTATTAACTGTGTTAAGGGTTTTGACAGGGAAATTGGTAAGAATTATAACACATGAACATATTATTTCTTGGAATCCTTACCAAAAAACGTCCAAAAAGACAACATTTCAAACTGACTCCCAAGTATGGTAAAAAGCCCCCGTACAAGTCATGAAAAGAATAATTAACAGTGTCATTAATTATTAACATGTAATAAAAAGTTTCAATAGGACAAGAAAATACATAATAAAAATAATAATACTTCTACCCCAAACTCCTCATCCTCTTCCTAAGAACACTACTATCATTGATACCTTATGTTTCCTCAATAAGAAACTGAAAACAGCACCAAAAATTACTAGAATACTGGTACTGAGAACAGATGTGCTATTATTGAAGTTTGTTTTAGTCAACACATTCTCTTCACACACAGTATTGACAATCAGGTAATAATAGTTGGTATTTGAATCCTTGATACATGCCTGGCATTTTCATACAAAGCACTTATGTCTATCACTTCATTTAATCCTCAGACTCTCTCAGAGTAATCCTCAACACTTCAGATATAAGTAACTCAAACTGACGAGTCTCCATCTAAGATAAGGAAATATGGAGAAGGAAATGGCAACCCACTCCAGTACTCTTGCCTAGAAAATCCCACGGACAGAGAAGCCTAGTAGGCTACAGTCCATGGGGTCACAAAGAGTCGGACATGACTGAGTGACTTAAAAAAAAAAAAAGGAACTAGAGCTCAAAAAGTTTATATAACATGTCAAAGGTCACACAATGAGGGGAGTTGTTGAGCTCCGGGGTCAAACCCAAGTCATTCAGGTGACACGATGTGTTCTCCAGAGTGTGTTCTTCAATACTGCCTCTGTACAGACATCTATCTTACCTCATGTAACTGTAAGCGTTTCAAGTAGAGATCCTTTGTATATTAACAACAGAACTCAGTAAAGTACCACATATATAATTGAAGGCTTGTAAAGCTTCAAAACTTAAAATGCTAATGTAGTATAAATTCATATCCAGATATGCTCAGAGACAGGGAATTTCCAAGGACTATTAAAGTGGAAAGTCTATCATCTTCCTGTCAATCTTTTACCTCATACAGTAAAGAATATCTGAACTATTCAAATAAAGAATTAACCAAAAAATTAAACTTTTAATAAAAAGGACTTTCCTATATTTGATATCTAGAAAAGTTAAACTGAAGGCAATATAGTAAAGCCTATGGGCTATGGAGTTAAACTTGCATATAATTTCTACCATTTATTTGCTGAATGACCTTATACAAGTTACTTGTTTCTGAACTCCAGTTTCCCTTATAGAGTGGTGAAGTAAATGAGTTAATGCAAATTTAATCAAGTCCTTAACACGTCCTGGGCTTCCCTGGTGGCTCACACGGTAAACAATCTGCCTGCAATGGAGAAGGCCCAGGTTTGATCCCTGAATCGGGAAGATCCCCTCGAGGAAGAAATGACTATCCACTCTTGGACAGTGGAGATCTTGCCTGGAGAATTCCATGGATGGAGGAGCCTGGCAGGCTACAGTCCATGGGAAGGCAAAGAGTCAGACACAACTGAGCAACTAACACACTTAAGACCTCCTAAAGTTCCATGTAACAGGCAGTTGTCCTGTATCCTACTTGGGTTATTAGAAAAGCTCCCAACTCAACTCTCCATAGTAATAAGAGTGTCATTACAAAACAAATTATGACTCTGCTACAGGTTAATCACTAGCTTCACATCAACTGTACTTCACATCGATTGTTCAATTATGACAATTAATTCTTACCCTTTGGGAATAAGGTGTTCCAGGATACTCTCTAGCTTGGAACTGTAGCTGGCTATAATTTCCATTGGAAATTGAAGGAGGTCCTCTGTAAGTATCAAAACCTAGTAAACAAACAACTTACATTAGAATTATGGGCAAAATTACACTAAACTTTTAAATAGTCTGTTCTATACCACTTTAAAAGTTAAACTGATCTTATAAAGCCATCACTAGATTTATGCCTTCTTTAAGCAAACTCTTTAATATTATTTCCACAATAAAAGACACATTTATAAAAATATCACAGACTTCAAATAAGCCAACTGTAGAATTTTACTATTGCTCAGATACAGATGGGATTGGGAAAGGATGGTGGTTAAAGCCTTGGTCTAGCAAGGCTAGATATCATTGCCAATATCATGCAGTGACTAGAATACTTGGAACCATATCTAACTTAAGAGTATCACTATTACACTCTCAAAGTTATCATCTGTGGTATACTCTGACAAAAAAACTAAGAAATGGGTACTGTCTTAACTATATAACATGTTTTGAGCCAGCCAGGTCAATTAACAAAAGAAAGAAATTATTCAAATATGAAAACCAAAATTAATTCCTCGAAAAAACAAAATGTTCAACCTTTTACTTCAGTAAGTCACAGGGTCAGTTTTTCATACAAAAAGTTCCTCTATTACAGTCAAAAGATATATTAGAAATACTCTATTTTGCAGAAATAGGGAATTCTCTACTACATTATAAACAGAAATAACAAAAAGGAACAAGGTAAAGTAAAAACAGCTTGAGTCAAGTAAATATATAGACAAAATAATTCAGTATAATTAAATTTTATTCAGAGCATACCTTTATAACCACCAGGGGACCGATACGAATTGGTTAGTAATCTCCCACCACGAGTACATCCTCTAACAGATCCCCGGCTATTGACAAATGGTTGAGAGGGTCTGGGAAATACATTCGTCTGTGCTGGGTAAAAGGCAAGGCTACCATTGCTTACTTGAATAGTTCCATCGGGAAAACTTGCTGCTTAAGGAAACAGTGTTAGAGTCCAAGAGTTAAACGGTAATAAAAATTTAATATTCTTTATACTTAGAAGTCAGTGTAGAGTAAACCTTTAATACAACTTTCTCCCTTTAAAAAAAAAATAGGTGCCATAGATATTCATGTGTATATATAGAGATGTTTAAGTAATAAAATATTATTCAGCCCTAGAAAGAAAATTCTGACACACTCTTTAACATAACATGGATAAATCTTGAAGATATTACAGTAGATGGAATAGGTCAGTTACAAAAGAACAGACATTGTATGAATCCATTTATATAAGATAAGTACTTAGAGCAAATTCATAGAGTAGAATGCTGGCTGCCAGGGGCTGGAAGGAAAGGCAATGGGGAGTTAGTGTTAAACAGAGAAGATGAAAAATTTCTAGAGATGAATGGTGGTGTTGGTCATACAACAACTTAGACTATTTAATGCCATAAAACCTACACACTTAAAAAATGTTTAAAATGATGAATTTTATGTTATGTATATTTTTACCAAAAAGGAAAAAGAAAGGCTAAATATTTCACCTCACAGAGAATAAGAAAGTGAACTTTTATAAATACTTTAATTGAAAAGGCATGTGACAAACAATATCCTTTATGTACATTGCCCGTCCTATGTTTTCACAGCACAGGTGAGAACAGAAGGAGGTCATCTGTGGCCAGGTCCAGGGATTTACATTCACCACCTCTTGCAATTAACTAAGTACTCAGAATGCTCTATTTGTTTGCTCAGGCTTAAGTTTTAAAAAACCCAACAGGGGTCTGAAATACCAACATTAAAAATCTACAAATGCTTCTTATGATTGGGAAATGACTACAAAGTTGCCTGGTTTTTCATGTACCTATTATAATAGCATGAAAGACCAAAAGGGCCTCCCATCTCTAAGCAAAGAGTGGAATAAGCATAAGTTAAATATATATCTTCATTAATCAATGCTCTATTTCAAGAGAGAAGAAAGGAGAAATGGTCAGATAGTCATTAGTCTGTGATAACACAGAGGTAACAATGATTTCAAAACCTTCATAAAAGCAGCTGGATAGTGTTTTATGCACCTCTACCACTGCTGATGGTAATCAAAGCAATCAGATTTTTTAAAAGCCTACTCCAGGGTTAAATCAGCCATTTAAGTTCTACCTCTACAAACATTAAAAGTAACAGGTGAACTTAACTAAAGAGAGGAAAAGGTATTAAGCATTTCTCAGCACTTGAATAGGGGAAAAGATAATGCTTACTAATCAGGAAAGAACCTCTCAAATGTCACTACAGACTTGCTTTCCATTTAATTAGCTCTCATCTAAGTCTTCAAAATATATACAAAGATCTTACCAGTCTCTTGAGAAAGGACAGTTTGTTCTACATGTATAGCTGGCAGTTGGCACTGGGGGGGTGTTTGTGTACTTGCTGTAGTAAAACTTTGATTGTAGCCAGGTGAATAAGGGGATTCTTTTATTTCTTGTTCTTTCCGTGGAGGCAGAGGTGCATTAACATTAAATACCTTAAAAGACAGAGTACACTGAGTCATTTGCAAAGTTTCATAGAAAATAATGAGGGATGACATTCAGCAAAACTCTGCAACATTTAAAAACTTCTGTCTAATGGGTGAAGGACTTGAACAGACATTTCTTCAAAGACAACAAGTGGCCAATAAGCACATGAAAAGATGCCCAACATCATTAGCCACTGGACAAAAAAATAAATCAAAACCACAATGAGATACCACTTCATACCCATTAGGACAATGATTACTTAAACACAAACAAAACAAAAAAACAGAAAATCTAAGTATAACTGAGGGTGGAGTAAAATTACAATCCTCATGCAATGCTGATGGGAACATCAAGTGGTACAGCGGACTGTAGAGAACAGTATGGTGGTTCTTCAAAGAGCTAACTGTAGAATTAACGCATGATCCGGCAATTCCATTTGTAGGCATACACCCAAAGAACTGAAAGCAGAGATCCAAAGAGAGATGTATACACCTATATGCACAGTATTATTCATAAGCGCTGAAAGGTGGAAACAGCCAAGTGTCCATCAGCAGATGAAGGGTAAACAGAATGTGATACATGCATATGATGGAATGTTATTTCACCATAAAAAAGAATGAAATTCTGATCCATGCTACAATAGGGATGGATGAACCTTGAAAATACTATGCTAACTGAAATAAGCCAGGTAGAAAAAGGACAAATATCATGAGTCCACTTATATGAGGTACCTAAGAATAGGCAAACTCATAGAGACAAAGTAGAACACAAGTTACCAGGGGCTAGGGAGAAGAAGGGGACAATGAAAAGTTCTGGAAAAAAACAGTGGTGATGGCTGTACAATACTGCGGATGTATTTAATGCCACTGAATTATACATTTTAAAATGGTTAAAACAGAAAATTTTATGCACATTTTACCACAGTAAAAAAAAAATTCCTATTTGATTTCTGACAGAAGTTAAATCAAGTACAAAAACTAACTCTTCTGATATTACATTATCATAATGCTGCTTATTGAGAATAAAAAATTCATAGGGCAAGAGGGTACTTTTTCAGAAACCGGGGATGAATGAAAAAACCTGCAAACTCAGTACTGAATTTCTACCACGTGGCAGGAGAATGATTTGACCAGACTCTGGTCACTGAGTATAATAAAGCACTTTTGTTACACTCAAGCCCCCTTATCCAGCTCCATTTTTCCCTAATACACATATGATATGATATATAAATATATATNGAATTTCTACCACGTGGCAGGACAATGATTTGACCAGACTCTGGTCACTGAGTATAATAAAGCACTTTTGTTACACTCAAGCCCCCTTATCCAGCTCCATTTTTCCCTAATACACATATGATATGATATATAAATATATATATATATATATATATGAGTATTTTTCTCTCTAGCTCTCCTACCTCCATAATAAAATATAAGCTTCTTAAGCACAAAGACCCATCTATTCTCCATTGTTACAACCCAGGCATTGTTGAACAGTGCCTGGCTTTGAACTACCTGTTTGTTAAACAAATGAGTAAATGAACAAATAAGAACCGGTTTGTACTATTGAATAGGAACCAAACAGGTAGAGAAGACAGGCCAGCATGAGCAAAAGAGCTATTTGCGATAAGAATGTACAGGGCAAGTCCAGGGGACTAGTCTGGCAAGTTATACCAGGCTCCAAAAGTTACTGAGTGTCAGGTAAAGACATTCAATTTCATTTAATAACGGACCAATATTTGCTTTTAATTAGGAGTAAGAAAAACTTAACAAAACCAATGTAGCTTGGTTTTTTGGTTTTTTACTAAAAAAAAAAAAACAATACTGTGTAGGATGGATTGACAGGCATAGAGGGAAAGCAAGGATATTGAGCTTTTTCTAGGTGGCCAAGCAGGGAGGAATAAGATTAGTGAACTCATGTGTCTGAATTCACCAGCCCATCTCCCTGCCTTGTGTCTGCTTCCCACTGCCATTCCACTGGCCTCATCTCACCACTCTCACTCAAAAGGACGTGAAGTGGGACATTAAGTATCATCAGGAAGAGTATTTATTGGCTAAGACTTTGCGTTCTTCTAAAGAAAAGTTTTATATTTATTCTAGGTTTAGAGAATAAATATACAAACTTAGTTGTAATATAATCTTAAGTTTTAAACTACAACTTGTAGAAAGAAAGAAAGTGAAGTCGCTCAGTTATGTCCGACTCTTTGCAACCCCATGGACAAGTAGCCTGCACCAGGCTCCTCCGTCCATGGGATCTTCTAGGCAAGAGTACTGGAGTGGGGTGCCATTTTCTTCTCCAGGGAATCTTCCCGACCCAGGGATCGAACCCAGGTCTCCCGCATTGTCAGATGCTTTACCATCTGAGCCACCAGGGAAGTAGATTGTAAATCAAAATGCCATACAAATCTTGAACAATTCTCCAAAACACAGCATGAGATGAATGAAAATGAAATCAAATTAAAGTTTCAACAGTAATAGAACACACAATTATGTGTCCTATATTTCAGGGTATTGATGCCGTGGAATACCAGAACTGTGATATTAGTAACTGTTAGTATTATTAAGCTATTTATAGAAAATTGTTTCCCACTTACATTTTATTTCTTTAATATGGGTCTCCTCAGCTTTGCCTATCACTAATTTTCAGAAGGGAGAATGCCCTGACAAAATATACATTCAAAATTATTGAGGCTTTGAATTTAACACTCTTCCCTCCACAAACGATATTTCCATTGAACAAACTCAAATTCTATCAGTCCAAATAAGAGTAATAGAAAAAGCAAACTTTTTCTCATAGTACCCAATATTAAAGAAACAGTAGCTTTTTAAATGGAATAATGAACTGCAATCATCATTCATGTTTTATACTCACTGTCTGCATGGCTTGAAAGGGTGCTGTGTTAATGGTTACTGAACTACTACTTGCTGGAGGTGACTGGAAGCCCTGTTCAGAGCCCTTTGACATGGGAGGATTTGGAGAAGCTAGTGAAGACGGTTGCTTGCTTGGGGAAACTGCTGCCTAGGGAGGAGAAATGCAGTATCAGCCAATCACCTGCCATACAACAAGCAGTTAACTTACACTAAACCCCAGGATGGCATAAGTCAGCAAGTCCTATAGGATGACATTTGGACACAGGAATGCAAAAGAACAGCTTCTGCTTACAATTTCAAATCTCAATTGCTGAGCATGCACACTAGTATTTGCTTTGCACAGCTTGCTGACTAAGTGAGAATCTTACTATTAATCAATCTAAGAGACGAGGGGTTGAACTTTTTATGAGGATCCAGTCCCTTTCAAACCCTGTAATGGTATTTTCTAGTTCAGAATCTAATATTATTCCAAACTTATACAGAAGAATTAGGCTTAAGAAAAACCCTGGGTGAGTTGCTTAGTCAGTGTTAACTTTTTTCTGTTTCAAAGTCTTACTAGTGGATTCCTTAGTCAGCTGCCTTTAAAAAGAAAACCAAACCTGAGCTAATATAAATAACTCTTAACTAAGGGAATTAGCAACTCCTTGATACAACAGATTATAAAGCCAAATACTTAAAAGATAGGGAAAAAACAATCCCAATGAATTAATGAAGCAGACAGGTGTGACTCATTAGGGGCAAACAATTTAAATTTAGACCAAATCAACATCATAAAAACTATTTTCTTATATAATGAATACATATTCTTATATAATAGTTAACCAAGAAATAATAATAAAACCTGAGTTGCTAAATTAATTTTAAAAATCTACCTATCATGCTATATCTATCTCAAGGATTTGCTCAAATATACTAAAAACTATCAATAGCACAAATAACTCAAAATGCTTTGACAAAGTTAGCCGAAAAGAGAATGGAACTCATTCTGACTGAGTCAGTGCTAATATTAACACTATAAATTTATTGAGTCTTCAATTACATGTATAAAATATTTTTCTCCTAAGGAGTCTTTCAATATAAATATAATGAGAAACTTGAACTTATCGCTAATCCTACCCCTACCTAGAAATTTTCATCCTTTTGACATTAGCATTTCGGATATAATTTATTGTATCTGAAAAGGCAATACACTTGCCTTTTCAGTCTATTTAATACACTATTAAGTCTATTTATATGGTAAAGTCACAATAAAGTTAAAGTTACCTGTATAAGTTCCAGGACTACAACATCAATAGAAAGCAAACATTAGTAAAGTGTAAGTGTTCAGTCATTAAGTTGATCATCCTGTAATTCACATGTTAAGCTGGCTCTGCTGTTCTTTAAGTCAGAAATGAAATTAAGACAATTGGTCTCTTATTACCTCAGGAGTCTCTGAGGTCATAAACTCTGTTTCAGATCCCGAAGAAGCCTGATCGGTAGTAACCAAGCAAGCATTTGAGCTACAAGTAACTGGAGAAGAAGCAGCCTAGACACAGGAAGATATAAAACATTGTAAAAGGCACAATTTGTTCACTTTATATTACGTGGGCCCTGACCTTCCCAACACATTACTCTCACTGAACACTCAGCAGTGCCAGTTGCTATGCTTAACACTTTAATACATATTAATATATTTACTCAACAATAACCCTGTGCAACAGGTACAACTATCCCCATTTTATTCATAATCAGGCAGAAGCAAAGAAAGTTAAATAATTTTACTCAAGATCACTCTAAAATTAAGGGGTAGAGCTGAGACTCAAATCCAAGCAGCCAGCTACACTGCCTTTCCAGGCCTAATCACCAAAGCTACACATCTAATCCCATCCTCATTTATCAAGATTCTTGGCCCTGGAAATCTGGGGCCAGATTTTCCATCAGGCACTCAAAAGCAAGCTCCCTGGGCAACAAGCCCAGGGTACATTAACGCTCCGAGCACGGGTCTGCCAGAATCACGACAACTATCTTTTACTCTAAGTGCTCTCAGTGTCTTATAGGAGTAGGAAGAAGTATAAATACATAAATCACAATGGCACCAATATTCTAACAAAAATTAAAATAATATGTATAAAATAAAAATTGGGAAAAGGCATATAGGAACTAAGTCTATAGTAACCGATAAAAAAACTATGAAAGCAGCTGGGAAGGAATTCTATGGCATAACAGGTATTAGACTATAACAGAAACCCATAAAATTCTAGCAATCACAAGGTCCGAAGTGTCAGTGAATCCACTCCTTTTCTCTAAATGCTTCAATTCAGTTCTCAGAAGCCCAAGTAATAAATAGGCTACCCAATGCTAACGAGCAGTTACGTTTCAGTCATCTTCTCCAAGAGTTCAACATGATATGCTGCGTTTAAAAGTCTCATATGGAAAAGGGCTCATGAAAAAAATTTTGAAATCCTTTAGAGCATTTTATATATTTAAATAGGTATAATTTAGATCTGACCAAACTGTTATAAAACAGGAGTGTTTTAAACCTAGGCCTTGCTTCTGGCCTCCTCTTTAAAACAATGAGACAACCACCCAAAATAAATGCTATTGGCTGTTGTGGGAACACAACTAAGTCAACTGCCAAAAAATTCACAGATACTAAGTTAAAGCAATTTGGTGCACCTAATTAAGCTTACTTACTTTTAATTAAGGAGTAAGCTTACTTACTCCTAATTAAGCTTTAAGAGACTTTGAATTTTAGTTAAGAGGTTAACAAAAAAGCATTCTTTACATTAGTATTTATTGAGAAGTTATGGCAGTTTTTGCTTCCAAGTTATTGCTCTTTAAGTAGACCAGCCAGAGTTCGTTTTAAGTATTTGAGTAAGCATGATGATGGAGGCCAGTGGTTCCAAAAAATCAATGTGCAGATTCACCCAAGGAGCAGACTAAAAATATAGATGAATAGACAACACCTCTGGAAATGCCAAATATACAGGTCTAAGGTGGTAACTAACAATATAGTCCTCTCTCCGTATCCACAGGGACTGGTTCCAGGACTCGCTGTGCTACCAAAATTCAGACATGCTCAGACCCTACAGTCAACCCTCCATACCTGTGGTCCCGCACCTTCAGATTAAACCAATCTCGGATATGTAATACTGCATGGATTTAGTGGGAGAAAAAAACACATATAAGAGGACCTGAGCAGGTCAAACTCATATTGTTCAAGGGTCAACTCTATGTATTTTTATTAAAGTGACCAAATGATTCTGATGCAGCCACCCCAGAGGCATGCCTGTGAGGACAATTAGACTAGACTACTGGTTTATCAAAAAAAAAAAAAAAAAATCTTGTTGACTGAAAGCCTCATACAGAATCTAATAGCTAGAACAGATAACATGGAATTCTTTAGCTAAAGCAGGGAGCAGGGTGAGGGGACTAACCACCAATTAAGAAAAAATCATTTCTTTAGACTCTTTACTATGCCAACATACTAAGTGACTTGGGTAGCTTAAACAGCAAAGTAAGATTCCCAGAGTACCTCTCAATTCTTCAGGCTTGCTCTTTCCTTACTAAGATTTCCTTCTTAGTTGTAACAGATGACTTGTCCATGTTCATTAGGGAATTTTTTGAGGACCAGTTTTACTTGATCTAAAAAACTAGATATCCTTAAAACACTTTCAATAATTTAGTTAGGAATATTAGAATCAGTGGGTCTGACCTTTCATACCAACGCAAGAGTTTCTCCTGAAAGAGTAAATGAAAGATGAATCTGGAGAAGTTACCTGTAATGGCTCTTGAAGAAAATCACTTTGATTGGATAGATTCTGTTCTGTAGATGCTGTAGAGAGTGAAATCAACAGTAAACTACTGAGGGAAGAGAAAAGTTTATGCATACCAACTGGATGGAAACTAAAGTTTATATTTTATAAAACCAAGCAGTATCTAGAAGAACTGGGTCTCAAGTCCTTTCTAATAGAGCTTTAAGAAGTCAGAGAGGATTATAGAGAAAAAGCATCCTAGTTCCATCTGTGGTATTTAATAATGTTTTATGGTTAAATGGACAAAAGCAGCATTTCAACTCTTCCAAAAGAAAAGAACTGTGACTTTTTAAAAACCAGCGACTGTAATCTGGAAGATAAAATCTGAGCTATCATGAGCAGTAATTAGCTGATATACTTTAAATTGCAAGTTTCAAAATAAGTCCTCGCGAGGGTCATCTGTCTCATTTTTTTTCTCTTTGATCATGTAAATTAAAAATACTTTTCAATTACATAGTTTGTTTGATTTATTCTTATTAATGTCTATCACTTTTATTAATTACTCTCTCTTCCTTCTCCTTATCTAAACCAGAAATTACTGCACCAGTCTTCTGATTGGTGTATACTGCTTACTATGGCTGAACTATGGCTTTGATTATGTCATTCCACTACTAAGATAAACTAATGCAGAATAAAAAGCCTGAAGTCTGAAGTGTCAGACCAGATTCAGATTAACCAGTGTTGGTGCAGTGTTAATCAGTTCAGTCAGTTCAGTTCAGTCACTCAGTTGTGTCCGACTCTTTGCAACCCCATGNGGACTCTTTTTGACCCCAGGAACTGTACTCAAATCTTTCCCATCTAAATAAGCTTCTATATGCAGGAATTCCTTGGCATTTCAGTAGTTAAGACTTGGTGCTCTCACTGCTGAGGTCCTGGTCAGGGAACTAAAATCCCAAAAGCTGAGTGGCACCGCCAAAAAATTTTTTTAATTAAAAATGTAAAAAAACAAACCAACACATAAGCTACTATGCTATTTATTTGCACTCCTTCATAGTGAAGACTCTTAGAAAGTCTATACCGGCTCCCTGCATTCTGGCTTCAGTGCCCATCAGTCCACCAAATCCCTTTCTGCTGAGCCAACAGCAAAGTGCTCCATGTGGCTATATCCAATGGACAGTTAAGGGTGGAATGAAGAGAAGAAGGTGCCAACAATAGCAGAAGACCCCATAGGCATTTGGCAGCAAGAGGGGTCAAGAATTCAAGGATAGGAATGCAGTATGTAGAAAACGAGAGACCCGAGAAGAGCAGTCGTCCTGAGAAGCTGGAGATCAGGCAGGGCACAGTGGAACCTGTTTCAGAAACTGGAGTAAAGTACCAAAGGAAAAGATAAGCAAGCAGTCATAAGACTTAGGATAAAACACTGGAATAGGAATAGAAGCACTGACAGATCCAGGCTGTAAAACTATTGAATTGGTCTCCACTTAGGATCGAACAAGTTCTGAGTCTTAGACTAAGCTGAGCCAACAGTTGGGGTTTAAGAAAGTCCAAACTAGGTACTTTCCTGGTGGTCCAGTGGCTAAGACTTCTCGTTCCCAGTGCAGGGGGGCTGAGTTCAATTCGTGGTCTGGGAACTAGATTCTGCATGTTGCAACTAAAAGATCAAAGATCTTGTATGCCACAATTAAGACCTGATGCAGCTAAATATATATATATATATATTTTTTTTTTCTTTTTTAAAAAAGAAAGGCCAAAATAGAAGCATTATCAGGACACAGAGCAGGAGACAAAGCAGATAATTACTACAACCCTCATACTGTTACTTAACATGAGATAAGATTTTAACTCATTAAAGCATGCCTGATATTATCTCTAACCATGAAAGTCACAGTGGCTTGAAAACTGAGCCTCAGGATGTAAGATGTACAAGGCTGGTGTATTTTAAATAGAGCTAAAGTTTTACAAATTAGAATAAGTCTGAATCTGTGGCATTTTTAAACACTAATGTGGTAGGAAACATGAAAAATTGATTGACACCTTGACTATCATCCCATTGTCAAATGGCTTTGCAATAAAAGGCACATTGTGTTGTGTGAGGCCTTCCCAGGTGGCACAGTGGTACAGAATCCACCTACGGCTCAGCATTGTAAACAGATTTTTTTTTACCCATTGAGACACTGGGGAAGCCCACACTTTAGAGTACAGTGCTGTTATTCTAGTCCAGCTTCCTCCATCCATACCACTGAAACTAATGTGTCATGTTTTTGACTTTCCAGAAAACACAACTTTGATCTGTATAATTCTGGTTTCAATGCAAGAGACACACGAGTTGTGAGTTCAGTCCCTGGGTCAGAAAGATACCCAGGAGTAGGAAATAGCAACCTGCTCCAGTATTCTTGTCTGGAAAATTCCATGGATGGAGGAACCTGGTAGGCTACAGTTCAAGGAGTCCCAAAGAGTTGGACACAACTGAGCATGCACACACACACATACACACACACACACACCTATCTACTTACATGTATGAGAGAAACCAGAATTATACAGATCAAAGTTGTGTTTTCTGGAAAGTCAAAAACATGACACATTAGTTTCAGTGGTATGGGTGGAGGAAGCTGGACTAGAATAACAGCACTGTACTCTAAAGTGTGGGCTTCCCCAGTGTCTCA